>OW026519.1:42901596-43501596 GCA_932274085.1 Protocalliphora azurea
AGACAGTTTTACGAGTTCATGGGGGATTTATGTTGGCTTAATTTATGGCCATGATTAAATGGTAAATATGGTTCAGCTGGCGGTGATTTGTTTAAATAAATAGCATTTAATTGTTTACATTTTTACCATTTTACTAGTGCATTTTCACAAAAAATTCAACCAAAAAATAAAGAAGTGTGGCAAAAACCAAACAGAGATTCACAAAGCCAATTATTGTAACTATGGTATATTGGTATTATATACCAAATAAATTAGTATTTTAAAAAAAATACAAATTTAATTCTTTTATGGATTTTAATTTACAAAGTGTTTTCGCTTATAAAAACATCTACGTAATTAGTTAAGCCCATAAGAGGATTTACAAAAAAAAGCTATCACCAAAACTTTGAATTTTAATTTTAAACTTTTTATCGAGAATCCATTTAATTAGCTCATAAGCTGACTTAGTAATTGCCATCTTCAACATTTATTAGAAGAAAATATTTCGACAACAGGCGTCAAGTATTAAGAGGATTTATGTTTATTTTATTTTTTATTTATTTATTTTTTTTTTTTTGTAAAATTTTATAACATTTTATACGTCAAGATTCATAACTTAGTGCCGTTGAAATACAAAATATAAATGCCAAATTTTTGGTGATGAAAGATGTACAAAAATATCCGTAAAAATTTTTTTTCAATATTTCGACTAATCTGTGCCTCGTATTATGGACATTTATAATTATCGTCATTATAAAATCGAAAGACGGATGAGCAGAGGTACGACTAGAATTGTCAAATGGTATTTAATGTTATTTATTGTCAAGATGTTTTAGAAGTTGTATACTTACAATTTCAAATATAATTTGTCAAGCTGAAAACAATTTGTATTTATATAAAAAGTTGAGTGAATAGAGGATTTTTTCATAGCGATAAGCAGGAAAAATATTTTTATATTTTCAAAATACATTGCCTTATACTTTATGACACCCTGAAAGTGAAACTTGTACAGAACCACACAGCACAATGACTGAATTTTAAATAATCTTAAAATCATATACAATCATAGTTATATATATATTTACACTTTTTAGAAATTTGCATATGTTGCAGAAAAAGAACGAAATTCGTTGCTTTAAGTAACTTTCTTATTAAAAATATTTTACTAACACAATCTCTGAAATGATTTGTCTATTGTCATAAATTGAAAATATAAAAATAATAAAATACAAGGAAAAAATGGTTAAAATAAGGGAAATTGCGTTAGAGACCTGTGTCGAAATTGTAACCATATTCCTGGAATGGGAAAATGGAATTTGTCGAAAAACTGCATATAATTTAATAAGAAAGAAAAAACATGCGGAACACTAACAAATAAGTGCATATGTGGACGAAAACTGGTGACAAACGATTGATTATTTCTTGATGTCTTAGTTAAAAACCCAGAATTAAGCCCAGTAATAGTTGATGAAGCATCAAAATAATATATTTGGAAATATATTGGTAAAACAAAAATTCGGAGAAGACTCATAAAAGCTGGTTAAAAAATATATGTCGTACGGAAAACAATTGATACTCATATATCCACAACAAATAAACTAAAGCATCTTCAGTTTGCTCAGGACTTTTTGAAAGATGTTTTATGAATGGATGAGTCCTCATTTCAGTTCCAGAGCTCATATAGCAACAGTTTTATGCATCTTTTCAAAGATTCTAAGTGTAAGGCAGTACAACCAATAAATCAATTTTTAGGAGGTTCTGTAATGTTGTGGGGTTACGTATTTTATAATGAATATGAAGATCTAGCACCAATTAAGGAAACCTTAAACCAATGTGTTTATTTGTATATTTTAAATGATAATTTTTTTTCGTTGGCTAGTAGGTTATTTGGATTTATCAATATGACAATGAACCGCGCCACAAAGCATGAAAGGTGATGTAACATCCTATTAACTGAAAAAAATTGCAAAATTCTTGCTTAAATCCAATTTTTCAAAATGTGTAAATAATTTTGACATGATAAACATGTGTGTAAATATTTTCAAAAAATGTGGCATACATATATTTTGTGCTTTACTCCAATGACCATTATAGTTGATTACCTAAAATTAATGCTAAAAAAAAGTTACTTGAAGCAACTAACTTCGAGCTTTTTCTTAAACATATCTAAATTTCTTAAAAATGTAAGTATATATATACGAATCGTTTTAAAAAAGAGGTCTGTTTTAAATTTAAACAAACATTTTTCAGATCAATCTGATTACTACATGTTATACATGGTCCCCTGTTTTCTCGACACTTCTTTAAAAACTTCCAAAACGCATTCGTTTCTATGTAGCTATTTTGTTATTGTCGTGAACAAATGTTCAAATGCACTGAGTCAATATAAAGAAGCCATATATTTCACTATTTCAAAGAACAATTGCCGATTTTGCACTTTATAGTAATGACCGGTTGTAAGGTTATGCGTGTACGACGCGTCGCGACATAGCAATTGCGCTCAGCGGTAAATACCCCGGAACCTTAGGAGGAATATCACAGACAGCATTGGATATTTTATCAAGCAGGACCTCTGATAATGGATTGGGTTTTAGCCCTGCCACAACAGAATTGTTACCCTTCACTAGAAAGTGCTTCTATTTCAACACTGTCGTTTCTGAATGGAATTTCGCTGTGATTATCGGAATTATCTCGGCTTGATTAATTTGCTTAAAGCAAATGGAAGTGGGGGTTTCCTATTTTCGGACACTGTTCTTCTCTTTATGGTGGTGAGTTCACATGGGAACACATATCCCGATTGTTTGTTTCAAATGCTCCATTCCAAATAGGGACTGGTTGACATGCAAAGAAATCTGGAACAGAAGTTAGATAAACTTCTTCGCTGAAAGCTCTAAACTTACACAGAAAAGTCACAAATCACCAAAATCAAGAATTGTTTAAATTTGCACTTCTCATCAAAACAATTATATCAATTACTAATAACTGCAAAAAATTAAAAATAGAAAAATTTGTTGAATTAAAAAAATTTATTAAATCAATCAAGTAGATTATTGAATTAATGCAAAATTTAAATGAGAAAAAACACTTGAATTTTATTTCTACTATGTGTTTTATTTTATTTTTGCTTGAATATATTAATAAAATGGGCAAAATGAAACAACTATGTTAATTGAAAAACACAAGGTAATCATTTTTTCTGTGTAGTAGAAGAGCTGGTGGTAGGATTTCTTACAGGCAGCTATAACTGTCACTGTCGTATTGGTATTCACATTCTCAGAATTGGCATCGTGCATAAGGATTTCTGCTGGAGCTGCTACGACTAGGAGGAGGATTCTGTCACTTACCTTCTTTGCTCATGTTCGGCTCTGTCGGAGAGTAGTAGACGCATACGAGGTGAACAGTTCTTTGAACTTTAACTTTATTAAAATTATAGGATGCTTGTTGGTATACATCTGTTGTTTTTCTAGTTCTGTACTCACGGTATCACAAAGGGATAAGTTATTGGCCTGAGAAAATTTAGAATTCAGTATGTTAAACGGTCCACCCCTATTACTCTTCCTGAAGACCGATATCATATCGCTATTGAATTGATTATATTAATCAAATCTAAAGACATTTTACCATTTCCAAGTTAAAATGCAAAGGTGTTTTCATTCAAACATACTGACTGTTATATGTTAAACCAACTTATTAAAATCACAAACTGGAATAATATTCTAACTCATTCATCAAATTCATGAATACCTTTGCACTATATACGTTTGTTCATTTGAAATTTTACCAAAATTGGTAAAAAAGAGAAATGAATAAAAAGTACTCAAAAACAAACGTTTGCTTGAAAAAGTAAAAAACGGAAAATAGTAAAATAAATTTTACTGTCAATAAGCAAATAAATTTTTATTTAATTTTTAATTTATATATATTAAATGGAAACTTGAAAACATCTCAAAAATATCTTTACCTTTACAGATAATTTTTTACATATTTCCTTATAAAAATATGTATTTTATCTAAGGGAGAAAAATTAGTGAAAAAATAAATACAAACGGGTTTTAGACTTGTTAAATATCATCAATAGTTCAGTTTTTTGATGTGCTTGTAAAGCATCCTGTTGTGAAGATTTTAAAAAAGTAATAGAAATACTCACTCGAATCGAATACGTTATTGCAATATTCATTTTTATGCCCCACAGATACTGATAAAAATTAAGATAAAAGCTAATTTATACCAATCCGGTTGAATCTCCAGGTGAATCGATTTAACTTTGTCCGTTTGTACGTATGTCCGTCTATGTAAATTGTAGGTAAATTTGGAAGATAAATCAATGCAATTTGGTACGTAGAACTTGTATAATCTAGGGACGAAGCCTATTGTTTAAAACTTGCCCATTATTTCACCTAGCTTACATACAAATATCGTCCCATAATAGGGTTTGACTCCTACGAATCTCATAAATGTGGCAGAATTCAACACAAATAAAACCCATTTTACATTAATCAGGTAATAATGTCATTATGTAGGCAAATGTATACTAATTGGCTCATCTTATTTAAATACTAATCAATAATTGACAACGGCTCACATAAAAGGGACCTTTCCGAAAATCACTTCAAAAAATTTTTCAAATAAGTTTTGCTCATACAAAATATTCAAGTAAATTATAGCAAAAGAGGAAAATATTTTCACTTGAAATATTTAATACTTTTACTGTATTTATGTGCGCAGAAACTTTTTCGAGTAAAATACTTGCAAAAATAGTAAAACTATTAAAAATATAATGCAAACGAACAGACCTTATATACTTCTACAATAAAGTGCTTTCGTTTATAGACTTATTTCTAAACTGGTACTTAATCTACTACTTAAAAATAAGAACAATAAATTCTGAAAAAATAAATAAATAAACGATCTGGATCTTCTGTTGATTATCTAAGATTTCCGTAAGTCGTGTACAGTGTTGCCAGAAACTTTGACCAAAAAATCATCACTTGAGCAATGAAAAATCATAATTTTGCTAAAAAAAGCCATCAATATTATTATGTTCATGATACATGGTTAAACTCCCTACTATTACAAAATGAATTTTTGTATCTTTGTGATTATTGTGTATATCACTTTTAAACCAAACATTTCAATGTATAAATTGCACAAGTTCGAGGTATTTTTTATGGAATTCTTTATGGAGGAGCAATCAAACTAAGTGACCGCTTTTCAATAATAGACTATGGAGTCTCTATTTCATTGTTTTTTATTGTATAAATTAATATTGGACAAAAATTGGACTCCACGCATAATGAATATTAAATATTAAAATTGAAAAAAAAAATATACAAAGAAACTAAATACAATGACAAAACTTTGTACATGTGTAGACATTGACCGTCTATTTACAAAAAGTTTTTTAAATTAAAAATTTTATAAATCTTTTACTTGTTTTTTATTTATAAATTGCCAAAAATACCCTCTTTAATATATTAAGTTTTATAAGAGTACATACATCTGCTGAAACACACGAAAAATATTAATTATGGTGTTTTGAGCATAAATTATTTACTTTCTTATTATTCAATGTAACCATAGCATTTCTTGATATTTTTATTTTAATTTTCTTTATTACAAAAATTACAAAATTGTTAATTAACTGAATAATTAAGCCGTTAAATGACATTAACCGCAATTATTTTTAAATACGAAATTACTGGTGTAGTAATTGTTATTAACACTGTTGCTTTGATTTGTTATATTTCGATGAACTGTTGTTACAGGATTGGACGGAATTAAAAGCTTTGCTAATTATTCTAATAAAATCAGGATTGGTATTTATTGTTTCGCAGAGACATCATAAAGTATCTTAAGAATTTATGCCTTGCAATTATTCTACTGTATTGTACTATAAATTTAATATTTTCAATAGAAGATTAAACGAAAAAAAAAATAAATATTTAATATTCTGGCAAAAGTAACACAATGAAATAATTAAACCGAAATATTTGGGGATATCTACCTTGAAGTGTAGAGAGTACATTTGAAACATTTTTAGTCTTCATACAAATCGATACACTTTACTGTTATTTAAATAAAATAAAGAGTAATCTGAAAGAAAAACCAAACTCATTCTACAAATTTATTAAAGAAAAAAACAACTGGTTACCCCTCTACAAAACGAATGTAGTGACGATGAAATTATAAGTAACTTATTTACTTTTTTTTCCGACTACCATGATGACATATGGACTGGCTGAAAGTTAGTCTACAAATTTTCCATGTCTCGATATTCATACTATTTCAAGTGGTCTAAAAAAGCTTAAGTTTTCATATAATTATGGTCCCGGCAATATTTCCAGTGGTATTTTAATTAACTGTGCTGAGGCTTTAGCCTCAATAAATCTGAAATTGAAAATTACTTGTATGTTCCATCATTACTTATTCAATTTTCAATGCTCACTTATTCAATTTTTATGCGGACAATGATGGTTTAAAATGGCTTAAAAGTGGCCATTAAATGAAATTTTAAAATTAAACTTTTATAATCACGTTTAGAAACTAGATCAAATTTTGCATCACTAATTATTAAAATTATTTATCTGTTATTTAGCTTATATGTAGTAAGCTGTCACATTTGACAAAATATTTTAATTTTAGTTTACAGTCGAAAAAATCGAATATTTTATTGAAAACGATATTCATTTAAGCTTTCTAAAAATTTAACTTTTATGATGAAGCCGTCAAACATAGGATTTTTTTTTATAAACCAGATCTTTTATATTGGGCGGTATTGGGCTTAGATATTTATATTGGAAATAAGAAGGAATTCTTTTATTTAGTTGAGCCCTTTTTATCAGAGTAATCGCTTATCAAGAAACCAAATTCGGATCTGAAATTTAGAAATGCATTTATATGGACAATTTTTTCCATTTTTACAGTTTCTTCTTAATCGTAATAAAGACATAATTACCTATCAATAAACAAAAAAAAAAAAAAATCGGTTAAAACAGGGTAAAGTTATTACAAGTTCCCCCACCATTAGTGTATCTCAAACCACTTTTGTGGTCTGAGATATCGTTAGAATTATTTAAATAAAATAACATTTTTATTTAAATGTCATTTATAGTTATTCAAGTAAATATTGGTATTTGAAAGACTTTACTTTTCAATTTACATTCACATATTTAAGAAATCTATAACCTGAAAAGTGGTCCTTAGGTATATGTGTTATATGGGCACTAGGGCCAATATATGTATATATATATGTGTTATGTGGGCATTAGGGCCAATAGTGGACCAATCATTTTTATATTTTTCAATAAGAATGTTGTGCACATAAAACATTTGAAAATGGGTTATTTGAGAATATGTTTCTGGAATGTAAATGGCTTAAACTAGCACAAATCTGAGGTATCGTACTTCATGCAAAAACAAAATATTAATGTGATGCTATTTTCAGAGACTCATCTCACAAATATATATGATTTTTATATTTCAGGATATTTATTCAATCGTACAAATCACCCGGACGGTAAGCACATACTGGTACTGGTATGCTAATTAGAAATCGATTATAACATCCATTTACCTCGAATCATTTTCTGGGTATTTAATTCTAAGCTCAATTTATTGCTCACAGCGATATTCATTGACCAAAGAAATTGTTCAAGAATTGTCAATATAATAGGAGATCGTTTCCTAGCATGTGACGACTACAATGCGAAACACACTTCCAGACTGATGAATACCAGCTATATAAAGTTCTAGTTGATCGAAAATTGGCTTGTATTTCATATCCCCTGAACAACCAAATTACTGGCCGGCTGATCTTGGAAAGATTCCTGATCTCACTGACTTTTCCATATCTAAGAATATTCATCGAAATTCAATAAATACAGAAATTTCAAATGACTTATCTTCTGATCATTCTTTTACAATATTGAAGAACTACTATATAAAAATTTTCCATGAATACTTCATATACTTCAAATTGATTGAAATATAAAAAATACATCAGTAGTCATATTCACACAGTGTGTGAGTGTAAGGAAGTAATAAATAAATGCGTTAATGACTTTACGTCATTAATTGCTTCAACTCTGGAACGTTCTAAGAGTTAAGTTCCTAAGAAATAAAAAAAAAGAAAAGAAAATATAGAAGATAATGGCTACAAACTAGATCACCTAATGCAAAGCTTTGGCTGTCCATATCAAGTAAAAAACTAAAAAAAGCGCTTCAAGTAGAAGAGGGTTGTCAAAATAAAAAAGCGAAAGATATTAAGCCGCCGGTATAGGCACAAAATCCTTTAAGGAATGCTGACGGTACCTGGACCAGTAATGTAGAAGCTAAAGCCAGTTTGTTTGCATGTTATTTAAGCTGTCTTTTAATAAAATCCCCAAACAAGTGATTTTGTCTTGGGAGAGATACTTGCCAGTATATAAATGTAAAAAATGTAAAAGAATCACCTGAAAATGATTTAATAACACCATCAATGATTAAAAACCTACTCAATGTAACAGTTGTGTTATCTATAACACTTAATGCCATTTTGAAACTAGGAGTATTTCTAAAAATATGGAAAACAGATTAAAATGAAACCAAGGCCAGGAAAAGATTTAACTTTACCATCTTCCTGCCTACATCTTAGCGTTAATTTTAGTTTTTAAGATTTAAATATTTACTGCGAGGCCCACTAAAGGCGGATTCGTTTTTTTCTCAATATCAACATTTATACATATGGAAAAGCACCTAAGTCCGCATTTCTGGCAGATTTTTGTAAGGAGCTAAAGCCAAAGTAATGAACCAATTTGAATCAAATTCACTGTAATGAATAACTAAATTAATGTAAATATATATGCAAATTTTGGTTAAGTTATCTTAAAAACTGCTATCTGTATTTTAAGCAGAAGTGTTGCAAATTAACGACGGATAAAAAAAAATGTCTAAAATTTCAAAATTGACTGCTTTTACTTGTTTCTGTTCAAATTAATGAAACAAAATATAAAGTAAGTTATTTTTATAATTTCCTAAATTAAGTGCCATTTTTCATGCCATTGGAACCAATATGCGATGTAAAAATCTTCTTTAACTATAACCAAATGTTACATCAGCAATCTCTTCAAAAGGACTTGGATTCGTTTTAAGAATGGTACAATTTAAACTTAATAGAACTTAATTTAAAGAATTGTAAAGTAATGTATTTTGTAAAAAATAATCCTATAGCTGCAAATTGTTTTTTTTTTTTTTTGTTTTTGGATATCCTAGACATTTTCCCGGATCTGGGTGTATTATTTGACCCTAAATTAAACTTTAATTTATACATTACAAGCATAATAAATAAAACTAATGGTACTCTTGGTTATATATAGTTGGTTATGGTCAGAGGAGTTTAATGATCCGTACACTGCAGAAATATAAATCTATAATTTGGGATCCTATTTATCAAACATATTTCAATGCAATTGAATGGTTACAAAAACAATTCTAGCCGTTTTGTCTTCGAGGATTGCATTTTAACCCTCTTAATTTAACATCGTACTTAGCTCATGCATTAAAAAGCCAAAGGATTATGTTGAATGTGTCATTTATTCTAAACATTATCAATCTTATACAATACACCTTAATGCTTATCTTGTAATTTTTTACCACTATCTATGAAATTTTTTAGAACTAGTTATTCTGATGTTGATCGTAGACAAACTTACATATAATTGGCGTAAATGTTTGTAAAATGTATATTTTTCGTTACTGACAAATATCGCTTTTACAGAAATTTCCCTAAATATCGTAAAAACAGAATTTTTTAATAAATTAAAATTCGAATTAAAAAAAATATATGTATATATATATACTCTATTTTCAATGTAAAGCTTATCACTAAATAAGATATATGTTAAAAATTTTGCGAAATTTCACTAAAAAAAAAAAAACTAAAATCACGCTTTTTGTGATTTTACTTTTTTTTTTTTTTGAGTACCAATGTTTATACGATTATGTTTTTCAAACCAGTGCTAATATTCATTTGATTTCTGCAGCACAACATCCAAAAAGATATGTGTTTTATTACCAACTATTTTGAGAGATTTTCAACTAATAAACATTTTTTGCTATTTACGAAATTAAAAAAATAAAAAATAAAATAAAATGAAAATTCTTTCCATTCAGTTTATTTCAATAAATATTAAAGGTGCAGTAATAGATTTGATATGTGCTAATAGTACTTTAGAAGTTCTATGAAATTGAGTTATCTTCGTTGCGATATAACAATACCTCTAATTTTAAGTTTTATTTTATGTTTCAAATTTAATCTTCTACATTACATAAACTTTTATATTGAAAAGAATTATTAAACTATAAAACTAAACTTTAGTGTAAGAAGAAACAAGTTTTTTGAAAATACTTTTTCTAATATCTTTCAAAATTTTTGAAATTCCTCACATGTATTTATACTTATTGTTTATACGATCTTATTTTGTAAATTATATGTAAAGAAAATAACCATAGACAAAAAATAATTGAAATAAAATAAAATAAAAATGACTATGTATGTCCTGAAAAAGGGACCTCTAGTTTTCAAGCATATGCTTCTTACTAATTATGAAAGTTAGAAAGTTATTTTAATTTTTATTTAAATAATATTGGCAGCCAAGTTAAATTCAATTAAACTCTTGCTTAATAAAAAGTTTTTAAATTTTCATCCGAATTAACATTATAAATTTATTTATTGTCCAAAGAAGTGCATTTCTTATTTTAACATAAATTATGTCCTTGTGAATTAAACTGTTGCATTAACAAATTTTAAAAAAGTCCGTATAATGCCAGTGTCATAAAGCACAACTTTAATTTTTGAAACACTATATAACACTTTAAGTTGAAAGTGGCATATCCTTAAAAAAAAAGAAAAACTTAGACGTAAATAAAAACGAAAACATGTACAAGCAATTATTACTGAACCATGTGTTAATTTTTCATGACCACTTAGTCCTTAGAAAACACCAAGTAGTGATGCTTATATTGTTGTTTTAGTTCTTATATTGCTGTCATTGTTCTTCTCGTAGTTGTTTGTTCGTTTGTTACTGTGGTTGTTTGCTGTAGTTCTTGTTCATATTCTCGACATTGTTTGTTATTATTGTTACTATTACTGTCAACTTCAATGCCTCCCAAGGCACCATATAAGTAGTCGTACTACAACAACTACGAAAAGAGAAAAATAAAAGCAAATGCAAAAAAACACCCAATGTTTTCTCACACATAAATAGAAACAAAATGTTAAAGACAACAATTGTGGCAGCATAATGTGGCTTAAAATTTTATGATAATTTAAGTTAAAATATGTCGAGTTTTATCAATGTGGGGTGCTGTAGCTTCTGTTATAATTTTTATTGTAAAGGAAAAAAATAAAAAAAAAAATTATATATAACATATCTGTTTTAAAAGCAGATTTTATACTCGCATATACACAGAAAAAATTATTCTAGAAAAATTTTTAAATTAATTATATAATTCATATTATTTTTAAATTTAATTAAACTAGTATTTTCAGTTTTTTTTTTCGAAAAAATGACAATTCCTCAAAAAATTCACAAAAAAAAAAAAAAATAAAAATATTTGAAAAATTATAGAAATTGTTTGTTTTCTGTCGAAACTAAATTATAAATAAGTGTACATAAAAAACATTGACGATTTTGGGCTTGACTGTGTAATGTTCAGCTAAATGATATGGAGTGTAGATCCCAATGGTGATATTAATTATCCAGTAAGTACAAGTTTTGAATCTTTGATGGTTATAATATAGTTAAGCATCACGTTATTATAGCAGATGTTCCTGTTAATAAAGACGAATGTTATAAAAGGCTGGTAAGTATGCGGTGATTATTTTTGCTAAATTTTTAACGTGTCATTAAAAATTATTATCGTTCTTTAGACCTTAAAGCTCATTGATAAATTAGGAATGAATTGCTGAGTATTTCATCCTGTAAACTAAGAACTAAAACCCTTCAATATGCCACATATATACATTTATCATAAATCATAAATCAATTCAAATATTTTCTACCTTATTTCTGTGATTCGGTCCAATAATTATATGAGCTGTTTATTTTGAAAGTGGCCTAAGTCGATCCACTGAAACAGTGAAATTAGGTATGGATTCATTTAAATCATTTGTCTTTTTTATTAATTTTTTATTTTACATTTAAACTTGCTAATATTTCTTAAACAATAAAGAAAACACTCAAATTAGGATAAAATTATTAGATAAGAATTTAACTAGTTTTTAGGTGAAGGGTTTAGGCCACTTTCAAAATAAACTGCTCATATATTACTTGTACACGTTGTACCCATTACATATGACCAAGGACCAGATGTTCATGCAAATGCATATTTTTTGCCTTTACTAGAACAGATTAAACTAAATACCTTTGCGAATTACAGAATTTGCTTTAAAATGGCATCGATTTGTTAGTGCATATTTATGAATATTTCATTTAAATTGCATATTTTTATATATTTTGCCATAAATGCATATTTTGTATCATACATTCATACAACATTCCAATTTAAAGTTATTTTTAGTGTAGAAAAAAATAATTTTGTGGACTTTTGACAGAACCACTTAAGTCTGCATTTCAAAATTTTCAGAAGAGCTAAATAATGTTTCAAAATATTAAAAATACCATGAACAAGTTAATATACGGTAAGCTATTTCTCCAAAACTAACAATCACAGAAGGACTATGATTATTGTAGTAAGATGCGGAATTACACAGAATAAATAATTTCTTTTCGGAGAACAATATCACTAAAAAAAGTTTTTGGTATATCAGCGCTTGGATATACTAAAACATACAGATAAATACAATAAATTCAGGGTCAAAATGTCAATAATTTATTTGAATGCAGAACAATTTCGTTTAGTATCGATTTACGTTGCATTACGTTTTTGTAAAACATTGAGGATTGAATAATAAGCTACCAATGATATTATTCTATCAAAGTGTACAATAAGCCATGTAGAGCTACCCTTAGCATTATTTTAGAAAAATCGATATATCATTAAGTCCACAGCCATCAAGAGAAGTGTTGCCAATACAGATTCAAATGAAGAAGCAATAAAATCTTTTCACATCATTTAAAAATGTATTCATCATATCTATTGATGTCGAACGGTAATTTTCTATGTACAGAAGCTGTCTAAGGTATTTACTGTATATTTACTTTTAATTTAGGTACTGTGTGAAACAGTAGAAAAATATGCTCGTTAGTAAATTTTTGATAGTTATGATGTGAATAAAATTTTACTATAAAATTTTACTAGCTCATAGGGCTAGTAAAATTTTGACAAGTGAATATAAATTATTTAAGTTTTAAAATTTATAGAAAAATTTCAATTGAACAAAATATTTGGAAAAATAATATATATTTTGAAATCTTTTAACATTTCAAATACATAACATTCTTTAAAATTCTTCAGTTTTCAATATTTACATATTTCTTTTGTATCTTTTAATAATAAAATTTAAATATGTCAATATTTTTCAGTTTTCATTTCACACAGCAGAAATGAAAATTATTCTTACCATAGAAAAAATATTTTTTATCGTAGAACTTTCTATTTTCATACACGCCCTTAATATAATACTGAATTAAAATTTTATGTATTTTTTTTTTTTTTTAATAAAAGTTAAGAAGTAAGTACATATTTTATTTGTTTTTAGTACATATTTTAACATTTTTATAGCATATTTTAAGCGCCAAAAACACAACTTTTAAATACATGAACTTTCTGTCCCTACACATGACGAATGTTGTATATTTATGGAATATTTGTAATTTGAAAATAAATAATTGCAAAATAGTATTTTTATTTTGATAATATTTTTAGTACTTCAATTAATAATTTGGTTGATTACATACAGAATTTTAATCATAAATTTAATTTATTTTATTAAAAAATTAATTGAATTTTTTAAAAGATTAAATATTTTCTCTTAACTAATATTATCATTTAGATGATACTGTTATGCAAAATCAAACAAAAATTTAATTTATATAACTAATTTCGTAATTTCTTAACTTTTTATTTATTTATTAATTCTACCTTTATAGGCCTCACATCAAGTATTTAAATCTTAGGACTAAAAATAAAAATAAATAAAGCATTTAAGCTCTCTAACGAGGGCTTAAGTGGTTCAATGAGCTTCACATCAGCGATGTTGTAGGTCGGCTCGAGTTCGTTTGTACTTCAGAAAAAGGTCTATATTTTCCTCTGAACTGGCTGAACTCGTCATATAATATACGTAATATGGCTACTTTTCATTTCATTTACCCGTATATGCCAGTTTTTTAAGCATGTCTCCACACATCGGAGATAAATATCTAGTTGTCCAGTTGCCACGTGTGAGCTTTTTTTTGGAACTGAGCATTGCTGTATCATCAACAAATGTAAAGATATTCTCTTCATCGCATTTAGGCAAGTTGGAAATGTAACTTAAATGGAGGGTATGTCCAAGAACACTTACCTATGGAACAACTGCTTTTAACTTAAACTTTTCTGTCAAAAACTCATTATACCTTACTTTGAATATACGCTAAGATAGATAAGACTCCAGAATTTTGTGGGTGCATGGTGGTGGTAAACATTTAATTTTATATATTAGACCTTTGTGCCATACTTTTTCAAATGCTTGTACGACATCTAAAAACTAAGAAAGAAAGTCGACGTTGACACTAACATCTAGCTGATTTTATGCACTTTAGGCTGATTCCTGGAAGTGGGTTTATATGGAAGCTGTGGTAAATTAAGGATCGATTCTCATAAAATTTGGCAATGTTGTTTCTATTTACATAAAACTTATTTGTGACGAATATTATCTTAATGCTAACATTGTATTTATGCACGTTAAAGTGATTTTCGAAAGAGGGGTTTATATGGGAGCTATGGTTAATTGTGGATTGTTCTTTATAAATTTTTTACAAATATTGATACTTGCACATAACTTCTTTGCACTGAATTTCATTAAAATATTCTTATTTTTAAGGCATTTTTGAGTATTTAAACTCTATTCCGGAGGGAAATTTGTGTGTGGGAAAGGTGAAATAAGGAACCGATCACAACCTATTTCAATTGACTTCGTCCCTGTATCGTAAAAGTTACATGTGTCAAATTTCATTGAATTATCTTTAAAACTGTGACCCGTACTTTGTGCACATGGTTTATATGGACAGCCAGACGGATGAACAAACATCGTTAGATCGATTTAAAGTGATTCTGAGTCGATTGGTATACTTTAAGGTGGGTGTTGGATAACTTTTTCTATGCTTTACAAACATCAACACAAACACATTATATGTATATATGTGATGTAGGGTATAAATAGCTTTATTCTAAAAGAATTCCTTACCTCTCTAGTTAGACAATTTACCTGTTCAATACTTCTGTGCTTTTCTCGGAAACCAAACTGGTGAACTGGGAAGATATTTCTATCGTTCAAGATCGGCATAATATTCCTTTGGAATACTTTCTCGAAAAGCTTCGACAAAGAAGAAAGTAGGCTAATAGGTCTATATGATGATGGTGTAGTCAAATCTTTTCCGGGCTTTGGTATCATTTTAATCTGAGAAGTTTTCCAAATTTTTGGAAAAACTCCTAGTTTCAAGATCGCATTGAACATAATAGACAGCACGATTATTACCACATCCGGTAGGTTTTTAATCATGGTTTATGTTATTGAATAATATCCAGGAGATTTTTTTACATTCATATTTTCTTTGATGATTGTACTAGTGTCCTTTGGGCTAGCACAAAATATTTCATCATCATTTAGTGTAGTGCCTTCTGCCTGAAGGTACATACTTTCAGCTTTCCCTAATGGACTTTGCGCCTCTACCGGTGGTTTAATATCTTTTGCTCCCCTCCATAGTGAAAAATTAATATGTTTTTTCTCTGTTAAACCTTTAATGCAATTTCCAATTTGGCGATCCTCCTCATAATTGAAATTCATTTTTATTTTCTTTTGTGTATCTTATATTCAATAAATAAAACGCGCAATTACATTGATGCATTCTATGAAAAAAAAGTCATCTTGAGTTTTTCACATTTTTATAAAAGGAACGGAAAAGATATAATAAAAAAGTTATTAAAAAAATCTTCTTTGACATTAACTTTCTTCAAATACTTCAGCATACGTATCTGAATGTGAGTACAGCATGAAATTATTAGTATTTAATATTAAACTGTCTGAAACTGACTAATCCTTAATAAGTTTTGTGCTAATACTGTTTTAAACAAACTTGTTGCAGCTATGAACTTACATGGCTTGAAACTAATGTTTTGTCAAAACACATTTTGCTAAGGCACATCGCATGGCAGTTCGATATTAAAAATAATTGATATATTTAGTGGATGTTTATAGTGCATAATTGAAATATAGAGACAAATCAAAAGATCTCAAAAGTTAAAAATTTTATGGCTTGGGTTAAAAAAAAACACAGTATGATTTATTTCTAATAAAAATGAACAAATGTTTCTTTGTATAAAATATGAATAAAAAAATTAGATGTGAACCCAAATTTTCGAAGTATTTTTAATAATCACAATTTTTAGCATAAAGACAATTTTAAACATTCTGTTCGAAAACTCTAAAATATGTTTTACTTATACCATCAAAATTTTAAAATATCATAACTTTTATTTGAACAGTTTAGTAGGTTTTAATATTGTAAAAACTTTTACATGTTCAACTTAAAACCGCTATAACTTTCGCGCCCCCTTTACGATGTAATTAACGCGAACTGATTCTATATTGCAAAAAAAAAAAAAAAATAAATAACGAATTTTAAAATTTGACCGTAACTCGCTCTAGAATTCCCTAGAATTGTTCGTTAGGTTGCAAAAAAATATTGTATTTAATATTAGTGAAATCGGATGTATTTAACCCGTACCGCATCGGACCAGAAATTTGTATGGTGTGTTTATATAGAGAAAATGTAACTTTTTACAGTTTTTAGAAAAATCTAGCTATTAAATACTTTGATTTGTAACAAAATGTTTAAAAAACTCAATCTACATAATATATATAAATATCTAACAAACAAGTTAACTTATAACGAAATCCCCAGACCACTAATGTGTTTTAGACCACTTATACAAGGTGTGTACAAATAAATTTTAAAATTTTGAGAAATGTTTAAATAAAATGCTTTTTGTTTAAATCTGAACAATAATTACTAATATATATGTTTTTGTTTCTGCACGATAGTTCAAAGAAAAAACATATCTCGTAAAATATATTCTGCAGTTTTTATGAAAATTTGACAAGTTTAAAATAAGGAAGTTAAAAATCAAAATTTTAAATATTTGAAAGTTTTAAGGAAGACATAATAAATACTTATTTATTTTTATCTGGATTTCGATAAAATTGTATGGAAATATAACTGATACTAGCAGTGTAGCAGTTGATAATTAGTAATAAAATAGACAAATTTAATCTTGGGGTCAGCATTTTTTAATGCAACTATTCTTAAATATTTGTAAAGTAAATTTTATTAATTAATATTTTTTTATTAATTAATATAAAATAAAAGGATTTTAACAAGTTAAGTCATGCCAAGCCATCAGAATTTCTAAAAAAAAATCATTACATCCAAATCCGGATACAAAGAATAATTTTTCGTGATGTTTTCTTTAAAGATTTGAAATATTTAAAATTTTGATTTTTAACCTTCTTATTTTAAAGGTAAGACTTGTACGATTTTCATAAAGACTGCAGAATATATTTCCCGAGATATGGTTTATCTTATTCTGTAATAATTTCTTTGAGTCTAAATATCAGTTAAAAAAAATTGATTTTATAACAAAGAAACTGTAAAAAATTCTTTTCAGCCAAATTCTTAGTCTTATTCGTACAATGTATTGACCTAATTTTTTAACTTTACTTCATTTAGCTTGAAACTTGCATAGTTTCATTTGAAAATTTTTTAAATTTGTTTAAAAAAATTGTTAAAAGTTTGAAATTGGAGTTTTGAAACAGTCTTAGAAAAAATCAATATTTTTAGTCAAGCATGAAATGGATTTGAATTATCCTGGATATACAAAAACGTATTTTCAGCAATTATGGTTCAAATCCAATTAAAAATAGCATTTTTCTTAAACATTTAAAAAAAAAATAAAAATTTGTTTGTACACTGCTTACACAAGTGGACTAAAACACATTAATGGTCCGGGGAATTCGTTAAAATTTTTAACATTTTTTAACCGATTATCTTCGTATGCCTTGCTTAATAGATAATTATACGTAGATTACTACTTATTAACATTTTGTTACAAAGTAAAGTATTTAATAAACTAAAGTTTTCTAAAAACTGCAAAAAAGCCATATTTTTCCCAAAGTTCAGGTCCGATGTGGCATGGATTAACGATATCCGATTTCACTAATATTTCACACAATGTCTGTTTATAATCAGCGCTACCGTTTAGCCACTATAGGTGCCAGTTGCCCCTTTTCAACCATCTGTCCATTAAATTAATTATTTTTGGATTGTTTCACAGTGTAGTGATGTAAAAAAGATCCCGATGTTAAAACTAAACCTAATTATAAGTTTATGAACAACTATTTAAAACATCAAATACCATTTTTTTTTTTTTTTTGTCCGGATTGGAAAATTCAAAAATAGAGTTGTTGAATAATTATATCCTAATTTATATTTCTGTTTTATTTCATAGCAGTGCCTCAGTGAAATGCTTTTTTTCTAAATTATCACTAATGAAAAAAAATTGTCCGACCGGTTTAAGGTGAACACTTGCGAACCCATGCTTTTAGTCCTAAATTTGTTAAATGGATATTTATAACTGGAGTCCGAGTGTGGATCTCGTACAAAAGTACAGAAATTTAATTAATAAAATTAGGATTTGATATCAACTACTTTTATAAACAAATCATTATTTTATATTTTTGGTTTTATCAAATAAACAAATTTCAAGGTGTTTTTTAGGTATTGAAACAGTTGGCCCCTTCTTTAAAAAAAATCCCATTCTTTGGCGACTTTATTTTTTGAAATCCCCTTTTTTGAACACTTTTTAAAAATTATCAAGGGTGACGCTGTTTACAACTCAGTGAACGATTTTAAGGGGAGTAACGTTTAAATTTCGATAAATATCTTTTTTTTTGCTCATATGTATTGTATCTTTCAATTTTCTGGTTTTCTGCAGCATTTAAAGCATTGCAAAATTAAAGTATCATTTTGGTTTCTCATTTCACTGCAAAAAGTTTCCAATATTAACACATTTCAATCCACTCTATTTTACATTCTTTGTAACTTTTTAACGTTTCGAATCATTAAAAACTTCTTGTTTTCACACACAAATGTCTAACTGAACAAGTTATTCAGAAGTTAAGTATTTTCTTTTACATTTGCAATAATTTCTTTTGTATCTCATACCTCATAACCCCTTAAAAAGAATTTGTATTCATTGGATGTCATTCAATAGAAAATAAGTAATTTTTTAACACATATTAGTACTTAGAATGTATGTCAGTTGCTTATTTGAAATTATTGTTAGCAGGTACTTTTTCGCAAGGGCCAAAATTAAAAAAAAAGAGTAAATTTGTTAAGATTTGAATAATATATACTCTAGCTTCAAATAATATGTACAGGCCACATTTTAAAATTAATTCAGTATTTACCTTCTAAAATTAATTTAAATAAAACAAGTGGAAGTGCTATATTCAGGTGGACCATATCTTTTATACACTTCACAAAATTTATGTTTCATAAATATGTAAACATACTGGAATTATCTTTTAACAAAATGTGTGCTTTAAACTGGAATTATGCTCAATTTTTTTAACTGATTTTAACCATGATATCGGACATGATGTTTGTAACATAATGTGTCCGCGAAAATTACTTGGGCGTATGATTTAGGAAAATCTCTCAGACCATCTGTGTTGAAGATTTGAATGAAGAAGATATATGCAAAATTGTAAACTCCTTTTCAGTTTTCTATTAAGTTTTTTTATTCGAAACAGATAACTTAGAATTGGGTATTATAAAATTGAATTAGCTATTTTTAAATTTTCAAAATTTTTTAGAATTTTTAACTTTTGGCCTTTAACACACAACTCCAGCAATCACGATATGACATATTATTTCGAGTCTTCATGTCGAAATCTAAAACACAATTGCAGATAAGTGATAACACTTTAAGAAAAAAATTCCTCACATATTCAAATTTACTTGACAAACTTATTTTTTTGCAAAGAATATGCCCATCATTAAAAAGTTGCGTTTGATTTACATATAAGCAATAGAGATTGCAAATTTCAACATATCGATGTGTTATACTGCTTACGTTTGTAAGTGAAAGACTTTAGGTACTATGTTCAAATCCTTGGCCAAGACTTCAAAAAATTGTTTTATAGTTTATCTTGAAGTAACAATTAAAATTCTGAAATGTCAAATTAAGGAATTGTCAAATAAATTTTTAATTAATTAAAACTGTTTCTTTGAAATTTATTATTTATTTATTTTTTATTTATTTATTATTCTATATTTATTATTTATTTATTATTATGTCAATTACTAATAACTGTAAAAAAATGAAAAACAGAAAAAATATTCCAATTTAAAAATTTTATTAAAACAATCAAGTAGGTAATTGAATGAATTAGAAATTTAAAAAATAACTGAATTTTATTTTTACTATATCTTTTATTTTTGCTTGAATATATTAATTAAATTTTAATTTAAAATGGGAAAATACAAGGCAACAATTTTTTCTGTTATAGTGTTGTAAATTGGTTTTTATAGTGTTCAAATATATGAGGAGTTCATATAATTGTTTTTCAAAAAAATTTCTTTGGGTATAGATAATAAGTATGGTAATGAATCTTTCAATATTTCAAAACAAATAGCTGAGGTTAAGAAGAAGATAATTCTGTAAATTTTGAGTATTTATGTTTACACCTATTCATTCTTTCTGTTGTTTGTACACCCATAGGTGGTTGGGGTATTATGCGTTTGTGCTGTTTGTGTAACGCACAGAACAAATCATCCAACACCCACCTTAAAGTATGCCATTGCATGAACTTTTATGTACATACAAAATGGTGTGGGGTATTATATGGTCGGGCTTGACCGACTATATCTTTCTTACTTGTTTTGTTATAAAAATTTGAAATTATATATTTTTTATATGTTACTGATGTGATAAAAGAAATTACTGAAGTCTAGAGTAAGGTAAAGCCTCGGAAAACATGTTCGTTTTCATTTCTTTTCTTGTTTTTTTTTTTATATTTTTTAGAATAAAGACTAAAAAAATTATTAAAATGTAATAAAATTGATGCAAAGTTTAAAATTTGATTTATTTAAAAAAAAGGTTATTTTATTCAAGTACACTGAGAATATCATAACTTCTGTATAGAAATTTTTCTTAATAGTAATTTTGGACCCCCGATACCAACAATGAAATAGAAACACTTGTTCATAGATAACAATTGCATTTACCATCCATTTAAAAACATAGCCATATTTTGGAATTTATGGTCTAGTTTTAGATTATTTAAAGTCTTTTCTTTGGTTTGAATATATAACATTTACAGATAAATCTTACAAATGGTTATGATATTTAACGTATTTTTATTCAGATAAAATAACTAAGGTTTTAAATTTAAATCTAAAATTAGGATAACTATAATATGAACATTTTAAAACTCTTGCGGATATTTTGCTTCTTATCTGATTTCAGTGATTTTATGTTTATAATAGCTTTTCTCGGAGCGCTTCTCTACACCATTTGCTACGAACACTAATATTTACTTTACATAAAGACAACTACTACCCCTGAACCTGTCCGCCCTATTCGAAATTTAATTTAAATACTACTTCTACTACTTTTTAAAATTTTCACTGTAATACTCGTTTAGATGTGCGAAATTTAATATATATATTTTTTTTGTATGGAGGATACCTCCCCCTGGGCCTATCCCTCCTATTTTCATTTTATCAATGCGGTATGACAAGATAGATATTCACATTAAGTTTGAGGGATTTCCGAAAATTTGCCTTGTATGGGGCGTACCACTCTCCCTGCTTCGATAGAAAAATAAAATATAATATTTGAATTTGAGGACATACAAAATGAATTGTATGAATTGAATTTCAGCCGTTTCAAAGTTTAAAAAAAATGGGCGTAAAATGTATGAGTGACATCCGATCAAGATAGCCTATAATATTCTGCAGTGCAAGCGCTATCTGCTTGTCAAATTTATTATAAATAGCTCCATTGATAACATGCAAAATTGAAAAAGTATATTTTTTAAAATGTGGGCGTTATATCCAATCGAAATCTAACATACCTCTGCTACTGGTACTATTTCTATGTCAAATTTCGAGGTGATTGATACACTAACAAACAAAAAAAGGTGATTGATGAACTAACAAAAAAAATCTCTTCATTTTTATAATATATATGTATAAAAATTTAGAGGCCACATTAATTTTTTTGGAATATGGAATAAAGTAATTTATTATTCAATAAAGTTTAAAAAACATGTAAGGAAATTCTGATATACCTGAATTTCTTATTAGTTCTGTTTAGAAAAATTACGTTTACAATAAATTTAGAACACAAACTCAATATTGATATTTCAAATCCTAAATCCTCATTTTTGGTTTTGGAAATGATACTAGTTGAAATTATGCTTGATATCCTTGACCAAAGACTAATAAGACCGGAAGGCATTTCCAAAATACCTAACTTTATGATTGTGCAAGTAAAATTGTATTTATAAGTATTAGTATGCTGAAACTGTTTATACAAAACATCATAAGCATACACACATAGTTGCACAATAGAGTATTAAAAAATTATTAAATAAAATTCATCACAATTATATTGGTAGATTTGACAAAATTTTAATATTTAATGTGAATTCTATCTACAAACTGTATGATAATTTGAAGAGTTTTACTATTTTTGCAAGTGTTTTACTCGAAAACCGTTTTTGTGGGCATAAAGATAGTAAAAGTATTAAACATTTTAAGAGAAAATAATTGTATCTTTTGCTATATTTTACTTGAATATTTTGTACGAGCACAACTATTAAAAAAATTATTTTCAATTTCCTATTAAATTTTATTTTGAAAAATAATATTTAGGAAATATATTTACTTTGGTCAATTTTGTATGAAGTCTTCCCAATTTTGGAATTATGATTTATACTTTTATAAAACCTATGTGACAAAATTGTATTGTAATACTAATTTATGCACCTTTAGGCGATTTTCGGAAAGGTCCTTTCTATGGGATCAGTGGTCAGTTATGGAATGATACTTTTAAAATCTACACTTGCATACGTATTCATATTTTTGCCTTAAATAATTTAGGGAATGTCCTTGTATGAAGATTATGGTCAATTATAGACCAATACTAAAAAAATTGTTGCGATGGTATAAAGTTACAAAAGATTTTATTGGTGTTGAATTCTGCAAGATATACTAGATTTATAGGAATTTTAGCCTATTCTGGAAAGACATTCATATAAAAGCTAGGTGAAATAATGGGCACGTTTTGAACAATAGGCCTCATTGCTAGATGATACAAGTTCCGTGTAACAAACTACATTAAATTATCTTATAAATAGACCTGTAGTTTACATGAACGGACATACGTACAAAAGGACAAAGTTAAATCAAACCAGCTGATGACTCAAGCCGATTGGTATATTTTAAGTTATTTTTTATCAGCATCAGTAGGGTAAAAAAATTAACAGTGCAATAATGCAATCGATTCAAGTGAAGCATACGGTTGAGAAATAATACTTATATTATTTCTTTAGCAGGATGCTTTACAAACAGATCAATAAACATAACTATTGATGATATTCATCAAAACCGTTAATTTGTATTTTTTTCACTACTTGTAATCTACATAATGTAACTACTACTACTACTTGTAATGTACATATCTGTAGATAAAAGAAATTCTATAAGGTAATATGTGAAAAATTATATGCAAAGAATCATATGCCCATATTTTTGAGATATTTCCAAAATTCCATTTAATATAAATATAAAATTAAATAAAAATGTTATTCTTTTATTGACATAAAAATATGTTTTACTACTTTCCGTTTTCTTACTTTTCCAATAAAAGTTTATTTTTGAGAATTTTTTTTAATTTCTGTTTTTTTTTTTTTTGTTGTTGCTTTAACCAAAAATAATTTAAAATTAATTTAAATTCTATTTCATTTTCAATACCAACTATAAACTTTTTTCGTTCAGTTTAAATTCAATATACCAAAAATAAAATGTCAAAAATATTAAAAAATAAATTCTTTGACTTAAGGAAAGCTAAATGGGAGCTAAAATTAAAAAACGATTATTTAATCATGAAATAACAAATTTTATATTTATTTATAAAATAAATATTAAGGGTCCTCCTGAAAACGCGCAAAACCCTGACAAATGAACTCTCAAAAATTGTATGGAAAATCACAATTTTTGCACAACACTTATAAATTTTGAGCAACTATTTAGTCTCGAAAACTTGCGCTGTTTAATTGTGCATTCATAAATCAGCTGACTTTTTTTTATATTTAAACATTAACAGTAACTGCGATGTAAAAAAATGTAGTGGGAAACTTAAGCGTTTAAATGAGTACCGCTATTTATTATAGAAATTATAGAAACTAATTTCGTTGATTTTGTTATTGATTTTTACTAATAACTCATTCATAAACCGATTCTGATGGTTATCATGAGACAACTTACATATGTATAGCATTGTGAAGCTATTGAGTTTGTTATACTTTATTTTATTTATTATTTCTTTATTAATAATTACGTGATCGTGAAGTTATAAGACTATAAATTACTTTTTTAATTGACTCTGGTTTTACAGATAAACAGTAATATAGAAAATTAATGAAGCATCACATATTGCAATATGTATTGAGGACAATTTGTTTTAATAAAAAGATTATAATGAGGGTTACTTTCATGTTCAAATTATTTTTTAACCTGCTCAGTAGTTTAGGAGACATTAAACAAAATGAAATATCTACACTTTATTGTAAATAAAATTCACAAATGTACATCGATTTTAATAATATACTAGAGTTTTAATAATAACCTATACAGCTTTATGGCAAAGGAAAAGAAATCCATTTTTGGTTGTCTTAAACTTTTTAGGATTTTTTGAAAAACAAAATATTTTAAGTTCCGTAAGAAACTTTATTTATTTATTAGTTTTTTTAACAATTTTTATAATAATTCTATTCATTGAGCAGATCAAAAAATGAAGTACGTATAATTTGCAGAAAATTTAAATTATTTTTTTTTTTAGTGGAGCAACCTCATTAATTATAAAAAGTGATTTATAAGCTTATAACTGAGAAATAAAATCGTCAAAAATGGGTATTCTTTAAAAAGGAGCCAACTGCTTCAATACATTAAAAACTCCTTAACATTTATTTATTTGATAAAAACCAAATTGTTGCATTTTACGAAAATCCGAAAACCTAAGAAAAATATTTGGACGTTCTTTCATGGAATGAAATGTTTCCCTTTCTAGAGCTTTCTAAAATTCCTAGACGACGTAGAAAATTATAAGATTTTATAAGTAAGCTTTCAGCTTACTTATAAAACAATTCATCCTACAAATCCTAATGGAGATACATTTTGAAATTTCTATCAGTATCTACGATACGCAGATTTTTATATAATTTCCTAAGCATACTTTGTCTTTCCAAAGCTTTTTGAAGCTCTCAGATGACATAGAAAATTAAAATTCGATTTGTTTTTAAAACAAATCGTCCTACAAATTCTAACGGAACCATGTTTTGAAAAATTTTTATCAGGGGCGTATTTACGCTGATTAATTTATTAATTTATTATTATTAATATTATTATTTTATATTTATTATTAATATTATATTTTTTTCTATCAGGGAATGGAGATAGGCGGATTTACATATAATTTCCTAAGCATGCTTTCTCTTTCCAGAGCTTTTTGAAGCTTCCAGACGACATAGAAAATTAAAATTCGATTTAATTATAAAACATTTTATTCTACAAATTTTTATCAGGGAGCGCATTTACGCTAATTAATTTACTATTATTATTATTATTATTATTATTATTATTTTGTTTTAAAAATTTTACTAATTCTAACAGCTTCAAATCTTATAATTTCGATTAGGGAGAGTAAGAGCTTCATAATATTATTTGTGCACATTTTAACTATTCTAATATTTTTCCTGGCATTGGCGGGCTTATACTACAGTTTCTAATAAAATATGTATTGAGTGTTTTTTCAATTTTTCATTCATAAACCCATTTTTATTTTTGATTTAAAATTTCCAGAATTGAATTTTAGAATTTTTGAAATATTTGTGCACAATTTCATTTCACCATTTTTCATATTCTACTAACTTATTTTGTTATTTCCAGTTCTACTAAAATTATCAGTCAATTTTATATTCTATAAACCTCAATGAACTTAAATCATATTTTTATTATAATTATTTTTTTTTTTACTTTTTTTTTAAATATTTTCTGAACGCGAAGATATTTGTATTTAAATATGTAAAATATGCTCACTTTTCTAAAAAAATAATAAAATAGGTACTTTTTGTTCAAAAATCATAAATCTCCTATATAATACTAACCATATGTAACTATTTAAGTACCAATTTCCTTAAAAGCAATTAAACATCTCTGATCTATGTCGTCGTTTAGCAATACAAGTGTTTGTAAGTACTTACGTACATGTCTGATGGTACGTTTATACATATTTATCTGACAAGAAAAAAAAAGTATGTCAAAGTTTTCATAACTACACTGATATGCAATTAATTTATGACAACTTGTCTTTTAGTTTATTGTAGTAGTTTTACTAACTAGTACTACGCTGTAGCTATGTAACTATTATTAGTAGTAGACTGCATCATCAACGTCGTCATCATCATCGTCGTTTAGCATTTGATGATGATTTTACAAAAAACGTCTATGCATTTTATATGCTTGAAAGTTTGATTGCTGTTGTGGCTGCTAATGTTTGTATGTGTATGTGCAGAACCAATTATGAAAAAATCATACAATAGAAATATTTGCTATAAAAACTCTTTTTGAACTAAGTAGATGGAAAATGAATGAAAAGGTTTTTTCGTTTTTGCATAAAATAATACATACAAACATACATACATACATATGTAAAATAATGAAGACTGAAAAGAACTTTTGAAATAATAGATTAACGTAATCTTGTTTAATTATTCAGGTCTCTATATCTCCTATTCATATTACTTTGTCAAATCCTCTGTGATTGTGTCAACAATTCTCACTTTTTTGTACTTAAAATATTTTTTAATTTCAAGATCACATAAACAAAGAACATTAGAAGTGTTTTGTACCATTTAAACGTTTTTATTAAAATTAAACTTGTCTGGAGCAAATTTCAATAACATTTTTCAGATCGACCTCCTGAATTTGTGCTCATGCACATTTTTCTCTTCATATTTTCTTTTTACTCATCTTTATTGTTTTACCATTTTTTTCCTCTATTCGATTTTTGTTTTATTGACAGTTTTTTTCTGTCGTTTTATATTACTTTTTTTTCCTCGTTATTTGCCAAGGAGGTTATAAAACATTGTACCAGTGGCAATATGTCAGCATTAAAAAAGATTTTCTCTCAAGGGTTTATTCCCTCTTCAAGTCTTAGAATTTGAATGTTTTATATTGAGTATGTATTTATAGGAAGAAATTTCTTTCAGAAACAAAAACAATGTTTATTTGAAGGATTTTAGTTATTTATGATGCTTAGAGGAAAAGAAAATCTAATATCGACGAAAATAGACGAAGTAAGTTTACATATTAGTTAAAAAAAAACTTATTTGTTGTCAAAGGTATACAAAAAAATAAAACTAAATAAATATTTGAATAGATTATAGCAAGTCTCTAAATCTCTAAATTTAGCGCTATGGGCAGATATAAGTCATCTGTTAGCTTTAAGATTAAAAATAATATTCTTGCGCTTAACTTAATGCCGTTTTCACACTTGCGTACATCATAGGGAAACGCATGGAAGATGTTGAAAATGTGAAATAAAGGCGTGAAGAAAAAGTAGAACTGAAAGTATAAACAACAAATACAACAAATAAATTCTTGTGAGGATTGGTATAAATGAGAAAATTAATATAACTGGTGTGGTATGATTTTGTTTTTACACACTCATTATACTCATAAAAACTGTTGTAATTATTTCTGGTTTTGCATTGAATAAGAAATTTATTTGTTTTTTTATTTCAATTCACTGTTGTATTACAAGTATTTTAGAGTACCTATTGGTAAAACAAGTAAACATATTAGTTTTTATTGTACAATGTGTGAATAAGTGAACTTCTTGGTAAAATTTTGTATTTCGTAATGAATAATATTGACATAAAAGAAAAAAATTTAAGAAACCAGGTTGTATGTTATGAACAGCTATTAAACGCAAAGTAAATGACGACACTTGCTCAAAACTTGACAGAAGTCTATTAACAGGTGGTACTTGATGGGAATAGTGTTGCATTTTATATAACTACGAGGGAAGTTCGAAAAGTCACGGACTTATTGATCCGCCCTCGTATGCAGCTATTTCTACTTTATAATAAAGCTATATGCGCTAAGAATAAATTGAAGTATATTTCTTTAAAAATTTACAAAAAAATTTGTACTTTATTCATAATTATGTTGTTAATCTACAGTGATTCTATGTCAAAGCGGAAAGAAATCGGATTTAGCATTCATGAAATTTACAGCAGATATTGCCTATTGAGAGTGTTTCTCAAATCTTTAACTTTTAGACTCAAGGCCCTTTCTTGCCTAAATATAGACAGAAAAAATTATGTCTAGGATTTTTCTAAACAAATCATTATTTGACTTGAAATAAAATTTTATAAAAACATTTATTGGATTTTGAAATTTAATTTTATTGATTTTAAATGATGTAAAAATTAATAACAAAAACAAAAACATTTTTTTTTTTTTTTTTTTGTATTTTGACATCTTCAATAAAAATTAAAATGACGTTATAAAATTTCTGAAGTTAAAGAATATAAAAACAAATTCCAGAGGTAAGTTGTCTTAATTATCTTTCAGATTTTATAAATAATTTGATATTTATCTTTTTCTGGATTATTGAAAGACTTATAAAATGGGTATATGTTCATCCATAAAAATGTGGAAAGTTTTAGCAAAAAAAAATAGGTAAGTAATATGGTTTTATCTCCTACCAAACCCATTTTATTATTATAGATCGATTTAAGAACGTGCATAAATAACACTACTCTACAAAGAAATCCTGCTTTGAAGAAAAATATGACATATATGTACAAGAAGCTTTCTATGTCTAATGAGAATCTATTTTAAGTTTTCAAACCGTGAACAGATTTTTTATGGACATGATCCCCTTAATATAGCGATCACACTAGTGTAACACTTTAACGGTTTGTCCTATTTAGATAAATACATATTAAACACCAAAATATATATATATACATACATACATACATACATCACAAATCTACTCAGATAGTGTGAGCTTTTATGTAAATCGAAGCAGCCGATAAAAAATTGCTAAATTATTTCGAACCTATCATATATAACACCATAGCATTATTACTTTTTTAATTGCAGTTTAATCTCGTCTATTCCCATTGGTATGTGTGCTGGGTAGTTTTAAAGTTTTTAGCTAAAGGAAACAGGGAAAGACTTAATTACGTCCAAAAAATGGTAAGTAATATTCAACTTGGAACTTTCTTCCATTTTAATAACGATTCTTCTTTCTTTAAGGTCGATTTGGTCATTCAGTGAATATGGAAGAAGACTATAAATAAGTAATATGTAAAAGACTACAATCATTAACTCAGTTTACACAATTATATTTTAAAAATAGAATATATTATAATTAAAAAAAAAAATAAATAAAATTTTAGTGATAATTTTTATTATATACTTTATTAATTCAAAAATGATTATTGTTTGAAAATTCATAAGAATCTAAATGTTATTTTTATTGTTTCATTTAAAAAGATTATAGTATTTAATTTTCAAATACTCAAATTTGTAAATAGTAAAAATGTTTTTTATAAAATACACATATACTTCTTTATAACATATTTACGAATTTGAATGTTTGATTTTACAAATTCAGTGATAGGTTCGATTTTAGTAAAAAAAAAAAAATATTTGATTTTATAAATGTAGTAATAGAATACGAAATTTAATTTTTTCTGTGTATGATGTGTGAAAATTGAAAAACGCTAAAAATTTCACAAGGATGTAACCCCGTAATTACTAATAACTTCTGAATTATATTTAATTCAAAGATAAAAGCTTTGCCTCTGAAGTAGTAAATTAGTTTATTTCGAAAGTTCAATAGTCAAAGATGAACATTAAAAAATTAAGCCACTGTAACTAAAAATTTAGATAATATTTAAGATAAAAATATTGCCTCTGAAATAATACGTAGTAAATTAATTTAGTTTGATAGATCAATAGTCAAAGTTGGACATTTAAAAATTAAACCATTATATCTCAAATTATATATAATGTTAACACAACTCTTCTACATGCTCGTGCAAATTTCAAAATTGGACACTCATTTAGTTTAGAAATTATGTAGCAAAATGTTAATTAAAGCGAAATTTTGTATTGAAAATTCCATTTATTTCAAATATGACCTCATACAAAATACTTTGAAATTAATTTTTGTAATTATTTAAAATTGTACATAAAAATTTTGCTTTTGCCATATTTTGCTTCATAATGTCTAAGCTAAATAAGTGTCCATCTTGAAATTTTTCACGAGCAAGAAAAATTAAAATTTTGTTAAAATGATTTTTAATATCTCCGAAGCTATTGTGCAGATTAAAAAATGATGTGGAGATAACTTGTAAATAAATATTATTAATTAGAATTTTTTTGCAATTTTATTAAACCAAATCAGATAAATTGCTTCCAAGATATGTTTCAATATGTAATGCAACTTCATTAATTTTCTAAATTACGGTTTATCTCAATTTTTTTTGTGATGACACATTAAAATCCGTTTATACAAATTATAAAGCGTCATGAATGCATGTAGAGTCATCTTGCATTAATCATTTCGTGCAGGGGGCCCGAAAGTTATGGTGGTTTTAATTTGAACATATAAAAAAATTATTATTATTACTTTTTCAAACACTTTATTTATTTTAGGTAATTACAATACAACAAGAACAGGTCTTATATTATAGTATTGTAAGGATAATGGCATAAATTGTATGTTAGAAATGAAATTAAATTAAACACAGGTATAGTAAATTTAAATTTAATATATGATTTTTAAAAGTTAATATATATAGAGTCAATTGAATGAAAGTATTTGGTCATGGCAGAGGTATTTGGTTCCAAAGAGGTTTGTGAAGAAATACTGATCAGAAAATGACTTTTTGTATTAAGTATTATTAATTTTGTTATCTCTGTTTGATCTATAAAAGGCAATTTTACGAAAAAGGTAGTTAGGTTGTGTAGTGTATATAAATTTATGTAAAAATATATGTGATATGTTAGTAAATTCTCCAATGTCATGTTATAAATTTGTTTCTAATACTTATAGATACTTCAATTCCTTCTAATACCATAAATATATGTGGCAATGTTATTGTAAGCTACTTTTAGTCGCCTTTTGCTAAGGCCATCGCAGCTGGAAAAAGCTCACATCCCTAAAACGGGGTAGGCAATAAATAAGTTTTGGCAAGTAGCATTCGGATATAAATTGGCTTATAATACTGTGACCTCCATATCAATTTATTTTATTAAATATGACGCCTAAGTTTCTTGACGTATCAACAAAGTCAGTTTTAGAGTTGTTTATCATTATGTGTGGTAAACAAGTTAATATGTGCTTTTATTGACCAAAAAGAATAGCTAAAGATTTCTTAGAATTCAGACTAAGACCATTTGTTGATGCCCATAAGCGAATGTTGTGAAGATTGGAGATGTTTTGTATATTGTAATTTCTATAAAGTTGCACATCATCGGCATAAATTTGAACATTGCATTACTTGGGATGTAAAGGTACGTCATTGGCATAGATGAAATATAACAATGGTCCAAGGATCGAGCCCTGCTGCACTCCTCTAGGCATAAAACTGCGGTTGAATGCGTTTGACCCAGAATAAATAGATTGACTTCTATCACAGAGATATGAAAAAATGAGTTTTACTGCTGATGATGTTGAAAGCAGAATGTTGTTGAAATGGAGAAGTCCTGAAAATTGTGTTTGCTTTATAATTTTTTTTTCTTCTGAAACATCAAGCCAAGTAATAACGAAACTATGGTTTAGTCTCAAACCAAATTGCCTATCAGTAAGTAAGGAGTTTGTACACAAGAATTTACTCCAATTGGCTTATAGTTCTTGACAGCCTTCGGGATATGCACAATTTTGAAGTATTTCCAATTTGTTGGAAATTTAGATATTGCTACAATCATATTAAATAGATGCACTATATATGGTAGATGTGGTAGTATAAGTTTAATGATTTTTTAATGGACTCCATCATGACTCTTCATTAGTGAAGTGGTTAAATTAAAATTAGTACAGATCTGAAGCATTGGCATTACAAACTAGAAGTTTTGGTAAAAATTACACGCAATATCAAAACTTACCCTACAAGTAAAACAATACGAAAGTGATTCGAATAAGTATTGCTTAGAAGAAAAATTTTATTGCCGCAATAATCACATTCTTATTATGAAAGATTCCCCCATCGGGAGAGATTGTGTATCACAGGCGATATAAGCAATAATAAATCAATAAGCCTGGAAGAAAAATAGGCAATATTGTTAGATAATCATCTAGGTGAAAAAAGAATATACCGAAATATAATATTCTGGAAGATGTAATAAATATATAGAAAAATTATCACTAAATAAATCTTGAAATAACACAATAAAGAAAACTTTTATATCTTGTAAAGCATGCATTCACATAAATCTTAACATCATAAAACAAGAAAACTAAAACGCTTACAAAAATTATCCATTTCTTTGTTAAAAGATAAACAAATTTCTTCAATATTTTTTAACATTTTTTTCGACAACTGAAAAAGCTTTGACAGAAAAATAAAAATAATATTGCATTAATTTCTTACAGATGATCTCAATGGAATATCATCATATTGCGCAGGTTATAATCACCGTACTGAAAAATGGGCAATATTTTTAGAATAAAAGTAAATAAAAACAAATTAAAATTTTATATATTTTTTGTTGTTTATTACTATTTATATATTTTTTGTTGTTTATTACCTAAGTTTCTTTAAACTGATAAAAATACAATATAAAAATATTTCTTTGATAATAAAATAATAAATAAAAAGAAGAGACTGCGTAAATTTCTTCTCTGAACATATCTTCCAAATGTTTGTAGAGTATTGAGTTATTAAAATAAAAGTTTAATGGTATTAGCGTAACATGTTTTAGGGTTTTTGCGCAAAATTTTTAAAAAATGTCTATGCTAAAATTCGGAGAAAATTGTGTTCACATCCAAGTTATTTCTTCATAAATTTTTTCAACTTTATTACAAATAAATACTATATAAATTTAATATTGTAATCACTTATGATATTTAATCATAAGTAATTATTTTGTAGCACAAGTATTTTTTTTTTTTTTTTTGGCATTAAAATTTTTAACTTTCGGAATTTTTTGATGAGCGTCTTTATTTCAATTAAGCATTAGAATTCCTTACTAATTATACAATTATATTTAATTTCATGCTGCTCATGCGATGTGCATTAGCAAAATGTATTTTAACAAAAAGTATCCCGTTTTCAACTATATGCGTCACTTGACTTAAATTTATGAACCCGATCAATTTTATTTGTCGCCGTTCTTATTTCTATATATCCCAGATTTGTACAAATTGCAATTCGCTATATAAAAATGCAAAAACAACAAATATAAACTTTGTGTAATTTTCTAAAGTTCATAGAACTTTTTTATTAAATTTATTTTCAGTGCTCCTTCGATTTTATTACGTAAAATAACAAATACCTAAGTTCTCCCAGTAATCCATATTCTTCCATTAGAAACTGCGAATACGCCTCGCGAAAATCTGGTTTTCTTTTTTTTTTTAAATTACGCCCTTGTGTTATTTATAGATGATGCTTTTAATTGTACTGGCTGTTGAAGATGCCTTATATTTGACTGGCTGTAAATGATTTTTATTTGACTGACTGTAGGTTTGATGGCGGATATTGAGGTTTTGATAGTTTGTTGCTGTTTCGCTAAGTGAATGGGAATAAGTGTGTTGATTATTGCATCTATGTCTGCAGTGTTGTCTGCAAAAAATGCTTAATATTTCGAATTTTATGATTTGCAATTCTTTTTTTTTTCTAATGATTTGCATGAATGTTGTGTGCTGATCTATAATTCTGGATATAGATGATGCTTAATTTTAGAAATTTTACACTGGATATTTGTCCGATAGAAATGTTTCACTAATTGTATAGGGCAGGTATATTAATTTTGCTGTTTAGAATGATGGTTGTTTTTAGTGAAAGATATTTATAATGTCCACTGATAACACAAGATGTTCGGCTACTCAAGAAAATATGGTGTTTAAGAGAATTCTAGTTTCAAATCACTAGGTTGACACCAGGTGTTGGATTACACAACCAACGATGATGTTGTGGATGTAGTCGGGTTTTGGATTCCGCGGATGACATGTTGTTTAAAATATTTTTTTTTTATTTCTTTAAAAGTCCCGTTTAACGCACTCGGTTACTCACCAATTCAAATTTAGCGGATCCTTCGCCATGTTCTAATTTATCAAGAACCGCAGCTAACTTCATAAATTCAGATATTTATTTTTTTCTACTATCAGTGTTGTATTTAATTGTTAGCAAATTGCAAATGCCATCAAGAGCCACAATACAGTTTTTAAATATTGAACAACAATTATGATTACAAAAGGAAACCTATGGTGTTAAAGTTTTAATCTCTATTAGATTCGAGTCTTGTGAGCTCAGATCTCTAACCCGTTTGTTTAAAATATCATTACCAGAAAACTTATTACGGATTAATTATTTATACACTCATGGGTAATTTCTGAAAGAAGGCTTTGAATGTGTAATATGTTCAGTTATGGGCCGATTTTCAAAAAATTTGGCACTGAGATTTTTATTTTCATGAAACTTGTTTGTATCAAATACTACTTTGATACTAACATTTCTATGGGATTTATCAAGCTAAAGTGATTTTCGGAAGAGAGATTTAGATGGGAGCTATAATCAGTTAAATAATCTTCATTAAATGTGTACCAAAGGCTTATATTTGTATAAACTTCATTAACCCAAATTGATCTGGAATGTTTTTTGTTTCAGATATTGATGAAATTATAAAATGTAGATCTATAGGGTCTATGATAATTGATATATATAAAATTTTGTTTCGGTCCCTAGGTCAGGCAGAAGGAGCGGTTACCATATAGTCACGTCTGGCACTACATAGACATTTTTTCGGTAAGAACAAAATTAGTAAATATTTCAAAAAAAAAAAAAATATATATATATATATATATATATATATATATATATTTTGCAAACATAATATTAGTATTTATTTTAGCTATTGGTACTAAAAGATGACCTTCATCATGATCATGTTAACTTACTTCGTTATCCGCTTTTGGATAGTGTAAAACATCCACTCATTATAATTTACAGAGTAGTAAATGGTCTTTGGACTCCTAAACTCTATTTAACCAAAATTTTCCTTCTATTTTCCCTTAATCAGACCAAAAATATTAATACAAATGCAATAAATTCCTACTTTTTTCTAATTTTTAACAATCAATTTTCAAGTGTTTCAAAAAAGATCATTTTCTTCCAAAAGCATAATATAAATGTCTTTCCATAATGTTAATATTATTAAAAAGTTTCTATATGCAATCGTTGTTTGCGTTACTGTATGGGTACGCTAGGCAAATTTGATTATTGATATATTAAGGCATTTGGAAGCATCTATTTCAAGAGGACATTGTATGGAGCCTAGGTGATAATAATCAATTTCAATAGACTTCGTCCTTTTATTAATATAATTATTTGCGCCAAATTTCATCTGCACGCAGAGAAAAAATATTGCTACAGCATTATCACACAGCAATATTATGTTCTCATTATTAATTTTCTTGAACTATAATAACTCTGTATTCACGATAACAATGTTTTTGTTTAAATTTTGTCACTTAATGTTTACACTCAATAAAAATTTTAATATGGTTGACTGCAAAAATTATATGTGTTTAAATATTTTTACCAGAAACAAAATTTTATTGTTCTTAAACCATATTCCATATTTTCATGACAATAAAATGTTTCAGATAAATATAATACTTATCCTTTTCACAAAATTAGTAGAAATAACTTGTTTGTTTTTAAATATATTTTGTTTTTAATGTTTTGTTTCCAACTTTATTGGTTATACTTCGTGTGATTCAAGTATCTGTAGTTTATTAAAAAGGTTTACATGGACAGAAAGCCAGCCGTCGGGCCAGACGGAAGGACGGCCATTGCTTAATCGATTTAGGAAGTGACTCTGGTTCAAACATTATACTTTAGGGTACTAGTCCAAAGAATTTTGTCGACCGTTATAAACATCAGCAGAAACACATAATATCTCAACCTCCTATGGTGTTATAGAGTATAAAAAGTAATTTATAGGCCTAGAACTCCGTATTCATGTGTATGTAAATTGACTGAGAAATCCCATGCCGCGGAAAGGTTTTCACTGTATCGACCTGTGTAATTAATAGGCAAAGCAATTGTTTTTTATAATTTGTTAAAATATTGGAAAATTAATATTTTCGTGTTCCAGATTGAAAACGTTTTTTAATAAAATTTCTTTATATATTTACGATGAGGCTAAGTTTATATTAATCAACCATACAGTTGATTGATAAAAAATAGTAATTTTTTTAAACACATAATAAAACTGCAGGAACTTTTACTACTGATATTAGTAAAAAAGAAAATTAAACTTTCTTATATTCTAGTTTCATAAAGTATTTTATTATTGATCATAAAACTGTTAATGATTAATCTAATCAAATGAAATTAAAAAAAAAACACACACACACATAAGTGTATATCAAAACGAGTAAGAAGTATATAGTCGGTCAAGCCCGACCAGCTGATACCCCATACCATTATGTATTTCCATCAAAATTCGTGGAGGGGTCTTATATTAGACATGTGAACAATTGTGGACAGATACTTTTACTAAGTATAAAATAAAGTATACGAATACAGAATATTAATATTAACATTTATATGAATTTATGCACTTTTGGGTTATTCTATCCTTATAAAATTTGTCACAGTGATTTCTATTTATATACAACTTATTTGTGTCGAATACAAACTTGATACTAACATGTGTATTCGCACAAAATTATGCACAAAATGATTTTCGGAAGAGGGTTTTATATGGGAACTATGGTCAATTATGCACCGATCTTCATGAAATTTGACACAAAGATTGGTACTTATAAAAAACTTTCATTAAAATATTGCCATATGTAAGGCATTTATGATCGTTAAACCCCTATTCCGGGAGGACATTTGTATGGGGGCTAGGTGAAATAATGGAGCGATCGTAACCAAAATAGGCTTCGTCCCTGTGTCATGGAAGTACTACGTGCCAAATTTCATTGAAGTATCTTTAAAATTGCGACCTGTACTTTGTGCACAAGTTTTACATGGACAGCCAGCAAACTTTCCAACCAGACGGACGGACATCGTTAGATCGAATCAAAAAGTTATTCTGAGTCGATTGGGGTATTATGCACAAACGCATAGTACCCCAACTACCTATGGTGGTGTAGGGTATAAAAACAAAAAATCAATACAATATTATTCCTGTTACATTAATAATTCAACAACTTTATGCAACATTTCACTAGAAACATGAAAAACTTACTCTAATGCAGTACAAATAAGTGTTTTACTTCTAATTTAATTACATATAAGTAAATCCACTCATTTTTCTCCCACTAATAACCTCAATGCAGTTGCGAGCATAAAAAATGCAAGGCTATTTGAAGTAATATTCGTTCGCACATATTTTGCATATAGCAAGTCCTGATGTAACAGTACTGTTATAATTTTATTATTTGTGGCCATAAACTCTTACTTTATATAATTTTGTAAAATATTTTTGTAGGTAAGGAACATTATGAAATGTTTAGTAAAAGCAGTAGTAAATTTGAGCGAAAAAAAATGCAACTATAAACAAATCAACATGATTTTTTACATTTTTAGAAAAAATCATTATTGGAAAAAGTTGAAAACCATAATATTATTAATTACCGTGATTTCCTATAGACTAAAAGACATGAAATATACAGATAATATAATTATTGGAAATTAATTCTACTTTCTATTAAATTCTCTAAAAAATTTATGTGAAATAAGTACTGTAAAGTAAGTAAATTTTTATGCATAAATATTTACAGATTGTATTTAAGTACAATATTTACATATAATATGTTTATTTAAATTAAATACACATTTTGTATACAAATATGTGTACAAAATGTAGTATTCTGAATGTTGGTATACATATTTAAAATGTAATAAACATTTAAATTTTATTACTAAACATAAAATATGTATGTGTTTTGGCAACATAGAAAATTACTTTAAAGAAAACATGTCAAAAATTTTATTAAGAAAAACAAAAACCACCAAAATCAAATAATAATATATTTTTTTTATAAATAATATTAAGCATTTTGGAATTGATAAAAATTAATTTTAATAGTGTGGATAAAATAAAAATTAAGATTCGGCCGAAACAATTATAGTAAAACGAGGTATTTGCAGCTAAACATATAAAAATTAATTTTACCAATGTTTTTGATATACCAATCAATAAATTTCGACAGAATGAAGTTATAAGAAAGCAAACTTAAAAATTACAAAAATGGAAGGTAGAACACACTTTTATACGTGAATACAACTCAGATTCAGAGCAAGTTCTCGGTCAATTTTAAAATGTGGTATAAAGGAGATAATGATTTAAGTTCTATTACTTATGAGACTTTCAAACAAATGAGGAGACTGCTAATTAAGAAGAGGAGAAAAAAAAAGAAACAGAATACCAAGAATATTTTATTTGTTAATGCAATTAAAATATAAAGAATATGTACATATAACTATCACTTCAATAAATCATTTCAAAATTAATTTATATTTGTTTTTTAATTTTATACATATGTATGCATATGACATTTAGTTTTAAACAGCTTAACTGTATTTTTGATCTTATTAATGATTTTTTTTTAGGCACAAAATGTGTATACCTGTATGTATATACATAGCAAATGTTGCTATACATTTTTTAAACACATAAACAACTTTGTGTCTATCTTTTTACATACAAAAGTGCGTAAACATTTGAAATTAAACACTACAAGTATTTTACTCTAGTTATAGTATGATTCAAGTTACCTACTATAAATGGAGTATAATAACACGAAAATTTATCAGAGTGTATTATTTTGAAAATTTTCCACAAATTTTGATATTTTTGTAATTATTATTTTTTTTATTAATTTCAAATCTCACAAAAATACTCTGTGGAAAAGCGGTCAAATATTTCTGACAATTTGGTTTAACTTGATAATTCATAATTGTATAAGTACTTTCGATCGATATAACGCGAAAAGATTTGATCATTATTATGATGGGATCAACAGCTAAATATAACTGATACGATATTATTTAATTACCGATATTGCAATAATGTTGAAATATACCTTGATTTTGGTTAAGGTGAAAATTCTAACGCAGGGAAAGAATATTTAAAATTATAGCTATTTTTACACTGTTCCCATGTTAAATAAATAATTAAAATTTCATCCTTTGTGATTATTGAACTAGTACACGTTCTTACTACTGGCAGTAGTAGCTTTAAAAAACCACATGTGTTCATTCGGGTAATATCAAATATTTACTGTTACATAACTTGTATCAATTTTTACAGGCATAATCATTTCAATACTGTGTCTCTAAGATAATTTTTATATTTTTATTCTAATTCCCATATTAGAACAACACATTAATATTATTTCAGTACCACCAAAATGTTATTCTAAAATATTCCTAAATTTTTAAAAACAGTGGAGAAAATTATGTTTTTAATAAAATTTTTAATAATTATTCTTCAATGCAACAATTTCATCAAATTGATATACAATAGTTGGCTAAGGCTCCAAAGAATAAAACCACAATAGAATTTGCCTTAATAAATTAATAACGTACTAGCTCTATTAAATACGATAAAAATATAACATAGCCTAGCATTAGATTTTTTATGCTCGCAACTGTACTTACATACCCAGTACATAAGAGTAGTTAGAAACTTAAGTCAATTATTCGTTTAATTATCAAAATCATTACAAGTATTTACTCCCGCTAACCATAAATAATTTTATAAATTCATTTCATCTACTTTGTTCAGTTGTCTGAGTTAACTATTAAAAAACTAAATAAATAAATAAAAAATTAAAACTAAAATGGTTTTGTAATCACTTTAAATGAAGTGAGAATCACCCCAATTATATGGGTATGTTTGTGGATATGCTTTGCTCATTCTAAATACAAGATGACAGATTTATTAAGGAAAATTATTTGAAGTATTTTTGATTGTGGTTTAGCTTTATATTATCAACTTCAAGTTTCCTTAGTTCAAAAGAAAATATATTTGTAAAATGTACTCATTCGTGTCCAGGAAAATACGAACTTCTGAAAAAGAAGAATTTACTATTAAGATGTGCTGATAAAGTGATTCAGAAGCAACGACTTCAACCTGTTGTCTTTGGAAGAATATTATTTTTTATGATTCCTATTCATTTCTTCTGAAGTTGTGCCCTTAAAGTAATTATTATACTATTTTTACGATGTGAAATTATTATTATTATTATTTTTTTTTTTTTGGAATAAATGACACTTTGGTTTAGTTGATACAAATATAAAAAAGCAATAGAAACACTATATTTAACATTTACAATTACATTTTCCCCTCAAACATTTTAGTTTAGTTGATTTAAAACAAAAAATAAAAAAATTAATGGAAATCCTATAGCATAAATTATTAGATTTTCCTTCGGGAGAGATACTTCGTCATAGTAATATTTAAAGCAAATAAGAAATTAATACTTCTTGAAGATAAAGTAAAATAAAAAAATAAAAAGAGAAAAAAAAATATTGAAATAAAGATACCTCAAAATAAGGATTCAAGATCAATGAATAGATATATTGCACTTAAGGACTGCGCACGAAAAAAATACGTGTGCATTTTAAAACATATTTCTTTTACTGTATATATATATATATACATAAATATATATATATATATATATATATATTTATATATATATACATACATACATACATATATATATATATATATATTGTATATATATATATATATATATATATATATATATATATATATATATATATATATATATATATATATATATATATTGTTTGGTCTCATTAATCCATATTACAACAAAAAAAGTAACTGAGTGGTACTAAAGAAATGATGCTGCTATGGACCAATGCAGTAAAGTCTTTAAAACTCTGTCCATTTTTAATGTATTGTATAATACTACAAAAAATATTTAAAAAAACATAAAGATGACTAAAAAATAAAATAAAGTTTAGAAAGAAATTAACTCAATTATTTACTTATACTCGCATAAAAATTGAAAACTAACTTTATTGTAATTATTAGAAATACTTTTACTTGATTTTTTAGAAATATTTAACCTGTTTTACTAGCAAGAGATTTATTATCACTTATAGAATTAATTTTAAATAATTTAAAAGCTCGAAATATGCTCTTAGTTCTACCTTTGAACTAGTTGAAATATTATTCCTTTAAAAATACCTACTTCTATTTTTGCTGAGCATTTGAAATGCAAATCGTTAGAAAATTCGACAAGTAATTGCTTGATTTGTTGTAACCAGGGCAATCAAAAATATGCAAAATTATATTTTCCTGGGCTTCAAATAAACTATACTGTTAGTTGTTTATCTATTTCTAAAAATTTTAATAGTTTTGGCATTTGTTACAGCATATTTTGGTCATAACAGTATATTTTTGCATACATTAGGTTAGCGGCATATTTTTCCATATTATCATAGATTTTTTTTATTTTAAAGCGTATTTTAGCAATTTAGCATAATTTTGCATATATTACACTGGAAATTATAATTTTTCTTATTTTACACTTAAGAGATATTCAAGATATCCTGCACTCCATAGAATTTTTGACATAATTTTCTGTTGGTGATATTTTCTTTTTAGGGTCATATACGGATTTTAAATCCGATTACTTTCCATCTTTATATTTGTAGAAATTTTATAGAAATTTTTTAACTTCTTCATATTATAGATGAGCATTGCTATAGGGAACATGATGGCATCAAAAACATAGTTTCGTGAAATTCTAAGGTAGATGGTTTTGAATATAGGTCCTCAATATTTTTTATCTTTCCAATTTTAAGAGCATTTTTATGCAAATAAAAATTTTTTTTAAATAAAATTTTTAGTTGCCCTAGTTATAACCAAATTAAAAAAGAAATGTTAAGGAAATAGTCGGCAATATTGTAATCAAACTGTTGTATTTGTATCATATTCTAACATACAAAAAGGCAGTGAGTAATTTATATTTTAATAATCGATTTTCTTACAATTTTAAAAATTTGTATATAACTATATTTCATTCGCACCTGTAGTTAATTTAAATAAATCACTTTCTTTTTAACCTTCATTTAGTCACTAGTTCATAAGAAAATGTACTTACGTTTCCAATTAACTTCTCATTTACCACTCCAAAGAGACTATTAAATTTAATAGTTAAATAAATCTTTAACGAAACAAATACACGCATTAGGGCGAGTCAATTTTTTGACTGAGAAATGAGCGAAAAGGCGTATAGGAAAAACGAAACTTACGCAAAATTCTAAGAAAGTTTTCTAAGAAACTGAAGGTCTACAGTTTGAGGAATTAAAAAAATGCATTGTAAAGTATCCCGAGAAACCCCTTTGTTGAGATTCTGATGTACGAAGACCACTCAAATGATGTGCATTGATGACCAGAATATGGAAAAATAAAAAATAAAATTATTTCTCAATTTAAAATTAGTTCATTACTAGCAATGGACAAATTTAGATGGAAAACTTTAGAATTTTTTTCCCGAAGCGAGTCTCAAAAGTTTGAGCTTGTTATGAAAAAAATATTTTGAAATTTTTCACCATGACATTTGGTCCTCCAGATAACAATTTGGTGTATTTTTATGTCACTAAACGGAGCTATGTTTTGATTTTAGATTCATAGTTTCTTGGGAAAGTTTTTTTTAGAATTCTTCGAAGATAATATCTTTGCTTATTCCTTTTGCAAAAATAATTTAACCGCCTAACGTACATATATTTATTATATAAGATTTATTTAATTAGTGTTTTAAACATGTTTTACTATCTTTGTTTATTCAAATTAGAAATTCAATTTATCTTATTTATTAACGGAAATCATTGATTTAAGGTTTATGATGATGGTTGATTACTGTACTTATTTGGTACATCTTATATGGCTGTGTACGAGTGTAAACTCTATGTACGTGTGTTAATACTTACTTGTATATATGCATTAGTGAACTCATCTACACAAGCAGGCAGTGGAATGTACTTTATGGTTTTTCACTTAATAAGCACTGATTTACAATATACTCTTATAGTCGCACATGTCTATATACATACATATATGTATACATACACATACATAACTACATATATAAATGCTGAATTTTATGAATAGTAGAGTGCACCAAAATTTACCAACATTTGAATTTTTACCGTAACTCCCACTATAATCGTTCATCGGATTATAAACACATTGTGTGAAATATTAGTAAAATCGGATATCGTAAACAGTGCTGCATCGGACCTGAAGTTTGAATGACTGTTTTATAGTTTTTAGAAAAATTTAGCTATTAAATACTTTGCTTTGTAACAAAATATTAAAAAATAGTAATCTACATATTATTATTTATATCATTTTAAAGTTATTGCGAATACCTCAGATAATTGGTATGTTTTGGACCACTTGTGTAAGGAGTGTTTAAACATAATTTAAAATTTTTGAGAAATGTTTAAATAAAACGCTATTTTTAATTAATTTGAATCATAATTACTAAAAAATACAATTTCTTTTCAGCAGGATAACTCAATTCCATTATGCTATACCATCATAATTCCTTATAGATATCATTGCTCCCATTCACGTTTCCTTAAAAATTTGAAATACATAAATTTTGACTTTTGATCTTTTATTTTAAAGTTGTTCTTTGTACAATTTTCTTATCGTGTAATAATTTTGTTTAGTCTGGATATCAGTTAAAAAAAAGAATATATATATATATATATATATATATATATATATATATATCCTCTTGCTTATAAACTTTTAAAGTTTTATTTGAACTTTTTTGAAATTTGTTTAGCAAAATGTTCAAAAGTTCGAAATTGGGGGTTTGAAGCAGTCTTAAAAAAATTTATATATATATATATATATATATATATATAATATATATATATATATAATATATATATATATAAGTTTTTTTAACTGATATCCAGACTAAACAAAATTATTATACGATAAGAACGATAGGTTATCTTAAGTCTTAAAAAATTTAATTTTTTTAAACCAAGCATAGAAAGGGGTTTGAATTATTCTGGAGAAGCAAAACCGTACTATTCAGTAACCATGGTTCAAATTTAATTTAAACGAGTAATTAATTTAAACATTTCTCAAAAAATTAAAAATTTGTTTGTGCACTCCTTACACAAGGTGGTCCAAAATTTTTTAACCGACTTTTTCACTCTATATCTTGTTTGATAGAAAATAATATGTAGATTAGGATCTTGTTAATATTTTGTTACAAAGCAAAATATTTAAAAGCTAAATTTTTCTAAAAATGCCATATTTCCCCCATGTAGACGCACCTTAAAAAATTCAGGTTAACGATATTCGATTTCACTAGTATTGCACATAATATCTTCTTACAATCCAATGAACGATTACAAAGAGTTACAATCAAAATTCAAAAGTCGGTAAATTTTAGTGCAGTCTAATTTACATATATCTACTACGCATAATCATACATACGATAAATCATGAAAGTGATAATGAAAGTTTATGGAGCTTCGAAATAAATAAACATACAAATAATTTATGCGAGGGTAAGTTTCGACGGATGCCTTGAAAAGATATTATTATTTATTTTTCTGATTTTGTAGTCAATGTTTGATATATTTATTTCTATACTCTCCACCTCCACATAATATTGACATTCAGTGATTAATACTAAAGAAAAATTATTTCGAACTCCATAAAATGCATTTGTATAGTATTCCAAGAAACAGATTTTTTTTAAATTTTGTGTTCAGTTCCCTACCACCGATTGAAATTCTCGGGTCTAATAAATTTTGCCAGTATATTGAGCTTATCAAGGAAAAATTATTTCTAAAATTTTCCCCCAGGAATTTCTGCGTTCTGGTAAATTTTTGTTTATACTTCTAGAAGGACCATAATTACTGCAAAACACCTTTTGAATATCTCACACGTACGCATCGCAAACCGAAGGATCTTTTTTGCAGACTTATATGTTCACCGTATCAAGTTGAGGCTTTGAAACAAGCCGATAATCTTGTTTGGTGAGATAACAAATGCCTCTTTGGAGTTATTATAATTTGATCTATAAATTTTATCCTTTAGGCTGAAATAGCAGGACACTCACTTAGTACATGTTCAGGTGTTTCATCGTACATTATACAGAATGTACAATGATTACATTTAATATTTTCTAAGATATGTATAAGACTATATTAAAGTATAAGACTACTTTAAATTCGCTCTTATTGAAGAATAGTAACTTCCGCCAACTTTCAAGAGATAGAGCAACAAAACTCTTCGCTTGTCTCTGTCCAAACGCATTCTCCAATAGATATTATCCAATATTTTATAATAGTTACTAACAATAAATTACTTAAACACAATTTCAGTATTTAAGTGAATAAAAACGTAACTCTCATGAAATTATGGCACATACAAATGAAATATTAGTCAATGTAATTAATTTGTGTATTTGCAAAAAAACTAAAAAAAACCGTAACCACTAATGTAATACACATATTCGGTTAAAATTATAAAGATTCAATTCGGTGTTCAGAACCGAATAAATATTATTATAGTAAAAGAACTTTAAAATATTTAACATTTTAAAAATAAAATAAAACGAATTTGAATCAAATTTGTTTGAATGCAATATAAATAAAATTAAATAATTATTAAAACAAGTAAGAAAGATATAGTCGATCAAGCCCGACCATATGATACCCCACACCATTGGACATGTCCATCAAAATTCGTGGAGGGGTCTTATATTAGATATGTGAACAATTGTGGACCGATACTTTTACTAAGTGTAAAATAAAATATATGAATACAGAATATTACGTTAATACTAACTTTTATATAAATTTGTGCTTCCTGAAAGTTGGCTTATATGGGAGTTATGGTATATTCTCCTTATATAAAACTTACTTGTGTCGAATATAAACCTGATACTAACATATGTATGTGATTTATGTACGTTAAAGTGATTTTCAGAAGAGGGTTTTATATGGGAACTATGGTAAATTTTGAACCGATCTCCATGAAATCTTTCACAAAGATTGATACCTATACAAAACTTCCTTATACCGAATTTCATTAAAATATTGCTATATTTAAGGCATTTGTGATCGTTAAACCTCTATTCCGGGAGGACATTTGCCAAATTTCATTGAATTACCTTCAAAATTGCTACTTGTACTTTGTGTGTAAGGTTTACATAGACAGCCAGCCAGACGTTCAGCCAGCATACCAGCCAGACGGACGGACATCGTTAGATCGACTCAAAAAGTAATTCTGAGTCGATTGGTATACTTTAAGGTAGGTGTAGGATGATTTTTTCTATACGTTGCAAATATCAGCACAAACGCATAATACCCCAACCACCTAAGGTGGTATGGGGTATAACAATATCAACCACCATCCTTTATCACAGGTTGATGCATATTATCATCAGTATTATGCTAAGTACATACGTGTTAAATTGTTTTCAAAAATGTTTGCAAACAAACACATGTGTGTATTTATGAACATATTTTTTGTCTATTTTTAGTGGGTAGACAACGAATTATCTCGATCCCAAATTGTGTGCTTCCCAGAATTTCATAGAGTGTACTGCAATTTTTCGAGTATTGGGTTTGTGACAAATGAAATTGTAATTGCTAATCGCCAATTCAACGATCTTTATGATATTAATCGCATCATAAGGTTTGATTTATTTTAATAATTGATAACTTTCAGAACTAGCCAGATTTATGCGTATATTTCGAAATTTACAGGATGTCATTCATCATGATTGAATAAGTTGATGTTTTTGTGTGTTGTTTTTCTTTTAATTTATATCTGTCTCTTTAATATTAGCTTATAACTTTACCAAAAATCTAGTTTAAATTAGATTTTAAGCTAAATCTACATAATTTTCTTATAATTTAATTAGATTTACCATACAAATCAAAATATAGTTTCTAGTAGATTTTACCAAAATTTATCGAAATTTTATTAGATTAGAAACAGTCGGTCGAGACCGACTATATGATACTCTACACCATTGTGTACGAGAAAAAAAATTCGGGAAGGGGACTTATATTACACCTCTGGCCAATTTTAATAAATTCAAAGTAAATACAGAATAATGCATTGATACTATTATGGGATTTATGCACGTTAAAGTAATTTTCGGAAGAGGGGTTTATATGGGAACTATAGTCAATTATGGACCGATCTTCAGAAAATTTTTTGCAAAGATTGATACTTATACAGAACTTTTTTGCACCGAATTTCATTGAAATATTCGTAATTCTAAGGCATTTTTGAGTGTTTAAACTCTATTCCGGGTAGACATTTGTGTGGGCTAGGTGAAATAATGGACCGATTATAACCAATTTCAACAGGCTTTGTTCCTGTATCATAAAAGTCCCACCTGCCAAATTTCATTGAATTATCTTTAAAATTGCGATCCGTACTTTGTGCACAATGTTTACATGGACAGCCGTCCAGTCAGCCAGACGGATGGACATTATTAGGTCGATTTAAAAGGTTATCCTGAGTCGATTGGTATACTTTGAGGTGTATGTTGGATAACTTTTCTATGCGTTACAAACATTAGCACAAACGCATAGTACCGCAACCACCCATGGTGTTGTAAGGTATAAATATTTACCATAATTATATCAACCCAATATGGCAGATTATATGAAAGTTAAGAATCCCTACAACAAAAGGTATTTATTTAAATGTTGCAGCACAAAGTGTTAAAGAAATATGTTTTATGTAATAAAATAATAAATATAACATAAAACGGTTAAACTTTCAAAAAGTTATTTACTTAGCTATTTGTATTGCAACGTTTAAATAAAAATATTACTATATTAAAGGGATTCGTAGCTTTCATTTGACATCAGGGTTGCCGTTTTTTGGTTGGTTTGTTCCATATATTATGATTTTTAGTAGAATTCGTCATTAATGTTCAAAAATTACAGAATTTTTTTTTTTTTTTTTTTTTTTTTTGCAGAAGAAATACATAAGAAAATAATGAAGCTCCAGCAAAAAACAAACAGGTGCTTCCAAAAATACATGTCTTCACCATTTTAAATCATAATCATCATATTTTAATCATATTTTGCAATTTTTTGGAAGTCATTAAAAAATTATTGTTATGAGTTCCTGAAAAAGAGCTTCACCTTTATAAAATTATTTTTTAAACTTTTGGAGCATAAACATTTAAATAGAAATAGTTTTTCCCACAAGTTTTTGAAACTGAAATCATCTTTTTTCGCCTTTTAAGAATTGTAAATATGAAGGAGAAAAATTTTATGAAAAGTATATATACCTATCTTGCGGGGAGTTATTTGGACACAATCTTTAATTTTTATCATTTATCATTGGCTTTTGCTAATTTTCAAAATTTCGCAAAAAAAATATGTTTTAAATGTTGGCCCATTGTGGTAAGTTTTGGTAGTTTTTAGTAAAGAACTGAAGATGATGTTTTTAATATTTTTCCACTATTAAGATCATAAATATGTATGGTTTAGTTGTTCTTATAACAGTTTTTTTTTCTACGGGACGCTCTAATGTAAACTATTGGTCTGAAATTCTAAGTCAATTTAGTTGTATCTATTCGAAAGAAATTTTCTCACCACCAAAGTACTAAACGGAATTTAATGAAATTAACCCAGATTTTTTACTGTGTAAATCAAATAAACAGGGTCAATAGAAAAAAATTAGTACTAACAAATTAAACTAAATGGAATTCTTTAGAATATAATTTGCCAGCTACAAAAATAAATAAAATATACTAAATACGGTCTAAATGAAATAAAAATCGAAAAAAAAGTTATAAGTGATTTCCTTTATACTGATCCGTAACTAGGGTTGTCATTCGAATAGAAATTATTCGATTATTCGAGGAACAAATTTTTTATTCTTTTCGAACGAACAAAATTTGTAATTTAAAATAAAAAAACTTTTTGATCAATATTTTACTATTAATCAAATAATAAAATAATTTTTCAAAACGAGTTTTTGTTAAATTATTATAAATGAAATTATAACTGTAAAAATTTTGTTTAGCTGGGAAACCCTGTTCAAAATTTCATTAGGATGTGTAAACAAGATTTTAATAGATTTCAGGTAAAAGCCTGAAAAAAAAGGAAAAAAGTAGAATAGATTTTCTAAAGATTTATTCAAACGTCTTAAAGTTACAATAAATAGGAGACGTATAAGTTATTATTAAATTCTAAAACTTTACAGCGCATATTGTTCTTTTTTTTAATATTCAACAAAATTTTAACCAAAATGCAAATGCTTTATTTTTGAGAATTTTTCATTTATTATTTATTTCAAAAATTATTTTAGTGATTAAAATGATGTTGAAATAACCGAACATTATGAAAAATCTAACGATGGTTTGTAAATTGAACTCAATTAATAAATATAATTAGAAATAATAAAATAGACTTTAGTAATCTTGAAGATCATTGACTTTATTTAGAAAAATCTTAAAAGAACCGCAAAACTAGATTTGCTTTTAATGCTCTGTATTGCCACCACCAATAGTAAGTGTAAGGATTTTTTCCACACATCTGGTTTCATTAAAAAATAATAACCGTTTTAATGCCAAATTGCTTAATTATGTTCTTTATGAACGAATTTATGAACGAATTTTAAAAAAAATTGTATTCCATTATATAATTTGTTTGTAATTTGAATATGGTATCAATTTTTAAATATGTTTTTATTCTATGTTAATGAGTTTGTTTTATGTTAATAAAATCAAGAATTCAAAAATACTAGTTTTTGCATTTTTTAACTTATAACTAATTATTCGAATAATATATTTTATTCATTATTCATTCGATTAATAGAAGAAAAATTAATTTTTATTCGATGATACGAATAAAAAAAAAAGATGATGAAATTTTATTCGATCAACTCCAATGTCGAATAATTGACAACCCTAAAATCTTCCTTTCAACAAAAATAGGTGAAATACGATGATGTTTTCACTTTTTGTAGTTGAACTACATATTTCAGCAAATTATTTTCTGAAAGCCTAACTCATCTTTCATTAATGTTTTAAGGTTTTACAAGATCATGTTAGTAATTTAGAACATACAAATTCATTACCATTTATTTTACGATTGTCTTCTCTATGCATGATGAATTCTAATAATACCATTGTGCTCGAAAATGTGACTTATTTTTAACGAGATGGACACTAGGGTGGTCGATTATTCGACTTTTTGGAGAAACCGTTTTCGAATAGTTCGAATAGTGGGAATTTAAAAAAACCGATTACTGCTTTTGAAATTCCGAAAAAACCAGTTCACCGTTTTTCTCTAAAAAACGTAACAAATATAAAATTAAAATTAAATTTTATTAAACATAATTATTTTACGAAACAAATTTTAATTATGGTGAGAAAATAATCATTTAAAATGAGACTAACATGCCTATTCACAAAAGATATTGCGACAGTTACCATAACACAAATTGTGACTATAGTTAAAGAAGTTTGCAATCGTAAATTGCCTTGCTGTCTCCGTTTGACTGTACCAAGCAGAGTTTGTGGACTATAATTAGACACCAGCAGAATGTAATATGTATGCTTGTGCCGCTACATACTTCATCAACATTCATGGTGTCTTATCTATTTCGGTTTCGTTGAAAACTAATCGATAGTATTAAAATTCTTGGCATGGCGCCCGACTTACACTGGGTACAGTTTTGTGTGACTCAACTAGCAACGCCAGGCGTTTGGGGTAAGTAAAAGAGAGATTAAAAGTAGCGTCGTAAACGCTGTTATAGATGACTTTACAGTAGTTTCGTAAGCCGAGATCCGGTTCGAAGAACCATAAACAAATTTGGAATCGTAAATTGCATTGTTATCACTGTTTGGTGGTTCGAATATTAGGCTGTTTTATATTGATCATTTTGCTGGCAGTCTCTCTATATTTAATTTAAAAATGAATTCCAATACCTTAAAAAAATATCAAAAACCAATAAAAACGATAAATAGGATTCTAAGTTTAAAAAAGACCTTTTTCTGGCCTTATTTTGTGGGACATTTGGCCTTTTCTGACCTTTTTTAGAGTTCAATTTATCCTCCTTTTCACCTCCTGGCAACACTGTTAATTAGTTTGAGAGTTTTTTATAATAAAACTACATACACGTGGTAATAGATAATAATTTTAATATATATGTATATATTTATAATGAAGAAAAATAAGCATAATTTATTTTTGTATTAAATAAATATTGTAATAAAAGGGATTTCAAACCGTTTTTTGATTTTCTGAAGGTGCTACATTAACTAGGGACTTCGTTTTTGCAAAACAAAATCGGAAAACTTTTCAGAATTCTTTTACTGAATAAATGCGCATTAGTTACAGAGATATCGCAAATGACCTACGGACTTGGTTCTTATATAGTTCTATTACAAATATTTTTCTTGAATTTCGGTTTTTTTATTTATTTTATGTCTACTTCCCCTATAATTGTTGTTTTTGAGGGTGTTGAAAACAACGATAACAATAAACTAAGGCATATTTGGTTTTTTAACTTTTTGAAATTTGTTTAAGAATTTTTGTGTTATAAAAATGAACTAAGTAGATGCAGTATTAACCGAGTTATAGGCCAAAATGCTTTAATAGATTTTTTAGCTTCTATATAAGGTATGGACTTCATCACATCTATCACAAATTTTTTTTTTCGAATATTTGTTTTTGAAATTAGTCAAATCGGTCCATAAAATTTCCACCATACTACTGAAATATTTGTTCTGCACCGAAGCTTTTATATATTCCTTAAATATGAACTTTTGTAAAATTCCAAAGTTTCAAATTTGTTATTTACTAGATTTTACCCACCTTATTTGACGCGATAACTTATATTTACTTTATATGGGAGCTACTACTTTCCCTGGACCAATCACCCTATTCGAAATTTTATATGAAAATTACTTTTAAATGTTTTTAAGACTCACTGTAATAGTCCTTTAAATGAGAAAATTTATATTTGCTTTGTATCAGGGTTACATCTCCTCTTGGACCTACCCTATCCTATGATTAAATGAAAGCAGTGCGATATGACAGGATAAAGTTCCTACGAAATTTGAGGGCTCTCACTGTAATAGTTTCTTAGACATGCCATAATGAATAATTGTTTTATATGGGGGTACTACACCCCTGCTACGATCTATTTTAAGCTAATCAGTTCATCCGTTTGAGAGTTTTAAAAAAGTGGGCGTAAAATATGGGCGTTACACCTCATTTGTGCAATATATATATAAGGATATCAGGATTTATAAAATATTGATTCTATTTCAAATTTATATGAAAATACAAATTATGTAAAATTTTAATTGTTCACATAGATATAGTATAGGTAAATATATTTGTAATTACATCCAATATAACGTATTTCATTTTCATATAATACATCACAACACAGGTGAAGGGTACATAAGATTCGACACAGCCGAATACAGCACTATAACTTGATACTTTATAGCTAAGTGACTCGAATGCATATAGAATTAGTTCGCGTTAATCATTCCGTGCAGGGGGGCAAAAGTTATAGCGGTTTTAAGTTGAACATATAGAAATTTTTACAAATCAGAAATTTATGTATAATTCTGGTAAAAATCACACGCAAAAATAAAAAAAAAATTCAATACTTCAGGGTTTCCTAGTAAAATTCAAAAAAATAAATAAATAAATAAAAATTATACTGAAAATCGCGAGTTTTTAAAATTTTGCGAAAAATGGGGTTCGAATTTAAGTTATTTCTCTATATATTATGCAAAAATATATTTTGTTAGAGAAATGCTATTTTATATAATGATCCTTTTTTAAACCAAGTAAATTTATTTGGTCCACAAAATTTTTTGATGCGTTTCTATATTTCTGTTAAGCATTACAAAAACAATCTAATTAATCCAATTATGATTAATTTCGTACTGTCCGAGCGATCTGGCTTAGCAAAATCTCTAAATCTCAATTATTTTTTCGCCGTAAATTTGTACAAATTGCAATTTACTTTATAAAAATATAAAAATAAATAGTGCAATTTTCTCGTTATTTTCAAAAAGTCCATAACTTTTTTTACTAAATTTATTTTTTATGCTCTTTCGATTTTAATGTATATAATAACGAAAAAAAAAGTTTATGTAATCCGTGCTATTTACTGTGTTGACTACTTAGGGCACATCAACGAGAAATAGCGCGGAAATTGCGCAATCACAACAAGTATCAATCCCTGTTCCAAGAATTTTATTCCGTTGTCGAATGAGATTCAAATGTATAAATACGCGAACAAAAAAAAAGTGTAGAACAACAATCATGATTACAAGTGTAATTGAAATTTTGCACTTTATTAGCTTCAAGTCCTGTGAGTTCGGACCGGTATTCAGCTTGTTTCAAATAGTATTAGCACAAAACTTTTTAAGGTTTAAAGTCAGTTTTACAAAAGAATAGACTAAAATAATAAAACCCGCTAGTATATAAAATCTATATAATTTTCATTTATATTTTAAATTTAAAAAAAAAAAATTTTGAAAATTTTTGGTTTTTAATGATTTTTATCTACATTTTGGGAACCGAACAGGAGAATTTTTTGTCAAAATGATGTGCTGCAGAATGCAAGAAAAATTATGCAAATTTCTAAACATTATTTTTTTAACAGATCTTCCTCAGAATTTTGCCATTTTAAGGCAATATTTTCGTGTATAACTATTTTCATTCGCAATTTGCAATCAAATCTAATAAAACTGAATCAAAAAGTTTGTGCAAAATTACTAAAATGTTCATTATGAACAATTTAATAATATCTATTAATAAAATTTTATTTCTTATGAAAAAAGTTTGGGAAAAAAGTGAGAATTCAAGAAAATAACCACTAATTATTTTTGAATAAGTAGGTTATTGAAGATATAAGGGAATGCAAACATTTGATAAGAATACAGCTTGGTCCACAGGTTCACATTTATCAGGATATTTTAGATTCTGTACAGCTGTCAGTATCATCGATTTATCTAATTTTCGACAATTTATTAGAGTCGCATCAGGAATTGTATATGAATAATTGGAAAGTTAATGTAATTCTTTATCAGTATAGATGGATGAGAAGTAATCAGTAAACATATCGCAAATATCTGCATCGTTTTGAGGATTCTTTATCTCCAAATTTAATCATAGATTAATCATCATTTCATCATAAAAAGATAATTATTGTAACATTGGATACTTTTTGAATTGTAAACTGATCTCGATATAGAGTATCTCATATAATCAATAGATTAACCGGACTTTTTGTATTTTCTATAATGTTTGTTTTTAAATTTTTTAATTTTTGTATTACAAGGCGGTCCATGCGCAAATTTTTTTCTCGTCATTGGTATTGATTTATTAAAATATTTAAATAAGCCATCATAGAATTTATTCAAAATGATGTTAATATTACGACGGCATACTTTATTGTAAGAAATATATTTAAACCAATTTTTACTATGTTCTTTATTTGGAAGAGTCTTAAACCAGCAATAGCATCCAATAATTCAATAGATGTTTCCGATCTTATTTATGCGCTTAAAAAGCACCATTTAATGTTTGGAATACTAAAATCAAGATTTGAATTGACTAGCTACAAATTTTATCGTGTTTGCATGTTGCTCACAAATTTGAATGTTTGACGCAGGAGGAAGATAACAGCAAGTTCTAAAAATTGTTTTAAATTTGACTTTATCACGTCAATAAATAAAATATTTTGATCATTGTCAGCAATTATCTTCCGAAGGAAAGAGAATTAAGACAGAAATTAAAACTCACCCACTTTCTTTATCCACTCTATCGCATCTACAAATTTGAAATGTATTACACATTATTTCAGAATTATTAATTTCCTTATCAAAGTCAATTCGAAGCCATGTTTCAATGAGTACAATGATATTATGCTCAATGTCACAGCTCTCTAAATAAAGTGGTTTTAACTTTGTGTTCATACCTCTAACTTTTTGGTATGCGATGGAGAAAGCTGAGGAGTTGTAACCATTTCTTTTACAAATATTAATATTTAACGGATTATTTAATTCAATTAGTTTTTTGGATTTGGATCAGAAGAATTACGTTATTATCAATACGATAAATAAATTGTCGAACAATTGTATTTTTTGTCCAAAATTGTGGATTAGCAAGACGATCAAAAATACTTTCTGGAACAATTATTTTAGATGAAGCTCTATTGCGCGCATTTAACTTGTAAATTTGGACATCATTATAATCTTCAATGCCAAGGTTCGTTTTAATTTAGAATTCAACATCATTTATTGTTGTATCTACTGAAAAGTTGCTAGCAAATATGGTTTTCCATGGAGCTATAATTTTTAAGGACTTTGGAGTTGCTGTTGTAAATTGATTTATAAGTGGATTGTTGACGACATTTAAATTAGCTGGAATATTTGAAGATGAGGGTGTTAGTAAAATAAGTTCTGTAGGCTTACTGATATCAGGATTTAGAATTATAGACAGATTCGTTAAATTAGATACCGAAGGACTAGCTACAGTCGACTCTAATGGAATTACATTATATTTTATTAATTGAAATTCAACCTATAAAAAATTGTATATTCAATTATTAAAATTATCACTTATCTTTTTTATTTGATTAACTTATTAATCGATACAATTAGAAAATTAATTGAAAGCCGATAAATTGTTTTATTTTTAATAAAAAATATTAGAAAATTTTAATTTTGATCACTTGAATAATTGATACAATTAAAAAAGTAATGGGAATAGCTTTTACCTTTGATAAATCGCTTATTAGACCATATTTGTAAAAAACTATTTTAAAAGCTTTCTAGAACTCATATATTAAAAAAATTTGAAAACATTCCGATAAACATCGATTAAATGAAAAAAAAATAATTTTTTCAGAAAATTTCCTTTAATAAATAACATATTTTTTAAAATTGTATTCGAAGCTACAAAATATGTGATATGAAGTAAACAAGAAAATTAAAAAAAAAAATCCTATAAAATTATAACGTTAGGTTTTTATGAAATTTTTAAGTGATTACAAAGGACAAAGTTAAGTTTGTTTTTTATATTCAGTTTATTTTGTATTTTTTCCATTCTTATTAAGACAGTATTAAAATGGTTTTTATGTTTAAAAAATCTTTAAATTTTTTTCCACAAAAATGTTTAAACTTAGACATCTTTATTCAAAAATTAAATTATTATACATTCATTATTTTAAAGAAAATATTTATGTGCAATTATGACGCAATAAAATAAAAAAAAACAGCTATTATGGTCCATGAAATATACTCAAAATAACGAATGTAAAAATTCCTCTTCAGCTAATGTAAAAAATGTGCCAATCCAACTGAAATTTTTTAAAAATAATTCAAGTATATTTTAAAATGTTTAAAAAACGTTCTGAAAATATTTAAGAAACATTTGTTTGTTAAAGAGGTTTTATATTATGAAAGCATTTGAAAAATACTATTGTTATATTAGAACCTTTTTGCTGAAAAAAAGCATATACTGGTTCACATTCCTATAAACGCATTTAGATTTTTTGTTTTTCTTTGAGGTATATTTGTTTCTCTTAACCAAAAACAATGTTGTGTTGTTACAATAATTCGCGATATAACGGTACTTTTTTATGTGAGAAATAATTGTTTCTTGCTTTTGTTGTTTTCTTTAATTTAGCAATCAGAACATATTGATCATTGCAGTGGAATATTCCTAAAAGTTGAATGTACATTTTAAGTGAGTGGAATAAAGTAATCTTTTCTGATGAAAAGAAATTCAATTTGGATGGTCCCGATTCATATTCTTGCTATTAACATGATTTGAGGTCGAATGAGATTCGTATGTCGAAACGCAAATTCGGTGGAATCAGTGTTATGGTTTGAGCAGCCTTATCTGCTGCAGGAAAATAAATAATTATTTGTTCCATATAAAATGAACAGTGCAATTTATAATGAATTGTTGAAAGATGCTCTTCTCTCATTTATGGATGACAAAATAGATGAAGATTGCATATTTCAACGTGATAACGCTATAATCTATGTCTCTATTCCGGATTTAAATCCAATGGAGAATCTGTGTACCCCTAGCTCGCAAAATTTGAGCAAGAAATGCACAGAATGAAACTATAATGATAATAGCGAAGTTAAAACTAAAAATGCATGGAAAGAAAGTGACAGTGATTTTCTTCAATGTCAGACCGAATTTTTGAAGTTATCCAAAATAATGCTTCATTAACATATTACTAATAGAGCTAAATTGGTTCATCAGTTTAAGTGCGTATATAGGAAAATGCCACTAAAAAACGCTACTAAAATTACAACGAAAACAATTTAATGCACCTTTTAGATTTTTTATTATTAATTTTTAAGTAAATTTAAAAAATTACTTTGTAGCACCTTAATTAATTTTTATCCTCATTTTTGGTAAGTTAATTAAAAAAATAAATGCGTGTTTGTAGGAATATGCACCAGTGTATTTAAATTTGAAAATAAAGGAAATCCAAGACTGTTTTTACAGCTTGTATTTGAAATTTAAAATAGTTTTCAAATTAATAAATATTCAATTTCAAAGGTTTTTGCTCATTGGGTAGAATTAAGAAAAATAAATTTAAAAAAATTATGAAAACAAAATATTCATAAGCTTTCGAAGCAATAAAAAACATAAAGCTTTTTTTAAATTACAGACAAAATTTTAAAACTTTTTTTTTTTACAGTAAAAAACTAAAAATAATAGTCTACTTTATGGGTTTAAGGTAACATTTATATCAAAAAAAATCTTTTCTGTTTTTATTAAAACTAAATAAAAAAAAAAAAAAAACAAATCGCTTACATACCCGGCTTTCTTTCTATTTTCTTTTTGTTGACATACACATTTTTGTATAACTTTTTATTTAAAACTAACTTGGCTTATTTTTCTTTTTTTTTTAATGTTTGAAATAATATAATATATCAAAGCTTACTATCTTGAAATCAGTAATCAGTGTTTCAGTAATTTTAATTTGGTTTTTAATAAAAACTGAAAGTGGTTTCTGATTTGTATGAAAAAACTAAAGAAATTTATGAAGTTTTTTAATCAAAAGCCGAATGAGACGAAAAACTATTAGTTTTGATTTAGTGTAAAAGGCATATAGAATCAGCATTTTAGATTTTCTAGCTGTTTATTTTTAAACAATTTGATTATTGCACTGAATTAGGCACTAAATAAGATTGCTGAGAAAATATAAAAAATGGGAAATATGCGTTGCTTTAGTAATAATAAAAAACAAAAAAAAATACATTTCATAAAAACCGGTTAAGCTGAAATACTTGGTAGATATCGAATGAAAAATATGTCTATCTCTATTAAGAATTTGTAAAATCTTAATTCGAATATCGGATGTTAAATAAAAACTTATCAAGAGTTTTAAAAAACTGACAGAGATTTGAGGTGCTTTAGATCTGTTACTGTAGTATACGCCTTTATATTTAATACTTATCCGCTACGACTGTGTGTGAATTTTTATATAAATCGGACCGGCGGATTTCAGTTATTTTCAAATATTTTTTTTATGTTTAAATTTATAACTTCCACAGATATATTTCAAACTACATTTTTCAAAGATTTAATTCCAATTACGTACAATCAAATATATTTTACCAATTTATTAAACATTTTCCCACTTCACGATTATTTAAATTACCAATTTCGCTCTTGTCGTACAATTAAGTTTAATTTAAATTATTCTTATTCACATTACAATCGGGTCATTTGAATATAAAACATTTTTCTCTTCTTATTCATCTACAGTTTTTAAACGAAAACTTATTTTTATGCTGAACTCAAAACTATAAACTTTCATGCAAAAGTAATTTCTTTTAAAATGAATTGAGAAGGGTATAGTATAAAAGGAAATTTCTAGAAAAAGAAGTATCCCAAGTCTTGTTAATTTGCTTTCGATTTTCTTTCATTTCGATTCCACTTAACTTTCTTTGAAAAGTTTAAAATCACATTTAAAACAACTGCACAATAACTATCGATGAAAATCATGATGATATTGGAATTTTATTTCTTACTGTTGCCTTCTTATACTTGTTCCTTTTTTTATCGTTTTCAGTTTCAACTATAAAATTCTTGAAAATAAAAGCCACACAAAATACTTTACTTGCCATAAACTGCATCTGTGTGTAACATTCGAGGCTGATTGAATAAATGTTGTGTAAGGAAGGAGAGAGGAAAAAAACATAACATCATCAGGGAAACTATAACAAACACAAAATATACAATTTAAGGATACAACAATACGTATACACATGTGAAATGTACTTAGTGAAATGCACACACATATGAACTCTTGCATAAATGTTTGAACTAAAAAATATTCACAAATACTCTTACTTCAAATTCAGATATATATAATCACACAAACATATGAAAACAACATAAACGATAGTATAATCAGCAGCAGCAAAAGGTGTTAAAACAATTAACTGTTGGCATGTTTAACTTTTAGGTTTTTATGGTTTTCTATACGGTTGTAGTTCTTTTTTGTAGTTAGGTTATTTCCACTTTTTTCTCTATTTTTCTCATAGTCGTTAGCAATAAATGCTGCTGCATATGTGTTGTACATTGTCACAAGTGCAGTTAAATACAAAAAAACATGTTTTTATTTTTCTCTGACACTCTCAAACATTCACCTACACAGCAAAACCGAATAAGTTACACTATCGGGAAAAATAAGTACTAAAGAGCCCTTCCCAACACCTTATTTAATCTTATTTGACAGAAACAAGAACTCCACATTGCACTACACAATCGTTTACACAAAGATCAAGAGAGTTTTTGTCATAGGAAGCAAGATGGAATGTAGTATGAATATTTCTGAAAGAAGAGTAGAGACTTTTAGAAAGGCCAAAACTGTATCCCCTGTGGGAAATGTGTGCATAAACACAACTTAGCTTAAAAGTGTCACAATTTCTCATCTATATACTGACACAAAAACACTCATTTAGCGTAGCCCGAATGATGATTTTATTATATTTCTGATAATTTTTTAACCTAAATATGACTTGATTATTTTTCGTACAAAATATAATTTTTATTTGAATTAAAACATGTCTTATGTTTTTAAAGGCCCGCAATGACTTCGTAGAAGATTTTAATTGAAATTCATAGAACTAATTTTTAAATATATAATATTTGCGTGTGATTTGTATTCTTTTGACTTATATGGTGCCTGTGTAGAACTTTGAGAACTGAGGATATATGTTTGTTTTTATTTATTTTTGCCCAAAGTTAACTTAAACGTAGTCTTCCCAAAGATACCTCCACAGAAACGATGTTTTAATTTATAAACAGTGTTTTATTCGAATACGTAAAATAAAAATTGCCCCTCAGAAATTAGAATCATTTTTCAAATATTGCATTTTAACCGTGCATCAAAACTTATCAGAATCAGTTGAAATTAAAAATAGTTTTGATGACTTAAAACAAAATTTATGATTTTAATTTTCTCAAATGATTATTTTTTGTTGAAAATGTCTGTCATCGCTATATACGCTTATAAGAGGATACAAAAGTGAAAAAATATGTGGTTTCTTAAATTATTGATAAATTTTAAATTTAATTGAAAAAAAAGAATGATTTTATTTTAAAATGCATTATGATATGACAGTGTTTAGTTATCAGCAACACACATATATTTTTTCCTGTGATCGGAATTAAGAGGTTTTCCTAATAAGAGCGGGTTTATGTTGAAATCTCTTATGGGCATGTGGCCGGCGTATTTCAAAACCATTGTTTATTATTTAGTCACTGGTGAAAAATCACTATGATAAGATACACGATTGAAAATCTGAACTTTGTCAAAGTTTATTTTTTTAATCATGGCAAAGACATGCTTACCTCCCATATATCCTGAAATTAAAAATTGTCATAATTTACCAAAATTTATGACTACAGTTATATACGGATTATTTATGAACTTGTCATTTTTTATTTGAGTCGGAATAAGAACACTCCTATCTCCCAAATATCCTGAAATGAGAAAAACTCATTTTACTTATATTACTTTAGGCCCTAAGTACATATATGTAAAGCGTTAAAAAAATCAGAGCAAAGACGCGCCTAAATCCCATATATCCTGAAATGAGGAAAACGGAAAGATATATATATATATATATATATATATATATATATATATAAATATATATATATATATATAAAGGCAGAATCGAAAATTAAATATTTAAAAACATAAATCTTTAACTTCGCACAGTGGGGCCAATCGCAAAATTTTTGGTAGTAAATCTTTATCTCCTAAACTATTGGTTAGATCATCTTGGCATCTTAGAGTCACCCTGTAATAATACGACATAAGCTACCTCGAGTATGTAATAATTTCAAAATATCACAACTTCTACAAATCAAGTCCGGTTTTAAAGTTGCCTTCTAAAAAAAAGATATTTACGATTGAATTATGATTTTTCCCTTGACTTTCGTTGATTTCGTTTTTCGGGAAAAGGTTCTGAGGTATATGAGGGAAAAGTTCTCTCAAAATATTCTGTAATTTTTAATACAATTTTTGACTAACTCAATTCGCCCAGTCAAAATTAGTATGAGAAATTCTTTACAAAATTATGGAGCAAATCTTTTACTTTTTTCTTAAAGAAATTAGGTATCCTCTACAACTTTTAGGTACATTTTAATTCGACTCGACCAGTAAATTAAGATATATATATTTATTGCCAAAATTGCTTCGGGTGGCCCCACAGTGAATCGGATATTTGGATTTATACAGTGTTTAATACAGGCATAGTAAAGGAATGTATAATTTTAAGTTTGTAAGGCGGATCTCATAGATCCCTCAGCAGCGAAGGTAATGGTGCTCAAAATAGATATTACATATGAAAGATACCATAGGACCTTAGATTTGGTTCATATTTGGTACTTGCATTTTGTAAAATTTGTCATTTTACTAATATTTTAAATTGCGTAAAAAATGAAAATATTTAACTTTGTATGTAATTTTAATTGCATTTATGCATTTAATGCAATTTATGACAAATTTTCGGATCCGTGTATCTTTGGATCCAAAAATTGAGAATATATGAACATATATTCTCAACATATATTCTCAACATATATTCGTATATTTCATTATAAACGTATAGCGATACTTAAGTATGCATTTGTATGTATATAGAGGAATATATTAATTATTAATATATGTGAAGAAAGCTGTGAATATAAATTGAGGATATATGTTGATATATCCTCAATTTTCAGATATATGTATATATATATATATATATATATATATATATATATATATATATAAGTATAAAACTCAAATCAATCATTCTTTTTAAACTTTAACTTTGAAACTTTTGGATCTTTCTTTTTTGGATCATTCTTTATTTGTGATATCCATCTCTTCTTCATATTCATTAGAGAACTTACTCCCTTGGGCCTTTGGGGCTTGTCCACTAAGCGTGATCCTCCCTAAATAAAAGGGTTTTAAAGATAGGCCTGTGGCACTTTCATATACCGTTTTCAATATAAATTATCATCTTTTAAAGTACCATCTGAAAATACAAAATAACAAAATGATAATGTTTCAATATATTGCCGTTGATTTAATATTGTATTCTTACTTGTTTAACCATATTTAGAATAATTGTATTCTTTACTTACTTTTTCTTTTGAAAATTGACTTTCTGATCTTGATGATTTCGTAGCTTTCTTTTCAACTCAGCATTTTCGGAAGCAATACTATTTCTTTGCGTGTCTGAAAATGTATAGTGTTGTTTTAAAAAAATTATCGAAAAATATTATTTACCTCTTCTTCTTCTTATTTACTGCAAGACGGACTTTATGAATTATTTGTTTCTTTATAATAACAATTTTTAAAAAATTCGAATTTTTATTTATAAAATATTTGTTTGAATTGTAATATTTTTGATTTTTTTTTTGCGAGTGTTGCACACGTGTGATTTTCAATCTACTTCAGCATACCTTAACTATAAGCAAATGTATTTGAAGACGTAGTAGATAGTGTTTCTGCAATATATTTGAAAAATTAATTATTACCAAAATTTTGTGTTTTCTTCTTTATTTTTATAATATTATATTATAAAAATAAAATAAAGGAAATAGCCATTTTTTTCTACCACTCTTCAATGTTGGCAGTTGTTATTTGATTATGTGGTTGCTTAAGGACAAATGTATTTCATTACTTGGTTTTATTTAATCCATAAATATTAGGTGTTCTATTTTTAAGCTACCGTTTACTTTCACTATTTGTTCGACTGGGGGGTCAAATTGTTGTGACCTTTTATAATATTATTTGCATATTTTGTATTTAATTTTTTTTATTCATATTTATATTTGTACTAGCTATTTATATCCGCCGTTGCCTCGGATATTCGTTATATATTAAAAAAATATGAAAATTAAACTTAATTGAAGTTCATATTTCAATATTAGTGGTTATCCCTTAGAATCCTGGATGGTAAATGTGGTTTTCATTATTGTACTTAATTTAATAAAAAAATTGTGCTTTTTGGTAACTTCTGTTGAAAATTAAAATGGCAATAACTTCTACTGTAGAAAACTTCAAAAAAGTTTTGATCTAAATACGATATCTTTCAGAAATTTCTCTTTAGTTCTTAAACAAAGCAAATAATATTTAGATTTATATGAGTTCAATTTAAAGGCAAGTTCTAAAAGTTTAACAAAAAAAAAAAAAAAACAATAAGAAATGAAGCTTTGAAAGAAGCAAGTGAAGAAGAAAGAAAATTTAAAAATCTCTTCAACATGGAAGCATATTTTTGACATGAAAATCGCTCTTTTCAATGCTGAAAAAGAAGCAAATGTTTTAGTTATATTAAACACGTAGATGCATATTATTTTCTCCATTACAATGGCAAAGTAATTCTTTATTTAATTATTAGTTAGTTAGTTAGCAAAGTGCATTCTTAGCTAAATATCACATTAGTGCATCGAAAAACTTGAATATTTTTTAATGAAAAAGGAAAGCTCGTACACAAGTTCAAATTTTTTTATATTGAGTAATGCAAGGCAAAACATAAATCTTTATATTTTCAAAAAAATGTCCGGGTTGAACTAAATAAATGCATATCAACTTTTTCTTCAAAAGTCATAGCATTCAGGTCGGAGAATATCTAAATGATACTAACTTTTATTTTTAAATTTAGCTGCATTTACGCCAAATTTAATTACTATTCTAATATATTTGTAAAACCAACCAATAGTTTTATTAAGAGATCAATATATAAATATTGCATATTTTGGAGTTTCCCAATAAAATTTTTAAGGATTTTCATCATGCTAAAAATTGCGATTTAATTAAAAAAATTTTCGAAAAATGCGGATCAAATCTAAGTTTTTCTCCTTATATTATATGAAAATATATTCTATTCAAGTTTATTGCAAAGAAATGTTATATAATATTGTGTTCCGCTTTCAACTATCAACGATATTTGACTGAAATTTATTGTCCCTATCAGTAATATTTATCGCCGTTCTTATATCTATATAAGCAAGATTTTTACAAATTGGAGCTTTCTGTATAAAAACAGAAAAAAGTGCAACTTTTGCGTAAATTTCAAAAAGTCAATAAAATTTTTTTAATAAATTTATTTTGAATGCTCCTTCGATTTCACTAAAAAACTAAGTTCTCGTAGTAATCCATGATATATTACTGCAAATGTGCCTCGCGAGAAATTGATTTTTTTAAAAATTTTCGTCCTTGAGACTATATACTGCATTGACTATTTTGGTCACATTAACGAGATAAAGCGCAAAATACACATAATCACTACATGTATTAATTCCTAATTCAAAATTTGTATTCCGTTGAGGGGCACACAGACCCCGCCCAAAAAACGAAAAAATTTTTTAAATTAAAAAGTCATCAAAATTTGACTACCTACTATCTAACTGTTGAAAGCAAATAACAGCAAAAATGTGCAGAGTTTATTCATAAAGTCCGAATTATAGCGATTTCAGTCACCAATTGCCCCTTCTTCAACCACTTGGTTGCTTTTTGAAATGAAACTAAATGGCGGCTTTTGATGACTATGTGATAATCGACGAGAAACTATATACTAATTCCAACGAAGAAATTATTTGTCTTGAAATTGTTTCATAATATAGTGATATGAAAAAAGAGCCCGACCAATTTATAAATAAACTGAAACTGTTAGAAACTAAAGCTAATGATAAAGTTTATGAACAACTATTTAAAACATCTAATGCCAAATTTTTTTGGACTGGATTGGAAAAATTAAAAAAATATATTTAATTTATATTTTTACTTTGGTTCATAGCAGTGCTTCGGCGGGACGTCTTTTTTTTCCTAAATTAATGAAAGGTCAACACTTGTGAATCCATACTTTCAGTAATAAATTTGTTAAATGAAAACTCGTTAGATTGGAGTCCGATTGAAGACGTCGTAAAGTAGTACATTACACATTCATAATGTTAAAATAATCTTTATTTGTGAAATAATATAAATTATTACAAGTAAATTATTTTGTTAATAATAAAATGGAGTTTAGTAGTTTTCTTAAAATGCAATCTTTTTTGTTTTTATGAAGTAAACAAATTTTTATGAGTTTTTTAGGTGTTGAAGCAGTTGTGCTCTTTTTTTCGAAAAATATCCTTCGTTGACGAAATTATTTTTTGAAAATCTCCTTATTTAAACACTTTCTTAAAGTTCTCATAGGTAACGTTGGTCTGAATAGTTTATATAAGATTAAATAAGGTCAAAAAATATAAGCGCACGAACAAAAAAAAAAAAAAAGAATATATTTAATTGTTTTTTTGTTAAATAGTATACCATTTGCTTCTAGAATAATTTATACTTTAATTTTTAGTAAACATTATAATTTTTATAATATCAGAGGTAGACAAAAATTAAAATTGTAGAAATGTTTCAAAAATTCATTTGCATTATGAATGCATTTTTAAAATTTATTAAAATAATTAAAAATAGTAAGTATTTCCATCACAAAAAAATCTTAATTTAATTTTTTAAGCAACAAATCACTTTTCAATATGAAATAAAAATTAAAAAAAACAAAAATCGTATGGGGAGAACAATTCCAAAAATGCATCTGAAAAAAGCATTCGTATTTAAAATGTATTTTGAAAAACAAACTAAAATTATTTAGTAAATTTATTATGAAGGAGAGCAAATGTAGAAATCTAATGTATTTTAAATAATATAAATCCAATAAGAAATCTAAAAATACGGCCTTTTAAATTAACGTACTTTTAAAAAACGGTTTTTGATTTTTTTTAATAATAGTTCGATAAATTTTATTAGCTTCATGGAAAACTTATTAAGTGAATATGAAGAAAATTTAATGACAAAAATAGTCTTTTTTTTTTTTGTTCTTTTGTTAAATGTTCTTTCGTGGAATTTATGATATAATTAAAAATTACGTCCGCTAGATAAGTAAATTTATATGAAAAAATATAATTAACACATTTTCTGACTTTTGAAGTAAAAGTAAAATTTTTGTAAAAATTTGGATTTCGCAGAAACTATAAATACTGTAACAAAAACTCTGTCAGTTAAGAAGTCCTAACGAAATTTTTGGTGATTCTTGACTTTATCATTTTTGGTAAAAATTATATAAATGGTATTTTGTAATTTTCCTCATAAAGTCCACATTTCTTGTAGATCTGGAAAAAGACATTGGCAAACTTTAAGATTACATCAGAGTTTACGAATCTTCATTCTATTTGTAGAAAGATCTGTACTTAGCGCTGTTAGGTAATTGGCTTGTTTTTAGTTTTAAAATCATGTCCGTAAAAGTACCTTTTAGAAAAGTATAAAGGAATATTTTATTTTAGAGGAATATTTTATTTTAGAGAAAAAAAATGCAAACACTTTTTCGGCAAACAAAAAAAAAAAAAAAAATACAAAACACAAAAAATCATAATTTTTGCAATTTTCATATTCAAAATTGTTTTCTTAAATTTTCTATAGTCAATAGATAATTTTTTTCTTTAACTAATTGCTTAAAAATTTTGCAAAAAAAAACAGGACCAAGAAATTTGAGATAAATAGCACATGCAATTATATTTCTTAGAAGACTTATCGACTGCTTTGAGAGGATGTAAACATATTTGAAATAGGATTAGAAACAAAAATTTGAAAAGCAGTTAAAAATTGTTTGCGTCGGAGGTATCCTATTTTGCTCGGAAAACCTAAAATATGCTACACTTATACCATAAAACAACAAAAATATTATAAGTTTTATTTGAATAACTTATGTTTATATATTGTGTGTAATTTCTATCAGAATTGTACATAAACTTTAAGTTTGTAAAATTTGTTTTATGCTCAACTTAAAACCACAATAACTTTTGCATTTAAGTCACTTTATATCTGTGCAAATGGATTTTAATGCACCAGCAACAAAAACTCAAATTTTGTTTAACCCTAGAAATCAAAAATTGCTGATAATTTAATTTTAATTTTCAATTTTTGCGCTTATTTCAAATTTAATGTTAGACTTATAAAATTACTTCAATAAAGGAAAAAATGTATTTCAAAAATCTTCACTAATTGAAATAATTAATATTTTTTAAAATTGTAGTTTGCAAACCTTACTTGCTGAAGTTTGGAGTATCCTGAAAAACTACTTTTTTGAGATTGTAATGCAGAAAGATCAGTCAAAAAGTTTGATAAGCTGAATACAGGATAAATACTAGAGCCTGTGCAGAAGACTATAGGAACAACTGTGGTCTTCTGCATCGTTTCTTATGTTCGTATAGATGCATAGAACGCTTCCACTAAACGTTAATCATCATCGTTCAATTCCTACATGTGCAAATCCGTTTTTATTTTCAATTATTAGTATTTTTCCGATGAAAAGAAAATTTTTCTGATAGTGAAAATCTATCATACATTTTTATGCATATAGTTAATGTGATTCGTAAAAGCTTTCATTATTTCGAACATGTCGTTAATATGTTTTTGATTTGTTATTAATTAAAATTGTTTGCATTAAATATATAAATGTATAAGTTTGGTTTAAATGTCATTTGTTAAGTGACAAATTCAAATGGAGCAAATAAATTAAATATTGATTATACGTATTCACGCTGTGGGTGAAGATAACAACAGGTAACACTTTGTCAAAAACAATTAATACAAGTAAACGGTTTTAAGTGGTTGACACATTTGGCAAACGTCGACAAATCTAGTATTGTGAAAACTTGGAAAAAAGTTTTATGAAAACTAAATGTATAATAAGATATTATTTTGTTTGTTATTGAGAGTTTTAACAATTTATTAATAAAAAGTTATTATAATGACTTTTCCAACTAATAAAATCTGTATGTTAGTTATAAAGTTATGTTGTTAACTTAACTTCAAATTGGATAGTTAAAGCGATTTAATAAATTTATGCTTTAGCTTTAAGAGTTCAAATACACTGATTTTGTCCAAAAGTATTTCTGTTACAAATTGTTGGCATCTGTTTAAATGTACCTATCAACGAACTAAGTATTAAATATATTTCTCTTTGGTTTATATAACTCATAACTCAAATTACAGCCATATTATTTTTTCTGCACCCTACTTACGTGAATTATAATTAATTTATTGGTTTAGAAACATTAAAAACATTCCTAAAAATGTGTAATATTTTTAAAATTCTTATAAAAGTTATCTGCACGGATTATGTTTGCAAAATGCATATTATCATTAACCTGTCCAAAAACTGTTTTGTTAAAAAATGGATGTTGTGATGATGACAAATCTAGGTGATATGATTCGTGTTACATACGAGGGCTGAGAAATAGTATATACATATACGTGTATATATACATATACGATAATATAAATCTCAAATCATAAAAAGTTTGTTATTTGACATCTTATGTTCTAAGAAAGTTTTTTGATACAAGGCAATTTCTATTTCCTAAACTGATTTCAAAACATATTTGCCAATGAATTTGTGCTCCATATGTGGCCGATTTATATGATGACTATTGCGATATCTTTGCAAAAACTGAAATATCGAAATATATAAGCACTACTGGGCATTAGTTCAAGTAGCTGTAATAGTGCTGGTATACTTTGCATTTGGGTACTCGATACTATACGATACTGAATGGATTTTTTAATTTGAATTATAATTTCTATTTACAGTTTTTTTTAATAAAACAAATATATTTTACCAATTAGCATTTAATTTTATAAATTTATTTCTATAAAACATAAAATAAACAAAAACGTTAACTTTAAATTTAATCTTAACAAAAATCAATAAAATTATTTTTATATATTTAAAAATTTATTTATCTCTATACAGTGTTGTATTTTAGTCGTTATATTTTTAATACGATATCATTAATAATTAAACTCTTAAAGTATTAAGGAACCACTTTGCAAAAAAGGAGGAAATACTAGGTATTCGATACTTATCACTCAATACTTTCACAGCACTAGCTTGTATTAAATATTGCATGACCACTTAAGGTTAAGAATTTTTTTCCTATTGGATCCAATAAGTGATGGAGTTAAGGAATTTCTTAAAAAATAGACCTTAGTACTTCGAAAGATCTCTAATAAAATTATTATAGACAACGGATTATGAATCTTGCATATGAGGCTAAAACAAAACAACAGTCGTCAGCATATTTCTCTCAAAAAAGTGAGTCAAGTCCGACAAGAGATGCACCTGGGAAAAGCACTTTAAATCATGTAGTCATCTGTATCTTCAGAAATATACACCACATATTAAAGTGCCTTATGAAAAAAAGTTGCAAATGTAACCCCCTCTGGAAATGAAGTCTAGTACGTTCTTGTATGATTTTCATCATATTACGTCTGAATTTTTTTCATTTGCGTTATAAGAAAATCAACTTCAAAATATTATAGAATCTTATTAAAATTTTAAATATATGAAATAAAAATTCTCTTAAAACCGGGTTAATAATCAAATAAAAGAAAGTCGCTGTTTTGCACGAATTTGACAAATTTATGCTTTTTGTGACATTTATTTTCTTAATGGCTGGAAAATGTAAGAAATATTCAAACTTTAATAAAATAGTATTTAAAAAATTCTTAAAAAAATTTTAATAAAATATTCATTTTACGAGAATGAAAACTAATTAAAAAAAATTTTCATGGTTACGTATTAGTCGACATGTGTCTATTACATATTTTAATTTGTTTGACAAAAAGTTAAAAATTTGTATTTGTGGGTATTTTAAAAATGGTCCAGCTTACAAGAGCGAAATATTTTGGGGATCAGTTTATAAAATATCAATCTTTAATTTTTGTTTCATGTTTCTTGTCCGTTTTCCCGGGAATTTTAAAAGAACTTAAACGAATTTTAACAAAAAAACTTATATATTTTAGTAATTTTTTAAGGAAAATTATGTCAAATTTCAGCTGAGAACTGTATCTTAATGACAATTTCATTAGTAACTTTTTATGTACAATTCATTAGATGATTTATATTGGATGGTTCTATGACATGCATTGAACTAAGCATTTCAGTAAAATATCAGAACAATAATTAAGCAAGTAAAAAAGTATAGCTGATTGAAATAATCTTGTAAGCATTTTAAATATTCATTATGAATTATTCAGTAGTATAAAAAACGTGCAGAATTTGTCTTGTAAAAACTGTACAAAACATTTGGAAAGTTAAGAGAAAAAGTAAGTAGTGAGCTACAGAAAATTGCTGTTTGCTGTTATGTATGAAAACGTTGAATCAGATCTATAACATGAAACTCAGTATTTTATTAGGGATATTGAAGAGAAATTTAATAGACAGCAGACTAAAGCTTAAGGTGGTCCAAAATTCTTTTTCACGAGCTACATTTAAAGATAGATAAAATTTTAAGTAGGTACGTTTAAATTTTCGATACTCGTTTGATATTTTCATACAGTGTTGGATGATCCAATTGCAGCTGCAAGAAATTTAATACCGTTTAAACTCAGGTTTGAATCACTCGAAGTTTTTTAGAAAAAGCGATCATCAGCCACTATTTTAGAATTATTAAATTTAATTTCTGATTTCTTTATTTTATTTATTTTTTTCCCCATAAATACGACATTGTTTTGCGGTTCATTTTTAATATTAAGTCGATATCTATTCTTTCACGACATATATTATGTACGCATTCATTCGAGTTGAATAATCAGTAGATTATGCAATTGATCAAACTGCAATTCTCAGTACATTTATAAGCCTGTACTGCTAATACAAAAATTCGTATCAAATTTGAGTCTAAGTTGTTGAACTAATGAGTATTATTTATTGTTTTTAATTTTGGATCCAGGAAAACCCAGGAAGTCGAAAAAGTTTTTCCGCTATCCCGAAAAATCAAAAAGTCCATGAAATTGCGATCCCTAATGATACTTATAACTAGTAGAGAATCAAAATACTTTTAGTTCTAAATGGTAAACAATCATTAGTTACCAAAAATCGAAATTCAGAATAGATTTTAAGCTATTTAAAAAGGACATAACTAAATAAGTCTGTCATTCCCTGTAAAAGACTAAAAAATATTCTACTACAAATTAAATTTACTACACTCTAGATTACTTCAACAAATTTTAAATTTAATATTTTTTTTTTTTTTTTTTTTTATAGGACTACCTTCTCGTTTACTTTAGTATAGTATAGTTTATCTATTGGGACACAAATAGTGTGAACATAACAGCAACTATGGCCTACCATAGTTGAAAGTAGTACCCTATACCTCCTATGCACAGTGAGAATTTTTTTGTTATTTTCTATAATATAGTTTAATATTAGCCAAATCCATTCGCAGATTGTTCGATAATCGTTTATTGAACCTGATGCTTTATAATATTATATTAAACAAATTACAACTATTTTTAAAATTTATAAAATTATACGGACTGGGAAATTTTAGTTCTTCATTTAAAGTATCAATAAAGCTAATTCAATTAATTGGAATAATGCTAGTAAAGCACTTATCAGGGTATTAAAGCACAAACATAACAATATTATCATATAATTTTATAATGACCAATAATAGTTAATATGGTATTTGATAAAGTATGTTCCAGTACCTCAGAAATCTTTTTGACAATGGCCTAATTGGTTTCTGAGATATTTGTAATAACGTTTTGATAAGCAATATATTTTAATTTAAGTAAGATAATTTTTTAAGTCATTGTTTTGTATGAAAAAGTGTTATATAGTAACAATGTGGGCAGTTTAGCCTTTTAAAGCTAAATCTAGTCTAGCCTCAAAATATTTGTTTCAGCTTCTAACTTTTCCTTGGCCTTTTATTTATTCTTAAAATTGCCTTAAAAATGCTAAAATATTTATACTTCAACAAAGAAGAAAGTAATTTCTTACTTGCTTTTACTATTTTGTTTCTACAAAATCATTCATTTAAACAATTTTGTGTATTAATTCGCACAAAAAATCCAGATAATTTATATTCAATTAAAATTTTCCCCTGGGGCGATTCAATCTCTAAATCAAATATAACTTGACTAATTTTATGGACTTACTTAATCAATTATTATAGGTAATTATTTGTTAATAAATTGCATTAACCACAGAAATATTTATGGATTTTTCCCACCTCCTAATTAATAGCAGTATTCTTTTATTAATAACTCCGAAATCAACTGAATAATTACGATGAAATTTTACTGAGTTATGGCTTTCATAGTATTTATTTATTTTTTATTACATAGTTTTTTATTATGTCGTTTTGAATCTCTACGATGATACAATTACGTCCATCTGTACCAGTGCTGGCAGGAGGCGAGAAAAAAGGCTAAGTTTAACTTTAAAAAAGGTCAAGAAAATGTATAAATAAAACATAGAACTGCTGCCAGCAAAATCACCCATTGAAAGATCGCTCAAAAAATACACTAATTTGTGTTATATTTCATATGAAAAATGACCAAATATTTTGAGTGATTTTTGTCACTTTTAAACTATAATTTATTTTTGATTAAGCATTCCCAATTTGTGGTCTAGGTTTCGGCTTTATAAGAATTTTAGATAAAATAAATAAAATTATAAATAAAATTATGTTAAATTATGTTTATAAATAGTTTATATGGTTAATGAAAAATAATTATAATCGATGTAGTAAGTCCATAAACATTATTTATTTTTGCAACTTATGACAGAAAACTAAATATATTCAATATTATTCATCTAAAATGGTATAATGCTGAACGTAACAGTAAATCAACCGAGGTATTTTAACATAAATAATTGGTATCTTTGAAAATATTATTTTCTCTAGATTTCAAACATAAGTGTAATAAAAATTGATATTTTTTTTTAACAAAACTCAGTAATCAATTTTTATTTTCTCATAAAAAAAAATAAAAATCAATCTATAAATTTAATTTTGTAAACAAAAAATAAAAATCATTAAAAGATTTCTAATTTTTTGATGCATGAAACAAAAGTCTTTTTCATTTATTTACATTATTGTGATTGAAAAATATACAAGTTTTATGTGTTCTTTATTAGGTGTATGGGTCAATTAATATGAGTACGTACCTTATTTGTTAGCGATGAATATACGGTCTAAACTTTCGAACAAATATTTTAAAACATCTAAAGTATTAATTTCCTCTATATTTCAATACAAATTTCAATACATGATATTTATATTATTTAAAAACAAAAATAAAAATCTTATAAATAAAATTTTAAAAATAAATATTAAAATTCTTTTTATTTCAAAACATATTTTTATTTTGATTTTTATTTAAAATAATCAAAAGTAGGTTTTAGTTTTGTATGTTAAAATAAAAATCAAAACAAATTTTAATTTTTCAAATAATAAAATAGAAATCAGAAATAACAATTATAATCTGATTTATTTTTTTAAAACATAATATTTATGGTCTCTCGTTTTAACATAAACTGTATGAATTGAATGTGCAAAATTTATTCTTAAACTTTTTTCATACCAAGGACCTGCGAAAAACGATAGAAAAGTATATTTGTTAGTAAATTTTTGATTGGTATGAATTGAATGAATTGGTATAAGGCTAGTAGAATTTTTGACAAACTTATATAAATTTCCGACGATTAAAAAAATATTAGAAAATATTTCAATAACAGAAAATATTTAGTAAATTTACATTTAGTGTTAAGATTTCAAACAGAATTTTTTACCTAAGATGCTTAATATTAATAATCTATTTGATTACAATCAATTTGAATACAAAACGTGACCAAAGTGGAGTTTTTCTTTCATAAATTATTTCAAATAAAACATTTTTTATTCTTTAAATCTCATTATTTAATTTTCTTTTATAACAAAAATTAAATTTGTCAATATTTTACAGTTTTCATTTTACACAATTTTTCTCGTCACAGAAAAAAATTTTTTTACCGTAAAACTTTTCTACCTTTTCACACACGCCCAAAATAAAATTATATTATAAATATTATAAAGTTGTACATAACGATAATTTTAGGAATTTTTATTGGATTTAATTGCAGAAGCTAAATTAAAATAGTTATAAGCACAAACATTACCGATTTTGTGATTGCAAAATTAAAATGAATCAAAATATTCTCTAAAGTTTCAACTCTATTTTTTATATTTTTTTTAGCTTTAAATGGCTGTAGCTGCGTTAGATTCTATGTGAATAAATTCAAATTTTAGAACTTTTAGTTAATTTGTAAGGTACATAAAAATTCATTATTAGTTTTCCCATTTTTGAAATAAACTTTGAAAATACAAGACACATAAAATCGGTTTAAAGGAGTTTCGATTTTTTTTTTTTAATTCTCATATAAAGTTTTTTTTCATTTTGGATTTCAGTCACGACAACACAAATTCGTTCAAAACAAGTTTTGTAAGCAATGTTTAGAAAAATATACCCCACCAGGATAACAATCTTGACGCGATGTGGTGGCTTAAATGTAGGCTGTGGTCTCTTTCTTGAAGGCTCAGTTGTCCTCCTGGAAGGTTCTGTTTTCCTGGAAGATACTAAGTAATCAAGGTCTAGACTCTAAAGGTCTACATGACCAAAGGTTATCCATCCCCTATTCTTTTTCCCCAATACCCTCTTTTCACACCTCTTATTCCAAATTCTCTTTCTCCCACTTGTCAGGTTAAGGTGGTTGGTAGCAGTGCTGAGAACCTGAATGGCTAGTCAGTGGTTAAAGAAGACTAGTCGCTAACAGCTCCCCTCTGGCGCCAGGACATGGGCCAGTTGTAATTATTCTTTGTCTAGTCTATGAATGCCGTCCCTGCATGGATGGTCCATCCCTTTACGTGCCTACTCATGGGAACTATATGAAAAAATCAGACACAAAAAACAAAAACAACAACACAACAAATTGGAGATGGGTATCTAATCGGTAGACGACCTTCTGGCCTCCAGTCAAGAGACCTTGGTCGAACAACCTGGCAGCAGGGAAAAAAGTCATAGCACCCCGCTGTCATAAAACAAAATATCTCCTCGACAGGATGTCAAGTCTGACGACGAAGGAGAAACGACCATACTCACCAATAAACACTCTACAGTTCCTCGTTTTGGCTCTAATGAGATACACCGGGGATACAGGATAATCAAATATTTGGACGTATTCTCTAAGGATTTTCTCAGCAAATGCATCGCTAAGATTAGTAATGCATGGGAAGGCTTAAACCTTATCCCAGCGGAGGAAATCCCTATGAGACCGCAGGCAAAGGTTTGGTTACGAAAGTTGAGATGTGAGAACCAAAAAATACTGGAGTGTCTGAAGCAGTAGAACCCCAGTATCCCCTTAAGTGACTGGATAGTCATCCGTACAGAAGATCATGGGGACAACAGCAAGTGCATTTTCTTCGCCATCTCAGAAAATAGCGCAGTTGAGAAGGCTAGAGAAGGCGGGGCTAAAAATGTATTTTGGGGTTAGGGACGCCAAGTTTAAGGTGTTCCGTCCCACAGGTCCAGGAGCTGGCGAAGCAAATGAGGTAGCCAATAATCTGCTGGCAGGCATGCAGTTAATGAACCTGCATAAAACCCCACAACCGACGATGAAAATTGTACAAATTAATCTGCAACATTCAAGATGTGCTACAGACAATCTGAGGATTCTTTTAGCGGAAAAGGACCTCGATATTGCTATAGTCCAGGAGCCCTGGCTTTCAAACTTCCAGGTCAAAGGGTTCGCGACTTCAATATATAAAACACTATGCAAACTCAAGACATACAGTATGGGGTAGCACTGAAATCAACGACAGAGGTGAGTGTCTACTTGATTTCATTAATACTAACCACCTGACCATATCCAACTCGGGCATGCACCCCACATTCGTTTTTCCGAGCTCGGTGAACCGTACTGGATGGGAAGAGGTGCTATATATTACTATTACAAAAGACAGATATAACTTATCAGTTGATAGGTGGAGAGTATCCAAAGAGAAATCCTTTTCGGAGTATTGCTAGATACTCTTTGATATTGGACTTGTCTGCAATGAAACAACGTCGACCTTCAGAAACCCAGGACGAACAAACTGGATTCTCAATGGGATTCTCAGGCACAAACTGAAAAGAATACCTCCAGTCGAAGCAACGGCTGAGGGTATTGATCAAATTGAGAGCACATTAAGCAAGGAAAATGTTAAAGCTTATAACATATCCTGTCCAATGATGAAGGCTAAAAAGGGTTTCCCTCCCTGGTGGAAAAAGAAATTCTCGATGCTACGCAAAGAGGCACGCAATGCTTTCAATATTAGCTACAGGACAAAATATGGGAGTTTTATCACGATAAGTGCAGAGAATATAAGAAAGCAATAAAGATGCCGAAAAGAGATTCATGGAAAGATTTCTGCGAATCTATCAACATTACCAAATAATCTGCAAGACTCAGTAAAGTTTTGGCAAACGGTCATAATAATCCATCCTATATTAAAAGAAAGGATTGAACATTTTACTCAATACTCATTTTCCTTGCTATACAGATGCTACAGACCTGGAGATGGGGCATATTAACTCCTCGCAAGGAATCGAGGATGACATGATATCTGTGGAGAAAATTTCATAGGCAATGAATAGCTTCCTCCATACAAATCTGCAGGGCCTGATGGCATTATACCACGGATGCTACAAAGTGCATTTGGAGGAGAGTCAAGGTACTGTGCATTCCAAAAACCGGAAAAAGAAGTCATGAGAATGCAAAGGACTTCCGTCCGATTAGTCTCTCATCTTTTCAGCTGAAAACCCTGGAGGGACTCATTGATTTACATTTAAGGCAGCGTCTGGAGGGTACTTTCAGAAAGTCAACACGCCTACATTAAAGGTCGCTCCACGGAGACGGTTCTTCATGAAGTCTTAAGAATCATCGAGCGTTCCATTGAATTTAAACAATACATAATGGTTGCCTTTCTGGACATAGAAGGCGCCTTTAACATTGTCACGACTATGGCGATACAGAAAGCTCTGCACGAACTAGGAGTTGAGGATTACATCACCAACTGGCTAGTCTCAATGCTAGAGACAAGAATCGTTATTGCGAATTTAGGCAACAGTGTTAAGACCAAACAAGTTATGCGTGGAACTCCACAAGGAGGTGTGATTTCTCCGCTGTTGTGGCTTATTGTCATTAATACCATCCTGTTTGAATTTGACGACAGGGGAGTTAAAGTCGTGGCTTAATTGGACGATGTGGTAATACTAGTATCAGGACTGTTTCTGAACGTGATAAGCGATATCATGTCAACTGCTCTGATTACACTCAGCAACTGGTCCAAAAAATGTGGACTAGGGGTGAATCCGAGCAAGACAGTGTTGGTACTTTTTACCACACAGATCAAGATTCCGAGCTTCAGACTACCACGGTTAGAAAACTGTGAACTCACCTTGTTGGACAGTGCAAAGTACTTAGGCATTATTTTGGACTCCAAGCTTTCATAGAAGCTAAACAACATAGGGTTAGTAAGGCTACGGTAGCATACTACACCTGTAGAAAAATGTTCAGTATGAAATGGATTTTGAGTTGAAAATTCACAAAATGGCTATACACTGCAATAGTATGGCCCATTCTTATATATGGATCTCTTGTGTGGTGGACCGCTACTAGTAAGAGATATGTGGTGGACCAACTTTACAGGATACAAAGATCCGCTTCCAATGACATTGCAGGTGCATTACGTACTAGTCCATCAGAAGCTCTCAACACTATATTGCACCTAACACCCATAGACTTACACATTATTGAATCATCAGTCAATAGTGCGGTAATATTATCTGCAATGGAAGGCTGGAAATCAAGAACATATGGACGCGCGAGGATATTAATTTTAATACTCCCACAATTCAATCAATCTACTGGCTATATGATGGACTTCAGAAATACTATTAAAGTCCTATTCCCCACCAGGAGTGAATGGAGAAGGGGAAATTTTATTGAACAATATGTAACTAAGATATACACTGACGGCTCTAAGATGAACTGCGGTGTCAGCTCTGGTGTCTTCTCTAACGATCTTGGAATTAGACACTCATATAGACTCCATGATGAGGCAAGCGTATTCCAAGCGGAAATACTAGCGGTCAGGGAAGCATGTAAACTAATTCGAGATAGAAATATACAAGGGAATATAGGTTTATTTGCCGAGAGCCAGGCGGCAATTCTATCGCTCAAATCACCCAAAACTACTTCTACTCTAGTCAGGCAGTGTAAAGAAGAACTGCTAGGACTAAGCGGACTGTATGACGTTACTATAATCTGTGTTCCTGCGCATAGAGATTACTATGGTAATGAACAGGCAGACGAATTAGCCCGGGTAGGCTCTGCTATGAATGCCTCCTTATCGGTTTCTGTCGCAATCCCGTTAGGATCAGTCAAAAGCAGAATCCAAAAACACTATGTAGAGGACGCGAAAAATAGATGGCGAAATCTGGACAAATGTAAAGTCGCGAAGGAAACGTGGCCTACCTGCAGCGAAAAACGCTCAATGCAACTCATTGCCTACAAATGCATAGACAACGTGTTTAATGTATAATTATTTGGTAAGTACGAATTTTATATAATTGATGAGATTATTAATCTTTCTTTACTGTGGATGTTCTCGTCATTGGTACCGGAGGTTATATTCCATTGCAAGATCCCAGTTTTTTCAAAGCTATGCTTTAAAAGATTATTTAAGGCATTCGTCATATTGGTATTGGTAGGATAATATGATCTTTAATGGAACGTCCAGCATAGATGAACGGTTTTATGATAAGTTTTATACTTTAAAAGTATTATTAAGAGTACATTTTTATATTCATTATAGTGAATTATATTACGTAGATTTTTACATTATAAATACATACATACATATATATAAACATACATACATATATTCATACATACATACATACATACATACATACACATGTACATACATTATTGTATATTTACTATTTAAATATTTTATAATTCAATAAATAATTATGTTTAAATCCATGAATTTTTATTGGAAGGATTTAAGTAATTGTAGAACTGAATCAATAAAATTTGAGTTTATTTTAAGCAAATATTCAATCATAATTCTACTTAATTTGATTAAAAAAATTAATTGAATTTAGACCAAAATCAATTATTATATTAATTAATATTATAAATTTGGCGATTGGATCAAAATCAAATAAAAATTTAATTAATATAAGAAATTTAGTTTACTTTTATTTTTTTTCCGTGTAACAGATACCCATGACAGTTGCATTAAAAATTATCCTCAATAAGTCCAGTATATAAGGAATTAAAACAAGATGGATCCTATAGCTTGCAGAATGGCTGCAGTTCTGGAATTACCTGGCAAATTTCTATCCAAATAAGATAATTAATAAATTCTATAGCTTCAAATACTATAAGAACTTACCATCCTTTTATTTAAAAATATTTAAACGGATTTACTAATACTTATTAATATCCAATCATTTGAGGGAACCGAATGTTCTTCCTTAATCATAACGCATTAAGTGCATTTAAAATAATAAAATTGGATAACCTCAGCCAAATTGGTAATTTTATCAACTAATTAGTTAACATAAATATATTGCTTTCTGTGGAAATACATAGTCCGTTGTGCGAATATTAATATCGCTACAAATATAAGACATCGGTTAGATTTGTATATTTTTAATAATGAAGATTTAATTTTGTTTATTTTCCATGAATTTCTGTAAGTAACCATTTTCCAAACAATCCGTTTTCTGTGAGTATTGAAAATAAATCTGTACATTTATTTAGAGGTCTTACTTTGAGAATCATAAAAGAACATACTAGTCTTCATTTATAGGGGGTAAATTTAGAACTTTTTTCATAAGGCACTTTAATATACATAGCTACCCCTATTTGCGTTTAAGTTTCATTAAAAAAATGGTTTAAAATCTTATACTTTCTGTCAATATTTTGAATAGTTGTACTGGTTGGAATTTTCACACAATATTCCACGATGAACAGTGTTTCATAAAACGATTTTTTTGGAAATTATTCTGTAACTTTAGAACTAGTGGATGTGTTTAAATGAAATTTCACATGGACAATCCTGAGGTGTATTCCAATTGATTTGGGGAAGCACACGTTCTTAGCGAGTCTAGGGAACAAAGTTCACCTTGGGTAGTAAAGATTAAAAAAAAAAAAAAAGATTGCCAAAACTTCATTTATGATTTGATTAGAAAAATTCACATAGATAATCCTTGTAATTCTCTATAAAAAGTACTCTTACAAGTGTGGTATACCTCTTTTAATTTAAGAGACGTTTAGACCGAAGTAAAATTTGGTATATCTCTTTTAATTTAAGAGACGCTTAGACCGAAGTAAAATTTGTACCCATTTTTGGACATGTTTTAATTTAAATAATTTTCATGCAAGAGTCATATACATATGTGGTTCCGATAAAAGGTTATATTATTTTGAAGTAGAAAATTTCACTTTAAAATCCGTTATTTTCATCCGGACCATGCACTTTTTATGTTTCTAAAAGCCTGCTTAATTGTGGAGCTTAAAAATTTCAAAGCTGAAATGAAAAAAATACCTCGATTACATACGTACATATGTTTGCTAAATACAAAAAAGATATTTAAGTAGTCACGCCTCTGATAATGACAGAGTGACCATTTTAATGAAGAAAGTCAGTTTTTAAAAAAAGTTTTAAATCAGCCTTCCTCGAACTGGTATTTCGGATATTTTTGAATAAAATGTTATACTAAAATTTTATAATTATAACTTTATTTGTATATATTTTATTTAAGAGCAAATATTATTATTATTATTATTATTGGTATAGAGTACAGAATTTCCAATAATTTTGTTGAAGTAAATTTTTTGAAATTTTTTAACGCATCTTATGTTCGATTTAATGATTTTTAGTATCCGCCATATTTCCTGGCGATACAATACAATTGTGAGGATAACTATACCACCCATTGTATAAATATAAGTACTCATTTTTTGTTGCACATATTTCCGAGAAAGCCCTTCTTAGTCCAAGTTAGGGTGTTCGCTTCGTGCACATAATTTAGCAAGTAAGAGGACTGTCCCTACATTTCTATTGATTACTGAAATTTGCCAAGATTAATCAACTTCATCACATTTCAAAATTCCCTGTTTAACGAAGAGAATTTGTGAATTTCATATTTTTATTATAAGCTAACTAACATTAAAAACTAACATATGAAGCATAGGCGAGTATAAACATATGAAGCATAAGACGTATAAACCCAATTTTTAAAAATGCGTTTTTTCCCATAATATTGATTTAAGAACCAATTTACATATATTTATACAAAAATAACGATTTTATGGAATTTTTATTTTTTTCAATCTAATTTTTACTTGGATTTTTAGGTGTTTCCGAATAAATGGAGTACAATTCATTATTATTAAAATGACATAAATTTCAGAATAGGAAGAAAACCTTTCAAGTTTATGTAATATTTACTCATATTTTTAAAAATGTCTTATGAGTTTTAATTTATTGAACTAAGTAAAAGGGCAAAAACAAATAAAAAACATGTATTCGGTCAGGTCCGATCACTGGGTACCCTACATAATGTATTTTTAATATTTTAGGTGGTGATGTTTCATGGGATCTATATAAAAACATAAAAATTGATTTTCTGGCTAAACGGGCAGAGATAGAGGAAAAATGACAAAAAATCTGTGATCACTCACATTTCCTAATAAAAATCGATTTTTTAATATGAAAAACATAAAAATCGATTTTCTGGCTAAACGGGCGGAGATAGAGGCAAAAGGACAACAATCTGTGATCACTCACATTAACTTCTAAAAATCTATTTTTTTCTGGCTAAATATTCGGATATAGAGGCAAAAGTACAAAAATCTGTGATCACTCATATTTCCTTCTAAAAGTCGATTTTTTTTATATGAAAAACATAAAAATCGATTTTCTGGCTAAACGGGCGGAGATAGAGGCAAAAGGACAAAAATCTGTGATCACTCACATTTTCTTCTAAAGATCTATTTTTTTATATGAAAAACATAAAAATCGATTTTCTGGCTAAACGGGCGGAGATAGAGGCAAAAGGACAATAATCTGTGATCACTCACATTAACTTCTAAAAATCTATTTTTTTCTGGCTAAATATTCAATTTTTTATATAAAAAACATATAAATCGATTTTCTGGCTAAACGGACAGAGATAGAGGCAAACGGAAGAAATCTGTGATCACTCATATTTCCTTCTAAAAATCGATTTTTTATATGAAAAGCATAAAAATTGATTTTCTGGCTAAACGGCCAGAGATAGAAGCAAAATGACAAAAATCTGTGATCACTCATATTTCCTTCTAAAATTCGATTTTTCACATGAAAACCATTAAATTGATTTTCTGGCTAAACGGGCAGAGATAGAAGCAAAAGGACAAAAATCAGTAATCACCCATATTTCCTTCTAAAAATCGATTTTTTACATGAAAAACGTAAAGATTGACTTTCTGGCTAAACGGGGAGAGATAAAATCAAAAGGACAAAAATCTGTGATCACTTATATTTCCTACTAAAAATCAATTTTTTATATAAAAACCATAAAAATCGATTTTCTGGCTAAACGGGCAGAGATAAAGGCAAAAGGACAGAAATCTGTGATCACTCATATTTCCTTCTAAAAATCAATTTTTTATATAAAAACATAAAAATCTATTTTCTGGCTAAACGCACAGAGATAGAAGCAAAAGGACAAAAATCTGTGATCACTCATATTTCCTTCTAAAAATCCATTTTTTATATTAAAAACATAAAAACCGATTTTCTGGCTAAACGGGCAGAGATATAGGCAAAGATACTCTTTACCTATATGCACGTATGCGCTTTTTTTCTGCTTTTGCTTCATATTTCAGATATAAAATTATTCCTCGAAACCAACAACAAAGTGTTGGGAACAACAAGAAACCTATGGAAATGAGAGCAGATGAAAAAATTGAATTTGAGCAGATAACTGATCTTAATATAGATAAACTACTCGTCAGCTATGAGAGTACAGAAGATGGCAACACTTCTAGGAAATTCTTTTAAAGCTTTGTAATTACGTTTCATGTTGCTGAAATTGATGTGGAATTTTGCAAAAGATATTATATGATATTACGAACACTTAACAGCAAACATCATATAAATGCAGAAAATTTTAAATTATCCACCACAAATACTTTAAAAATATTGCGATCATTATATGGATGGAAGGAATTACCACCCACTGTTCGCAAAGTACTTCAACATGTTCAAGAGGCACAGGAGGCCTGAAACACTGACTTCGTGCATATTCAACTATTTAATACAAAAACAAATTCGAGAATATTTCAAAACCAGTACCTTTTAAATTATCTTTTATTGTTTTCAGATCCTGCTCTAAATTTGATATGATATAAGTGGAAAGCTAACAATAAAAGAATGTACTGTACGAAAATTACGATATTCAGAGGGTAATTAATACACTCGATGTAAATAAATATTTTGTTGAAATAAAACGAAATGTGCTGAAATAAGTAAAACACACTTTTTATGTTTTTTATTAAGAATAATTATTTTAAGCAACATAAACCTAATGCTAACAAATTACTAATATTCTAGGTGACGAATTTTGGACGTCTGCCCTGAGACCAACTAGAAGCTCCCCCAAAACAGCTGTCAAATACCTCAGAAACAACTACGTGAAATTTCATTAAAATATATTTAGCGATTCAAAAGTTACACAAAATTATTAAAAAAAAAAAAAAAAAACATGTTCAAACTATAAAATGCTGCATCAAACATTTTCCATAGAAAAGAAGGGAAATGTGCAAAAGGGGTCAAGTTTCAGTTAGTTTTTAAACGAATGTGTAAATTATTTTGCAAGTATTTGGTATCTTTGAAAAGGATATAACTTGAAAAATAATGACATTTAAATAGTACAGTTTTTACCTAAATTTTCTCGTTTAGTGTTATTTGGTAAAAAAAAAATATTTGGCCTTAAATAAAATCTACATAAATAAAGCTATCATTTTGAAATTTTAATAATATATAAAAAAAGTTGTCTTTAAAACAGAACATAAATAGATTCCTAATTTTTTTATTCCGAAATGAACAAAAGCTCAGTTCGGTTAAAACTTGTTTTAAAGATTAACTTTTTTCAATATAATGGTCACCCTGTCGTTACCAGAGGATTGGTTTATTAATTTTTTTTTTTTTTTTTGCGTATTTTGCGAACATACGTAGGTATGTCATCAAGGTGTTTTTTTAGTTTCAGCTTTGACATTCTTGAGCTCCACAAATAAATAAAAAATAAACATAATTAAATTAACGAAATTCTGATAGGACTGGCAGAGAGACTATTACTCCAATTGCCCTCGGATTTCCTTTACATGCATTTACGTTAAGCAGTCTTTTAGAGACATAAAAAATTTATGGTCCATAGGAAATTAGTGGAGTTTAAATTCACTACTTTTTTGAGAAAAATTTCATAAAATCACTTTTTAAAAACTAATATTATTATTAGAGAATTAGAAGGATTACCTATGTGTATTTTTTGTTCTATCTAATCTAAAAAAAAAAAAAAACGTTTTGGGACCACTGTGCAATGGCCAGTTCTTACCGCCATAAAAAAATTTGATCAAATTTCAAAGCTTTCAAACAAATATTTATGATCATGTCGTATTCTAGAATTTCTCACAGTGCGATGGTTTAAAAACCATAATGTTGTATAACTGTAATCATAACTGGATATCATGTGGTTTACTTAATTCATTTTCATTTTTATGTTCGTTGGTTACTGGTGGTAACGAAAATAAAGAAAACAAATATTATATATATAACAACAGCAATAAAAACAATCACAATAATGTCAACAACAAATAACTACCATAAGCTGGATCATTATACCAACAATATAAAAACCAGAAACAAATACAACTAAAAACAATCGAATCAAAGTGATAGAGGGTAAGCGCTAAACCATTATTGGTAATCGAGGGGAGGCTGTGGGAATTTTTGTGTGCAAAAGCAAATAATTGAACGTTTTTTATTATTTTACTTTTTTTTAAGGAATAACGTTGTTTTCCCCATTGGATCATTATAAAGGCAATGTAGCCAAAGTCGTTGCTTCATTGAGAGATAAAGGATGAGACGATGGAGTTCTGTGCAGTAGTATGGGTGTTAATGGCTAAAATCTAAGCGGATTAACACTGTTATTTTAAGTTTACCAAACGAATGTAGAATAAATTAATGAGTTTTCCTTCTGTCCTCTGTTTGTATTGTGTTTGTAATGTTTTTGTTTTCATTATACTATTTATTTTGTTTTTTTTGCTTTTCGTGTTACGTTCTTGTTCGCATTGTGCTGTTTTTTCTTCCGTACTGTGGCTTTGTGTACGCTTTTTTTCTTACATCCGGTATTTTTTTTTTTTTTTTTTTTTTTTTTTTTGTATATGCTGGAAAAAAGAAGAATATTTTACAGGTTTAATACATGTATCTATAAAGCCCAGTTGGTAATGAAATCATACACTTTTCTCCAGTCGTCGTTTAGTTTTCCACTTCGACATATTTAATTGGATATGGAAGAAAATTTTCCCTAAGGTTAAATTAGAAAATAAATAAAAGACATAATCTCATCGTTTTTAAATCCAATCCAATTAAAAACAAACTTGCTTGTTTAAAGTGATGTCACATTTTTAAAACTAAAAGAAAATAAAGTTTAACAAAAATTCGTTTGACTTTTTCAGATGAGAGAGATTCTTATTATTATTTTTATTAATTCTCTCTTTACAAATATCAACAATTAAAATTTTTTAAATTTGTTACATTGAACGTATGATTAATATTATTTCGAGATTATTTTTCAACATAGCTATAACTTTGTTAAAAGAAACTTTGTTTATAATTAAAATACATTTGCTTTGTAAATAATTTGACAATTATTATGTATTATTGCTTAAATGGGAAAATAGAGAAATAAATTTATGAAATTTAAATAAAATTAATTGTCATCAAAAATGTTCCTTTTAATCTTTATTTTAAAGTTTTAAAAGGAGATAATATCAGAACTGTATTTGCTTAAACTTTTTTTAAGTAGCAATCATTTTGATGGCCTCTTTATCCAAATTTAAGTCCAGTTTTAGATTAACGAACATTATTATTAATCCTTTTTGTTTATTCTTTTTTTTTTCAAAAGTATCTTTCTCATATTTTACTTCTTTTTTCAACATTTCAAATTAATTCGTGTATCCTTTAATTAGCTTTAATGTGCATTGTAGTAAAAGAAGTAAAGGTAGAATTATATTAAAAGCCATTAATATTGGATCCTAACTTGTTCCGATCCATTAAACATTGCCATACTTTCTGTATTATAATTTGATTTATTCTCATTCATATTCTCCATCTATCTAGAGAAGTTCACTTAACGACTTTTCTACATTATATTCATTACATCAACACTTCTGACAATAATTTCCACCTGGGTTGTAATTGTTTTTACTCAAAGCCTTTTATGTTGGAAATTTTTTTTTTTTTTACAACAGGCTTTTATGCCACGTAGTATCATTATAGTCACTATTCAATGAACCATTATGTTGTATGTATTATAGTTTTTTTTCTACCTATTGTATTGATAAAAAATACATGTACAATAAGTTGGTCCATAGTTATGATTGTTTACAAATTTTTGAAATTTTTCTTCAGTTCCTTAGCTTTTTTGGCCAAAACTCAAATCTTGTTATTAAATTCTATTTACCATATAATAAACACCTGAAATAAGTAAAAATTGTTTTTTTTTTTTCTTTGAAAGTTAGCTTCAAGTTAGTGCAAAAATATTTTAAAATTTTTACCCATGATATTGTTCCTCAAGAGGACTTTTGAATGGATGTTGGTAAACAAATATTTTTATATTACTATATTATGGGCCATAATTATTACAAAGTAACATTTCAATAGTTTACCCATAAAAGGAACAAATGTATGAAATTTTAACCCATTAAAAAAAAGAAATCTCATGATATACTGAAATGAAAAAGATTTAAGGAATTATTTTAATATTTGTTCATAATAAGATCAAAATTACGAGTTTTTTGATGGCCATTTCGAGAAAAAACTTGACTTTTTTTACAAAATTTACTAGACTTGTGATTTTCAATCGCTGGAAGGGAAGATCAGTTTAAAAATTTTTTTTTATGTATTACTACACGTTGATTGAGTGGTCCTCCTGTACAATCTTTTTCAATGGCACACTCTCGTGTTCACAGAGTGGAAATTGTTAATGTCAATAAAACAGAATGACAGTAATTTCTTAGCCTATGAAATACTATTGAAATAAACTGTTTAACAAAAAATAAGGGAAGCAGTGCCACTTATTTAGGCATAACTTTAACACAATTTTTCCGACTTGGTTTCATGAAAACTCCAATAAGCTCAAAGCTATATTATCATAATTTTTTATATCGAAGGCTTATATTCAATGAAGATTATCTGCAGATTTTCAAAAATATCTTTTTTGAAGTCAAACACTTTTTTTGTGCTCTTTACCAGTGGCATCAGATTTGAAAGTATAAACTAATTCTAACATATTTGTTTTTTTTTTTTTTTTTTATATTTTCTTAATTTAATAAAATTTTAATAAGTTTAAAAATTTTGTTCAGCATAATTCAAAATCAAAATATTTGATTTTTTTTAAGACTCCAAATATATTTATATAATTTATATTTAATTAAACTCGTTGCATGAACATTGACTTTATTCACAATTAAATTATGGGGGAAAAGAAAACGATTTTCTGAAGCACGTGTGTAATTATTTTGCTCATTTATAACAAAGAGCAACAATAAAAATTGTCTAAATAAAACAAAAAAAAATCCCAAACAATTTTCCAAAGTTTGTTTCAATTTCAGATTTATGATCTCTTTAAATTCGAATTTTTAGGAGCACTTTTTTCGCAATATAATTCCAAATGTTATTAAGTGGATTTGTTGTGCTCTATCTACTATAATTATAATATATTTTTAATGAATGTCACACTCTTTCTATTCCCATTTTTTCCATGATATCTGCTGACTCAATAAAATTTAAACTTCGCATATATGTATATTCTTGAAGGAAGTACTAACTGAATTCCACGCACACTTTTTCTAAAGAGGGTTACTTTGCTTTTTAGTAAACAAATTTAAATGCAACTTTGTATATGAGTTTCTCGCTTCTGTTGAAAGAAAAGCGAAGTTGTTTACTTGTTTACGTCCATTTCTGTAAAATCTATTTCGGGTTACATCTGATTCAATGAAAAGTGACAGGTGTTTTCAAAAACTAGAAATATAAACTGGCAGGAATTTCAATCTAAATCTAGTATTTCGAAAAAGATTATAATCTATAATACTTTTTATTCCTTTTCCAAATTTTATGTAAATAGCATCAAAAAAGTAGTAAAACTGAAAGTTGGCTTAAAACTGGCTGTGACATCTAACATAAATTTTAGTACATGTGCTAAATTTCATTTGAACTTTTCTATTAATATTATATACTTTATTTCCTTTCAGAAGATGTATGATACATATATGAACAAAACATTCTTTAAATCGGTTAAATAATTTGAATACTCAGATATTGTAAACAATCTAATTATGAAAAGTGGCCGTAAACGTGGAGAGGAATTCGCTAAACATGTTGCATATTATTTAAGAGAAGCGTTAGATTCTATAAAATAATAATTACCCAAAAATACATTGAAATTTACTGACATAAATTTTATATGTTTTCACAGATTATTAAAAAGAGTATTTCAAATATCCGAAACTAAAGTGTTCATAAACTCGAAACTCGAACTAATTTTGAAAAATCCTTTGGAGATCTTATTAACCTGATAGTGTACCCAAATTTTGTTGCATAGTGTAATTATTTGAATATTCTTTTTATAATTTTTTAAATAAGATATAATAAAAATTTGGTAACAACATATCGTTACTGAAGGACATACTTTTTAATGCAACGTGAAAATCGGCATCCCGTATGTAATACCTAGAATTTGTTATGTATCAGCAGTTAATTTTTCGCTGCATTATATGTTGAGCAGATTAATATGCATTTATATTAGAGTAATTAATTATTTAAGACCTTATTTGGAAGCATATATGGTAACTAGTTACCTCTAATGAAATCATCGTGTTAAAATAATGAGTTAAGTGTCTAAAGTTTAAGTAGTGTAGTGTTATTATAATAGCATTTTAACTCATTATTTGTCAATGGAAGCTTTTGCTTAGTTTATATATATATATTTATTTTATATATATTTTGTTCCTAAAAACCTTTAGGATAAATCTAAAATTAAACGGAGGATGAACAATTGATATAAGTAATATTAGCAGATAATTTGTACTAATATTTTCTGTGATTTTATTAAGTAAAATTGCATGAATCATTCTGAAGTTAGGTTGAAATTCTAGTGTAGCTTTATTAGTATTTTAATAAAAATATTTAGGACAAGAACAAGATATCTTTTCACACCAAATGTTTCATAAGTTTGAAAATACATTATATTTATACCTGAACTTATTTGCTGATCACAAATACCTTTCGTAATATGTGTAACAAAATTTAAAAAAATCTCTTAAAATTAATAAGGTAATTTTCACAACTTTTTTGGGCCACCCTATTCATCATGCATATGTATATAGTAAGTTTATCCAAGAACTATTTGTATGGCAGTTTGTTTTATTGTATTTGTTTTTAGTACTATGGTCATTTGTTCTTTTCCGGTTTCCGCTTTGCTTACTTTTATTTGTATTTTGTAATTGTTATTATATTGAACTCATTTTATAAAGATGTTGATTTTGTTACTATTTCAGGGATACTATTTTCTATAGTTTATTTTATTTTTCTTTACTTTTTTGCTTACATTTTATTTATAGAGAAAATATCGTTAAATATTTATTAATACCTACTTCCAAAGACTATTTGTCTTCAGTATTTTATTGTAAAACATTTTTGTAAATAATAGTTATTATAAACGAACTTTTTGTAGTATATTTGATAATATTGTAGATTTCTTTGCTGAGTTACTAACCTTCACGTTTTAAATAAATAGTGTAAAATTAAAAAAAATATCAGCTATATCTGTATCATTGCCTGACCTCAAATAACCATTCTATCTTAATTATCTACATATATTTTGCTACAATTTTACACATCGATAATAAATATAAATATTTAAATAATTTTTCTGCTTTTATTTTATTTCTATTAAAATATTATTTATATACTCTTCATCAATGTTGAAAAGTATAATTTGATTTATTTAATTGGAAAACCGTGAAATATGTTGATTATTAAAAATTTAATTGTTTTATTTTTAATTATAATATATTAAAATAATGAAATATTTTCCAGAGATTTTGATTTATTTTTGTTTAGCATTTTATTTATTTTATATGTGTTCTTACGCTCTTGATAAACAGTATGCAGCATAAGTATTGATACCCCAGCAAATATGTAATATTTTATAAATTTAATAAAAAAAAAAACATTTTAAATACTATCGCTTATTTAATTGCATCTTATGTTTTTATTTATAAACTACAAAGAAACACAAAAAATATTAAATTATTTAACAAGATAAAAAATAATAACCCAACTTAAACAAAAACTGAATAAAGTTGCGTAGCAAAAGTCTTAGTACCTCGCTAAAGGCTTGAATACTATATAAGGATTTAATGAATTATTTAGCTTTTAGGTGTTATTTATGATTTTGTATGATATCTCTTAAGACGTTTTAACTTTTTATAAACGATTCGGTATAGAGTGCTCATTATTTTTTGTGTAATCTCCAGTTTTTTTTTCTCCATTCTGCGGAAAGTAATTTCTTAGGCGGTTTTTACTGAAAAATTAATGATTTTGCAATTATTTTTCTAAATAATCCTCGTTTTCCGTTCAGTTGCCGTATATTTAGGTTTATTGTTCTGTTGTAGCAGTCTCCACGAATTTAGAAAATTCTCGCACTTTTATTAATATTTTATTTGAAAATATTCAGTTACACAGATTTATCCATTATTTTATAAATAAGTACTAAATTTCCTACACCATCTGCCGACATACAGCCCCACACCATGCTTAACAGTTTTAATTATATGCTTGCAATTTAACTGTTCAGACTTTATTTCTATATGCTTAAAGTCGCCCTTCTGGCACGAAAATGTTAAATGTTCAGAACACATTTGGTTTTGACATGTAGTCATTGGTGAGTTCTTGACGTTTCTATCTACATATAAAGATCGTTGACAAATGGTTTCTTTCGTGCTATACGTTCATTACATCTAGCTCTTTTTACGGATCTACGTATAATACTTGCAGAAACTCTTTTATTAAAACACTCCTTTAACTCAATAGCTGTCTTGGATGCACTTTTAAATGGATCATTCCTTAAATTTTCTTCAATATTTTTCTTTCCTCTCTTGCAGTCAGTTCTGGAGAGCGTCGTATTCGCAGTTCATTTTCGATTCGGATTTATTGTTTAACTATTTTTATAACTTTTTGGACACTAATCAATCTAGTTTCCTTTTACTATGGCACCATTTTCAGTGAACAACTTTCATTTTGTAGGAATTAAATATTATTCTTCGGGCCCGAATCGTAAATACTCTTCCACCCGTTTTTATTGGCTTATAAAGCACGTTCGGTTCTGGAAAAGAATTAGCTTTAAGCCAGTTCTCAGTATAAACGTATTTTAAATATCCTGTTATCCTTTTCCTATAGCGAATTACCATAAAATTTGCAAAACTTTGTTCAGGAACACCAAGATTTCTGCTGTGCATAATTATACATTTGTTACAAAAATTCATAATGAAAAGTTTTGTTTTGTTGGATGTAAATTTATTTTTTTTTGTTTATTTTATTTTAGGAACAAATATGAGAAATAAAAATAAATTTCATAATTTAGTTAAAATATATATTTAAATAATCTGGGTAATTTGGTATAGAGCTGAAAGTACCTAGACGTATGCTGCACACTGTATATATATTTGCCAATTTGTTTCCCTTTTTCAATACTAATTGGATTTTCTTTTCATAATGCATTTAAAAATTTAATTTGATTTTTTAAAATTTCATGGAATTTTAATCCCATTACAATGCTATGTTCTATTTTAAGGCCATAATGATATGACTGCACACAAAACTTCCGCTTATTTCATCCACGATATAGTAGTCAATTTACAAAATTTAAGAACAAAAATATAGTAATGGAAACATATTAAAAAATTAGTTAAACTAAATCAATTTCAGTAACGGGTAATGATAAATAAATGAAAATTTCATCACTGTAATATCTACCAATATGATTTATTATACCTATAATCAACGTAGGTGGATGGGGTAAAAATCAACACAATATTTGGGGTAAAAAATTATCAAAGTTAGAATATCTTTTAGTAATAATATTGAAATTTAAATTAAAGTAAAGTGAAATAATATTAAATATTAAATTGTAATCACCTGTTATATGGAATATAATTACTGCAATCAATTATTCTTCAATATGTATATAAATAAATTAATTTAAATTTAAAATTTTTTTATCTATTTAAATAAAGTGTATATTCGAATGAAACATAACACACAATTTTCGTAATAATCTAAATTTAAATTTCATCTAGAGCCACATAAGATTTAACGGTAGGTAGACTTCTTGGAATTCGGCCATTTGTCCTCATGCAGAAGGCAGGAAAAAAATACAAAGTAAAAGTTGATTTTTTTTACTTACTAAAAAATGTTGACTGAGAAAATTTTGACCAAAATATTAAATTTTAGAGAAATAAAAAAGCTTAGCAAGTACCTAAAGAATGAGGTGACAATTGGTTCAATAAAAGAAAAAGTCACTAGATGAATTCCAAGCCAAATAGTAGAGAAGCTCCTAAGAGCTATGCCAAACATGTAATGGCACGTTGTGTTCAGTTCATCAAAATTAAATATGAGCTATGTTAAAACTACGTCTAAGCTTTATTCAATCAAACGCAAAAAAGTTTTAAATTACAAAGCTGAGAAAAACTCTGAGGCAAAGAATGATCAAAGCTCCTCACTAATAAGAAATAAAAATATTTTCAATATTTTGTATTAACCTGGAAAACATGTTTTATATAACGAATACGCGTGAAAATAGTCCTGAATAGCATCGAATTAAAAACAATACAAATTTACAAAAAAAAAAAACTGAAAAATGGCTGCAGAAGTTGCTTTTTAAGCCATAGGTAGGGTGTTCTTCATTTATGCATCTTGTTCAGTGTTTTTGAACTAATTCTCTTTTTTTGTATTTATAAAACCTTTTAATAAAAATATAATTTTTGTATTGTTAATGGATAATAAAAATACTTTTCATTTTGTGAAACTTTTATTTTTTATTTTTTTCTTTTAAAATTACTCACCTTTTTACCTGCTAAAAATACATTTCTTTTTACCTTTTTGGAATTAATTTTTATTAGCTTCCAAAAAAGTGCAAAATGTGCACTTAGTTCTTCTTTTGAAGGGGGTGAAAAAGTTCTGTTTTGGAAGCACTTGCTCGTTTTTGTTTTTTTGTTTTTTTGCTGAGATAACATAGTGTCATGAAAAGACAGTGATGACATTCGTGACATGCAACAGTGCTTTTAACATTTTCTGGCCAGATTTAGTATTTTGTCGTTAGAGTGGAACTGTGGGACTAAAATTGGGAATGTCATTTTAGTCCCACAGAGTATTACTTAATTAAACTACCCATAATTTTGGCAATTGTAAAAGAATAAGATCATAATTAAAAAAAATTCGTTAAATTATTTTATCATTTTTTTCAGAAGTTATTACCAAAAATATCAAAAATAATCTAACTAGCAATAAATTTTTATATAAAATGGTATATCAGAAAAATCTGGAGAAGAAGTGCTACAAGGAGTTGGTTAAGTTTTAGTCCTAAATTATTTCTTTTATTTTTATTTAAAAAAAAATGTTATGTTTAATTTTAGCGCACACCTTAATAAAATTTGTAGGAGGTTATTATATGTGTTAAACAATATCCTCCATAATTTAATGCAATAAACATAAAATTACCTAAATATAAATTATAATATCATCAAGGCTAAAACTTATTTAATACTATGCGAATTATATAAAATTATTTTCCAAAAGCATTGTGTTTGCTTATGTCTACATATAAATACATCCATATGTATATAAAAACTCCAAATAGCTAAATAAATAAAAATAAAATATAATAAAATAAAAAAAATAAAATAAAGCAAAATAGATTGTAGCTTCAATTACACAGGGCAACACAGTTAATGCAGCACCGGATTTCTAGGATAGTTTAGATTAACGTTTTTACGGAGTTCTAATCCTGTTAATCTTTTATTTTTTAATTGACTCAAGTTCTAGGGATAAACCGTTGAGTATAAATTTAATGTTGCAACATATATCGAGAACGGAATGCTTGATTTGGCTTAATAGAATACAAAAATTTAATTTATCTTCAAGTTATATCTACATAATTTTTTAGTCATTTAAATAATTTCGGATATATATAAAATGTGTCGAAAAAAAAAATTTCTAATAAGATTTGAAAATTTAGAGAAAAAAGAGTGTGGACACTTTTTCGATCAAAAAAAAAAAAAAAAAAAAACACAAAAAATCCTAATTATTGCTTTAACTAATTAGAAAAAAATCAAACAAAATCAGTCGGATCTTGCAAAATTGAGACAGTTGAAATTTCCAAAAAATGTCAATTCTGCCCCACTGTTTAGTGTGTGTTACAAATAAAATGATATATATGTATTTTATCAAAACCGATTTACATATATCTATTTTATTAGCAATTAAGTGAAGATAGGTAAGGTTACGTTAGATGGGCAGCTGTAAATGTAAACTAGACAGCTCACTTGGGGTCCTATTGGTCTCGTTGTGTTACTCTGATAGATCGTGCGAATCTACAGGACAGCGACAAAGAAAACTTTCTACTGTTTCTTCTCCCTCGTTAAAGCAACTTCTACAATAGGCGTTAAAATGGAGTGCTAGTCTCCTGGCGTGTACACCTGCAATCCAATGCCCCGGATTGCTGGTGTAATAATGGCTACAAGTATTCGTAACTAACGCCTTTGTAGTCCCAGAATGAAACTCGACCGTTTTTGACCGCACTGAGGCCATATCTGTCTCGAGATAGAGCATTTGGACTCGTTTGCCCATCTTTATTGAGCTATTATCGACAAACACTTCAGTATCGTAGATCTACAAGATGACAACGATATGCCAACTAATTGGTCCGTTTCTTCACTTTGAAGAAGGGAACCAATTCTGGCTAATTTATACATAATAATATTTCCCGGGGTACTTGTGTGACCCATTACACAGATCAGCTCTAGGTTTGAATGTCTAGCCATCTCATTTAAAGAAAGAATAGATATTTAATCGCGGATTGACTATCGGTACAAATTTGAATATCTAATCCGCATTCCCTAAAGTACATTAGCCAATTTACCGCTCTCCTCTGAGATCTTCGTGAAGCAGTGATCCCGAAATTTAAAGGAGATGTTCCTATTATGTGCGGAAATAAAAACACCTCCCCCCAAACCCTTTAGAAGATTTGGATTCATTAGAGTAAACCTCAATCGATCTGGCTTTTATAGTTGAATCGGCTGAGATTGAAACTGAGAATCCTCGGTCCTGAAAGGAATACATTATTCAATACTGTAAGGGATGTCATCTGAAATTTCAAAGTATTCGCATGGTCATAGCTCCTAGCGTTCCATGCACCTGTGGCACTGAGCCTAGTCGCCGATATATTGGCGATTTGTTTGTCCTTAAGTTCATTAGATTGAATAATGCCTTCGATGGTGTTGTACGTAGCGTACCTGTAGTTAGTATCGCTTTTCCATCATACTATCGCTCCATTCATAAGTATAAACCTAATCTTAATGTCGAAGAGCCATTTTGTATTCTTAAGATTTAATCCCAAGATTTCCTATACATATAAATGGCAATGTTTGCCTTTGACGCTCTACCTTGTGTGTTCTAGAGCCAGGACAGCTTGAAGTTCAGTATTATACCCAGGCACTTCGCTTTGTCCCACACCTTTAATTCAACTCATTTAGTGAAGGTAGCTAACTTAAAAATTATACAAAAAATAATTAAAGGTTTTTTAGATAAGAAATAGAGTAAAAAAAGAGGATAAAATATGCTCTTAAAAGCGAAAAATATGTCCTTAAAGTAAATAAATGCTATTAAAAAATTATTATTTCTGGCTAAATTTTAAATTATATACTATTACTCGATTTTTATTAACAATTGCTAAATAATATTTTCTTTTTCCACTTAAAAATATTTAAAGCTGATGTATTGTATCATGAGATTACAAAACTTCTATCAATTTATAAGATGAAAATTATTTGGGTATAGGATTTGAAAGACGTATGAGACAGTTAAAAGAAAATTTTATTACTGGCATATTATATATAAAAAAAATAAAAATTATTGGGTGCATAATATTCAAAATTTTTTTTAAGTGTAAGATATGCAAAATTACGCTCTTAAGTGTAAAATATAAAATATAGGCAATTTGTATTCTATGAAAATGTGACAAAATATGCTGACAATATGGGAATTGTGCTATTATGATCAAAATATACAAAGATATGCTGCAACAAATCGATGCCAAAATTCTTAAAATTATATAAAACGGATAAATAATTCATAGTTTGGTTCATTTGAAGCCAAAGAAAAAATATGATTTTGCATATTTTTAGTTGCACTAATAACTATTAATAAAATCGGCATTTATAGATCTATTTTAATAATATATGAGTCGTTTTTTTGAAACATATTCAACTTTTACATAAAAATAAAAATTTATGATGTTCTATCCTTAAAAATTACTGGGAAATTTTTTTTCAAATATCTTTTTAAGTATCTTCAAAACTATTGAGCAGATTTATGAATGATGTAGATATATCTTGAATTATAATTATTTATTTCGTTCACGGCATATGTTCGAATATACGATATAAAACGATTAACCAGTATCTGCTCGGATGACAGAATTTGTAGCATTTAAATTTTTGAACTAGAGTTAAAAAAAATCTACAGTAATAGTGCCCAAGGTTTCCAGTAGCTTCCCAAAAAAATATACTAATTAGTTCTTAACACCAACATCGTACAATAAATGTGTACGTAAATTTGAACGTCCCTAGACTACACATATTAAAACGACCATCACCATACCGGATGACTACAAATGTAGTAATCATATAAAATAAAATTTAAATGTGTTTCTAATTTAGACTACAAGCCAGTTTTCAATCCTAGGACAAATGTAGATTTTATAAGCAAATCTGTAAAGGCCCTGCAAAAACTTTGCTTTCCTGGTATAATAACTAGCAGGTATAACTCGAAACAAAAATAAACTACTTATTTTTTGCCTGAATAACTAATTATTTTTTTTTCGACTTGTTCACAAATCCATGTAGTTATTTTTTGACTCTAGGGGTACTCAAAAATATGTACCTAAACGAAAACAAAAATAAAAGAAAAACTAAAAAATTTTGCCGTCAGTGAGACTCGAACTTGGACACACATTAACCATTCGTTTTCACTGACTAACGTCTTACTCAGTACACCATCTCGCACATAGCATCCTAAGCGACAAAAACGCTATTTAGTTTAAAATATCTTTTTAGACATTTTGTTATAAAAAACTAACAGCTTCAGAATGGGGTTGAACCAACAACCTTCTGGTTGTTACTCCGGCGCTCTAGCCAACTCATCCACGTGATTGCAGTATTACTGTGCTATTATACTATTGAGTACTTATTAATATAATACAGAGTAGGCAAATAATAATGACGCCTCATTACCAAGAAACTACTTTAATAAGTAGTTGTTATTACCGAAAACCAAAAAGTTTTTGCTGGGGGTTTACGATTTGCGTTTCCTTATTTTAATATTGGGAGACTTTTTTTAGTTCAACCTTAAATTATGTACGTGTTACTTACTTTAAAAATGTAACCTTTCCATGCGGGAATTCACCATTTAAAAATCATTAATTCTGTAAGCAGGAGGGAAGCGCTCTACTTATTTTACAATGTGTTAGTGCTTACCTTCTCCCTTACAAGAGACATGAATTTAAAATGGAGAGTTCTTACTACGAAGCACTACATGTTTAAAGTAAAACGTCATTTTCGTAATCATAAAGGGTAAGTGAATAAATATACGTCGGAAGCTGGTTTGAAAATATATATTTTTTTAGAATTATTATTCGAATTCACTTGCTTACAATTTACCGCTTATTAGCATGGTTTTAGCTAATAAGCGGCTCATTTATCTACAAAGCTCCGATAAGATCACTAATTTTTTTAAGAGGCAAATTCACATGTTTTGAGTGATTTTTCTAGAAAATTGTTTTAAGCGGGCACTGTTTTATATGAACCAAGCTACTAATTGACTTATACATATATGCAGAATTATATTTTCAATACAAAAAAAGACGTAGACCTCCTAAAAGTTTTATGCTATTTTTATCAAACAGTTATTTTAAGATGCAGATTGACGGTTTGGAATTCCATCCTATTAGTTTGCACAACGTGTATATATTTTTTGTGATAGAGATTACAAACAGAATGACAGTGTTTTATAAATTCCTGATACCTGTAGTAATAGTCATATACTAAAATATATTTTCCTCTTATCTTAATAAATAGAAGATTAACTTACATATGAGACGGCGCAGGACAAAACGTACATTTTAGCATTTTTTGAGAGATTTTTTTTATTTAGTATTAGGAATATTTCTCCTTTTTTTACAAGAAAATTAACTCATAAAAAATCGATGTATAACAAACCGTATTGATAAATGAAGATTTTATTTTAAATATCAATTTATAATTGAAAAATATCAATAGAATTTTTATTTGATTTTTTCCTTTTTTAATTTTTCTTTGTTTAAATTGTTTCATCTGCATGGTTGTACCGAATACAACTAGAAGTTTATTCAAACAAAATTTTCAAAAAATTTGTTCATTTTTTTCAAAACACAAAAACAAAGTATATGTGACTATACGTATTTTGTTATTACATGAATTAGGTTTTTGACAACTGAATTAGGTTTTCGTCTCTCACATGAACTTCTAGTTATATTTTATATTTTTACTTATGTTTAAAGAATTTAGTACTATTTTGAATATTTTCGAGAAAAAGAATTACTCTGAAAGAAAAATGCAACAAAGACAATATGAAAAGACGTAATTCCATGCGAACAAAAGCTTAAGAAATAGAGAAAGCCAAAATAGTTCGAATTCGTTGGATTTGCTTTCGTTTGTTTAGATTTTCATTTGACATAGAGAAACAGGCTATAAAATTTTATCTGAAAGGACACCAAGCCTCTTTTTTGACCACTTTTATTATACTGTTACATATTTTTACCACTATCGTCAAGATTTTAATGAAATTTGTTTGCAAAGATGCAAACTAACCCTTTTAAAAAGTGGCCGTATCGGCTAGCCGATAATCCGAAGAATTTTATGAACCGCGCCGCCACTGATAATTTCGGTCAGTTTTCAGCGTTTTTTTTTATCAATTTTTACGTTGTTTTAATTATCGTTAAAATAATAATGGTAAGAAAATTTCATTTTTATAAATTCTCATAGAATTCCTTCTAATAGTTCAAAGTTTTTCCAGATTGGTCTCAACATAATAAAACAAAAAAAAAAAAAAAAAGGCAAGAACTCCAATCGGTTGTATCACATGATTTTTTACTGGATCATTTTGCTGGTAGCCATTCTACGTCAATTCAATTGTATTATTAAATACCAAATTCGTCAATACAATTATTACTTTTTTTTAATTGAAAAGACACCAACAACCGTTTTTGTAAACCTAAAAACTTGTTTTTAAGCCTTAAATTGTTAATATTTAACATCTTTTTTCAACAACGAATTTGTAGTATTAAATATGTATATTTCTAATAACCTACAATTATATTTAAAAAAAAAAAAGTTTGTTATATTAAACAATCATATTGTTGTTATTTATTCATATAATATATATGTATACATTCATATAAGTCTGAAATTTTGCCATGATATGAATTTTGGAAAAATAGAGCAATTCTGTGAAAAATTCGAATTTTAAAAGGTTATAAAAATTTACTAGATTTTTTACCCAGCGTTGAACACGTTTTCCGATAAGTATTAAAAAACATCAAAATAAAACCTAATTTAAGTTCATATTATGACTTTTATCTGTTATACTTAAATGGTAATAACTTTTTCTATAGAAAACTTTAAAATATGTTTTGATCTAAATACAACATCTTTCGGAAATTTCCCTTGTGTGCTTAAACAAATTTTCAAAATAACAGATCTTGTTCAATTGTTCAAAATCATACTGCAAATTTCAAAATCGATGAGTGTTATATAAAAACTTAACTGTAGAAAGAATATTTGTATCATGTTCTTAAAAAAATACCTAATCCAAAGCATATAATATTCAGATTTCTATGAGTTCTATTTAAAAGAAAGTTCTAAAAGTTTCACCAAAAGTAAAAACCCAGTAAGAAATGAAGCTTCGAACGATGCAAGTAAAGTAGAAAGAAAAAAAGTATATAATCGCTTCAACATTCCCTTACGAATGACACGAATTATGTATGACGAGTTGGAAGCAAATTTTTTGACACGAAAAGCACTCTTTCCAATATTGAAAAAGAATCAAATGTTTTAGTAATAGTAAGCACGCAATAGTAAACACATATATTCTTTTCTCACTTACTTGGCTTCGTTTGCTCTAGTGCATAGCTGTAAAGTTTAATTCCAAGCGTATGCTTTCTTTCCAAAATATCATGTTAGTGCATCGAAAAACTTGATTTTTTTTTTTAATTCTAAAAAAATCTCATATACAAATTAATATTTTCCATATTGAGTAATGCAAGGCAAAACATACATCTTTATATCTTCCAAAAAAATGCTCGAGTTGAACTAAATATCAAAAACTTTCTTCAAAAGTCATATCATTCAGGTGTGAGAATATCTAAACGATAATAACTTTTATTCATAAATTTATCTGCATTTAAGCAAATTTTTATTACTATTCTAAAATGTTTATTAATCCAACTAATAATTTTATTAAAAGTGCAAAATTTTATAATTGTACTAAATTAATCACTGGATTTTTGACGTAATTTTGACCATAGAATTGTATTGAATTTATCATTGCTGCTTAGAATCATTAAAAGCTTTCACAATTTGTAGGAATAACTTTCTATCTATCTTTCTATCTAATTGCATAATTGGGTGAAAAATATGCTAGATTATCGCATATCAAGGAAACTATTTTAGTGAAAGTCTTAGTTTAATTAAAAATTAAGCGAATACAATCAACATTAGGCATTCAAATCCGAATTTTCAGTCCAGTACTTCAAAGAGAAAATATCAAGGGTATTAGTTAAAATATGTCGCTAAGGATACATTTTTTGTTTTCACAATTGGATTTTTCCCAATAATTTGGATATCGTTACCAACGAATATTTTAAGAATTCCGTCAATACATATAGAAAACGATATGTCTTTTTTGATTAGTTGCAATTTTGAGCCGTATTTAATAAAACTGTTGCAAATTGACAAACTTTTAGTAAAAAGTTGGTTTTAAAAGTAACTAAATTTTGTATTGGTCATATATTCTTTGTTAGTTCAGTTATCCTATCATTATTATTTACTATTTTTAATTCAATTCCCAAATTAGAGATTTTTTATTTTGCTCACATTTATGAGTCGTGAGATAAAATACGCATGAAAACGATTTTAAACGCACCACCTTTTCTGAAAACATATTCTATTTGTTAATCCCGGTAGCAAGGTACATAGGAAAGCAATTTTTGATAGTTATGAGGTGAATAAAACTTCATTCATTGCAACACATTTTAAGGGTGTGTGTGAAAGGGTAAAAAAGTCTAATGTAAAAAAATATTTTTCTATGGTAACAAAAATTTCTATTTTTGTTGTATGAAATGAAAACTTTGTAAATCATTGACAAGAAATTAAAAAGAATTGGGTGGATATTTAATATGAAAAATTTTAAAGATTGCAATGTGTTGGAAATGTTAAAATATCTAAAAATTAATGTTATTTTTTGTAAATATTTATTCAATTAAAATTTTTCCATAAATTCTAAATCATAAAAATTTATATTAATTTTTCAAAATTTCTACTAGCCCCATGAGCTAATAAAATTTTATTTACCTTAAAACTACCAAAAATTTACTAACAATCATACTTTTCTATCGTTTCACACATGCCCTAAATGTGTTATTTTCAAATGTATTAAAATATTATAAATTTCGTATTTATTATTATTATTATTATTATTATTATTATTATTACTATTAGTATTATTATTATTATTTTGCTTTGTTTTTCTAAATACTTAGGCGTTTAATGGAAAATGTTGATGAAAATCTTTTTTTTTAATCTTTTTTTTTTTTTTTTTTTTTTTTTTGAAAATTGTGACTTTTATATAATATAACTGGTTGTCTGAATGTCCGTATGGTAGTCTCTCCACATATAAACTCCGCATTAAGCAAATGCCAGTTTGGCTTTTTACTGCTAAATCTAGCCCATTTATTTTCCGTTAGCCTCAAAATTTTGCATTTACCTTCTAGTTTTTTTAGCCTCTTTGGATTCCTAAAATTGCCATAAAAAGGCTAAAATTTTAGTACTTCAACAAAGAAGACAATACTTCGTAGAAAACACTTATAAATATAGTTTTAAGAGAAGTACTTCAAAAGCAATGAATAAGAAGCATAAAAGAAGAATATCCTACCAATGACAACCACGTGTCAAAAAAGGAACTTCTGCAGCTCTTTTGCAGCACAAAGTACTTCCTTCCAGTGACAACACATTGTTAAAATAATTAATTTTTCAGCTCTTTTTCAGTTCTTTTTTCGCTTGGAACTTCTGTAATTGTTTTCTGTGAATGTCTTTAAAAAATAAAAAAAACTAATGGAAACCAAAAATAAATAAGTCTTTAATTAAGTATATATATATATATATATATATATATATATATATATATATTAGTTTTTTCCTAGCCTTGTTTTTTGGGACATTTGATATTTTCTTCCTTTTTTAAAGTTCAATTTAGCCACTTTTTTCCCACCTCCTGGCAACACCGTTATTAAGAGAGCAACGTTTTATAATTATAATAAATTAAACGCTGGAGTAATGCTGTACTTTTGTCAAAATTGTAATGAATTATTCATCTCTGCTTAGAATGAAAGCCTGACCCCAAATTTTAAGAGCTATAACATTAAATACTTTCACAATTTGTAGAAATAACTCTCTATTTAATTGCATAATTGGATGAATAATATATACTTCTTTGCTACTATAGGGACGGACTCACATATATAAAAAAAACAAAATTTTGTATTTTTATTCGAAAACATGTTTTTAACTGCTTATCCTAAATATTAAAAATGATTATTCTGAAGAGGTTATACTTTGTGTGATCTAGTTTTGTATCAAGTTTCGTAGTTGAGATAAAAAAGGACGGATAAGTGAATGGGTATTAGTATCTACAAAGCTTCTTATAATGAAAGTTTAAACACTTAGTGGAAATATTTTTTTATCGAACTAATTAGCTATCATGAATATGATTTTAGATTATTGCATATGATGCGAACTATTTTAGAGATATTCTTCTTTGGGAACTACTTCTGAATCGATTCACATCAAGTTTGGCATACGTATAGGTCAGAAATAACATAGACTAATTGGAACTATTCTTTGATACCACGCGCCTTTTTACGTCCATTATTTGTAACAAATTATTTTACCTAATTTTGGACATTTTTTGACTCAACCACCTAATCGCTGCACATGATAAAACTTTGTATGAAAATGTTTAAATTTATTTATAGGTAAATATATATTCAATTACATTCAATATAATGTATTTCATTTTCATATAACATAACTCAACCCTCATGATTTGTATATAAGGTTCAGCACACCCGAATATAGCACTCTAACTAGTTTTTTTTTATTATGTTTTATTATACCCTATTATAGGAGGTTGGGGTATTATGATGCATTTCGGTTGATGTTTGTAATACATAGAAAAAATATCCAACTACCACCATAAAGGATACCAGTCGACTCAGAATCACTTTTTGAGTCGATTTATCGCAGTCTGTCCGTCCGCCCATCTGGTTGGCTGGCTGTCCTTGTAAACTTTGTGCGCAAAGCACAGGTCGCAATTCTGAAGAAAATTTGATGAAATTTGGGATATGAGTTTCTAGTACAAGGACGAAGCCTATTCAAATTGGTTATGCTCGGTCTATTACTTCATCTAGGCGCCATACAAATGCCAATAAGAAATTATTTTCTTCTTTGTGGAAGTACTAAAACTTTAACCTTTTTAAGAATCAAAAAAGACTAAAAAACTAAAGCGAAAATTTTAAGGCTAAAATCAATACAAGTGACAATGTTATGTACGGCTTGGCCGAATCTACATACCCACCAGCTGCAACTTTCTAAAATTTCATTTCATATGGGAGGTGGGTGGTAAAGTTGGCAAATTACGCCCATTTTTGGTTTCCGAGTTTATTTCGCTCCTCGAACTGTCTGTACAAAATTTCTTTGTCGTACAGGCTTTTGTTTAAGTGATAGCAGCCGAAAAATATGAACTGAAGTTTCAACTTACACCCTGATTCTCGGAAATTGGCCCATAACTTTTTGTTTATTAATCGACTTCTAATATTTCACCTTATATGGGTGATGAACTGAAATTACAACGAACACTCCTTATAAACCTTATATAAGATAAATATTTGAGCCAAATTTCGTATCCCACATGGTCCCCCGAGCTCTATCCCGCTTTAAACATATATATATATATATATATATATATATATATATATATATATATATGAGGTCCTATATTATCATAAAGCATACCAATGTCAATTTTCAGGAAGATAACGGGAACACTTCTTCCACTAAGTCGCCTTAATAAACTTATTAATTAAAAAATTCTGTTTTATAATTTAAAATATAAATTCATTTTAAACACCTTTTGGCGACTTTAGTTGCCAATTGGCCCTTTTTCATATATTTATATATATCACATTTTTCAAAAAATCAACTAAAACCATCAATAACTATCCACTGTAAAAATTTTAAAGAAAAACAATGTAAATATATTTTCAAATGGAATTTGCTTACTATGATATATTCGGATTTCAAATTATTTTAAAATGCAAACAGTAACCGTTTTTAACCTTTACTGAAAATTTTAAAATTTTGAGTTAATACCTTCTTTTTGATCAAGTGCGATGTATATTTCAAAATAGAAATTAATTATTTTGCGATTGTTTCCCAATATAGAGAATTTATATATGAACCGAGACCGAAAAACTAAAGTCAATTATAAAGTTTATAAAAAACTATTTAAAACATTATATTCAGAATATTTTTGACCCGTATTGGGAAAATTAAAAATATATTTGATGAATACTTGCCTCGGAATACATTTAGTTCATCGGCGAAACGTCTTTTTTCCAAATTATGATTAATGAATAGTAAATTGTAATACAGACTTAAGTTCAACACTTGTAAACTTTGGCGGAGAGTCTTTTTTCTAAATTATCACTAAAAAATTATGATAACAACAAATAGTCCAACAGATTTAGAGTCTACACTTGAAATTTTTAAATTTGTTAGATAGGATTTGTAAGACTGGAGTCCGAGTGACGACCTCGTACAAAAGTATTGAATTTTTATTAATATAAAGAGAATTTTATTGTAAATATTTCTACGAATAGTCTTTATTTCTGCAATAAAAAAAATTAGTTTATTGTAAATAAAATTAAATTTAGTAGTTTTTCCTAAAATGCTTTGGTTTTTTTTGTTTTTTTTTTTTTTTTTTGACCAAATAAAGAAATTTTAAGGAGTTTTTTAGTTATTGAAAAGTTGGCCACTTTTTTCAAAATATCCCCTTTTTGGCGACTTTTTTTAAATCCTCTTTTTAAAAACTCTCAACGCTAATACTGCTTAAAAAGTTTTTGTAAATAGGAAATTACTGTTCGATATCAATGGATACGATATTAGCATTTGTGAAAAAAATTTATATTTGCGTTAATTTTTTTAGAATGTTTTAATTTTATTTACAGTTTCATCGAAAAACTAAAAAATTTTATTTCACTTATTCTGTAGTATTTTGAAAAATGTATTCTTCTTCAAAATTTTATAAATATGTTTTTTATTTGATTTGCGTCTAAAATTATTTTATTTGCGCTAAATCTTATTTTGAGAAGGGAAAAAAAGCATTAAAAAGTCTATAGGTAATTAATTTTTGGTTTAATTATTTTTTTAAATATAATAGGCGCTTTTTATAATACTAATCATATTTATGCCCTATCTTTTACTACTATCATAAGTAATTTGGGTAAATTTGTAACAAAGAGAAAAATTCTTCGGTCCCCACCCTCATTTAAGTACATCGTTCAACTTAAAATTACCTTCTGAGTCAATTTAATGATATCCGTCTGTCTCAACGGTTGGCAGGCTAACTGCGCATATAAACCTTGTGCGAAAATTTAAAGATAATTTTATAAAATTTGATATATAGGCAAAAAACATAAATTTTTAAATCAATGAAACCAAATTAATGTTATAACAATTTCAGTAATTAAATTGCAAATTTCCACCGGCTTTATTATTATTATTATTATTATTATTATTATTATGTTACAGTTTTTCAAAGTTGAAAAATTAGAAAGATTTGACTGAAACCAATCAGGGTTTTTCATATTTTTTTTTTATTTTTGGTATTAGAGTTGTATGAGAAAACTGTTCTCCGGACATGAAAAAATAATACCTTATATTATAACTAAGCGTGAATTTTGAAAAAGTGCAATTCTTTGCCAGGAACACTCTTAGGACTACTTTAAGAAAATCTGTTTCCTATGAGAATTGAATTTTTTAGCTTCAACATGGCATGGTTGGAAGGGCTAATTAAAATATTTCATTGCAAAGATATTAAAGAATTTTTTAAAATTAAGCAACATTTTTAGATTTTACTTCAGCATTTTTAATTGCAAAAAAAATGGTAGAATTATATGAAACAAATCGGATTTTAATGGTAATTTTTTTAATCTTTTGCAATTTTTTTAATGTTTTATTTTTTTAATATTTCGAATAAATCTCTTTTTTGGCGGAAAACAAGATTAATTTTTCCAAGCGCATTTTGCTTGAGCACATCCAAGTCGCAATAGCGAGGTTTGCAACGGTTAATCCTTAAATCAAGAGCTGCTTAAAAAAAAATATTGAAGTTTGTAGAAACTATGGGAAAAAATGCATCTTCGTAGTTTAAAAACCGTGACATTATAAATTATTTTAAATCAAATTTAGGATAAAAAAAACTCGATCAATTCCAAAGGAGGCAAAATGACTTTCCGTAATCAATTAAAAAAATCGTATTTAAATTATTAAAAATTATTTGAAAAAATGTTTGATGAAAATGATTATTTAAACCCTTATAACTTTTAAACACTTACTCATATAAATGAAGTTTTTTCGATATTAAACAAAGAATCTTAAAATTAAAAAAAAACATATTTTATTAAAATATTTGCACCTGATATCTGTTTTTGAAAAATTATTTTTAAAAAATACATTTTTCGGTGTAAGTCAACTACTAATGATAATATTGTCAGTCTTTTTACATGTGTGATAGTTTTTCACTAGATCTATTAAGGTGTTTAGTTATAATGCAAATAAGTGAAATTGGAAAATTTGAAAATTTTTTTAATAGTAATTTAACAGTAATTCACTACAAAAAATTTCAAACGTCGAAGAATTTCTTTTTGTTTCTTCAAGTCGATGTGCCAAGAAAGAAATTCTGAACAAATTTTAGTCGAATTTTAAAAGATCTGCATTTTTTCCATATATGATTATTATTACTATAATTATTATTATTTTTATTATTATTATTATTATTATTATTATTATTATTATTTTCAACAAGAACCAAGTCTATTGAAATTTATTTTCTTTGGATCGGTTAATTATTTCACCTATCCTCTATACATATCCTCCTGTAATAGAGTTTTATATCTTATATTAGTTACAGTTTCATAAATATCGTTCCATAATATAATAATAGATTTTATGATAAAGAAGAAACTGCTATATTTATGTAAAAAAATAACTGAATTTTAACCTATGCATGAAACAAGAAAACCAAAAAATAATTCAGTACAAATCACTTTTTTTATTCACCTCTGCATTTAGATAATATAATCCCACAATAATCAGGTATATACATTTTTTTCTAAGTAAAATTATATTTTTAATTATAAGTGATGATAGAACTTTGAAATTTTTGTTTAAAATAAATTAAAAATGAATATGATAATGAAGTAATTTGTTATTTTAAGTAAAATTTCGAGGTATTGGGAAAAGATAAAGTGTATTTGAAGCTTTATATTAAAGGTGCAATTTTGGCCTTAAGAAAATACATGGGTTGATGGGGTTAATAAGATATCCAGTTCTTTTATTTTTATGAGGTCTAAGGCAGTGAATTTTTGTATTTACATTTTAGAGCAAACTTAGGCACACATGATTAAATAAATAAATAAATAAATATATATATATATATAGTATATTCCAAATACAGATGAGAATTATGGAACATATCATTTTTTTTTATTTTTTTTTTTTTTTTTTGAAACTCATAAAATCCTGTTATTTTACATTACAAATATAACATTATGTTAGAAGTGTAATTTTTTTTTTTTTTTATTAACCACCGGTCTCACACAAAACTCTAAGCGAAAATTACTGGTATCACATTATCAGGCTTGACCAATTATAAATCTCTTGTTTGCTAATGATTTTATACAAACTAGTAGCATTACCTATCGTATACGTGATACTATTTGCACAGTAATACCTAATTAAATAATAATCATACGCTACCATATACATTTTATTTTATTTTAAGTAATGAATTTATGCATTTTATGCAATAATAAAACGTTTTATTTTGTATTGTGATGCGTAAATAAATAGATAATGAATTTAAAATAATTTTTCTTGCATTTTTTTTTATCGTATATCGTATACACGTATTGAAGTTGGTACTTACAGTTTAATATTCGTGAATGATATGGAAAGTATATTTAATTTTATTACTGAAAATAATTTACTGACTAAAGGAGCTTAAACAACTTCTATTGATTATATGCAGGGAAAACAGTTTCGTTGTAGCAACCCAATTTTTTGGCACTCGAAGTTGGTCGGTTGCGAACATTATATCATTTTTTGGGTTGAGATAGCAGTATTTTGTGGAAGTCACAACCGTTTAAAGAAATAATTTGGTTACAATATATACTACATATATGATCATACTATCAAGCCTACCCAATTAAAAAAAAAGATTAAAAAATATTTTATAAATTCTATTACAATTTTTATATAAATAAAGGGATTTATATAAATTAATTTACCTAAATTTTTTTCAATTTCATTATGAAATTGAAGGCTTTTTTACTAGTTTGTCAAGAGTTTGGATAATCTTCTTTAGTGAAATGCTTAAAAATATAATTTAACCGGAAATTATACACAATAATTATTAACGGGACTTATTTTTAACTGCAATGAAGAAATATGAAGTATAATAATACACTTAACGGTAGAGAGGGCTACGTAGGAGTTGTAGTTAGCTTTGAATACCTTGACATAAAATCATTAACAGTAGTTTCTAATTAACATCGTGGGCTAAATTATCTTTCCAATAGAAATTTATTATCTTTAATTTAAAGCAGGCGAGGATCTAGCGGTGTTATTTTATTAAATCTCAAATTGATGCAGATAACTATTTTTGCATTTGTAAGAACCTTAACACCACTATAACAATTTTGTTTTCTCTTATAGCTAAAGAATCTATATTGAGTTGATATTATTTTTATATTTTTATATTTTTATTATTTTTACATTTATATTATATTAAATTTTAAGAACAGATAGCCGTTTTCTAACTAATCTCTTTCTATGTGTACTAAATATTTTCAATGTAAAATTTTACGAAACCCAATTTGGCTTATTTTTTACAATATAGTATTTTGATTGTAACAAAACTTATATTTATTTACGCCTATAAAATTTAAAACTAAGTATCACTATTTGTATGCCAGCATAACAATTTTATCAATTTTCCAACTACTTTGAAAAGAAAAATTATAAACAAGAAAATGTTTTATAAAATTAAAAATGAATTTTTAAAAGCTTAAATTAAATTGCGGAAAACTAAATGTACGACTCGATGCAGTCGTTAAATCTCAAGTAAAAAAAAAAAATAACAATTCTGTTTTATATTCGGCTGGGTCGAAATTTATATACCCTATATCTTAAACTCACATTTTCTTAAATTAATATTTTTAACAGAGCTACGTATTTTTGCTTCCACTGCCGCCTTTTAATTTTATTCGATGCAGATATTTAACACGAATTGATTTTTACTTCAATTAAAATTTTTTCAAATCAAATAATAAAATCACCGCTATCACACAACATGATGTACATGTACATCAAAATTATGAACATGTCCTAACAAGTCCTTTATGCAAAAGTGTAAAAGCTAAAAAATTATATTTGGTTACAGCAACTGAAAACTTTTTTATTTTGCATTTTATTATGGATTTTTAAAACTTTTTTTCGTGTTTTATTCTTTTAGTTTGTAATGCTGTAATACCAACAGCGACAAACAAAAATAAAAATCTTAATGTGATAAAGTTTTTATGACAAACTAAAACATAAAATACCCAAAAAAACCAAACAATTTAAAAACTAAAGCATTTACTTAACGTGTATTTGTTTGAAAATGTTGCAACTATATGTAGTTTTCTTGTTTTTGTTGCAAGAGAGTGTTTTGTTGAGGTTAAAATGGTTTTTTAAAACCAACATATTGTTTTTTTAACTCTATTTTCCAAAACTAGTTACAGTTTATTTCAGCTTATATTTTCTACTACTGTTGCTTGCTGACTATTTCTTGCTTGTTGTAAATGTTGTTACTATTGCCTAAAAAATAAGGAGAAAGAAAATGAGAAAACTTTTCGATATTTCACTTAAAAACGAGTTTTAAGTATTCTATACCAAAATATCTTTAGATTTCTCTTACAACACAATGGAATACTGCAGAAATAACTAGGAAGTATTTGAAGCAAATAGAATTTTTATTGTCTGCCGGTTTTGGAGAAAAATCTTTTAATATTGAAAATCTTCTATCACTGTTTAGATTTTTAATTAACAGTCAAATAACTTGATTAAATAAATGTCAATTTCTAAATTTTAATTTTAATACAGGTGAATTTTATCATATCTTTATCGGAATCTAAACATATTTTTCATACCATATATAAATACCATAGTGCAACACATTTACAATTGCATAAAAAATAGAAAACGTAAAAGAAAATAACATACAAATACATGAGTGTACATATGTCCATAACTTAGCACCACTTAGCGCCGTTCAACGTGAACTAAAATTTTTTACAGTGACATTCGTACATATTCCTTAGTTATGTAAATGCGTTTATTCGTATATCTAAGATCCTATTTTTCGGGTGTTTTTGTTGTCATCATTAACAATACACTGTGTCATTATTTCTTGTTTTTTATTCACTTTTCGCATATTTCTGCACCACTACTTTGACTTTAGTACATGGGTATTAGCAAATATAAAATATATTTGAGTTTAAAATCTTTACAACTGCACAGAAGAAAATAAAAATGAATTTCATTTACGAAATTTAAAATTTTGTTTGATTTTGCTCCAATCATCAAAATGATAAAATTAATTAAGTAAAATTAATTGATTTTTCATATAAATTTCAATTAATTTTTTTGACCAAATTATATATATTTATGATTAAATTTTTGGCAAAAAACCATTTGAAATATTAATTGATATAATCTAACCAAATTTTAACATTTTGACATACTTACAAAATATTTTTAAAAACTAGTGTGGTAATATCATCATAAGGATAATTTCACTGTTTTTCTCACACAAATCAATAGGAATATTAAACTTTAGCAGCAAACTGGTTTTGTGACGATAATTTTGCATAGTCACAAACAAGTAGAAAGAATTAGAAATTCTGGATGTTTGGCTTAAAATTGAGTAGTATTCCTGTACCTTTAAAAATACTTTTTAATTAAAATTTTTCAATTTGACAATTGACAATTTTTCAATTTGACAATTGAGCTATTTTGTGAAATATAAAAATATCAATTATGAATGTTGATGATAATGTTTAATACTTTAATTAAATTTGTAAATAAAATCAATTGACAAATTATCAGAAAAATTTTAACTAATAACTTTTTTCCATGTGATTATCAGATTTTATTTTAGTGCTCACCTTATGATGAGTTTTCGTTTCATTTTATCATTTAAAAGTCGGCATTTATCTTATGAAAATCATGAAAAATATTTCTATCCTACAACACCACAAGCGGAAAGAACATAATGAGCAGGAAAACTGCAAATTTGCATTAAAAAAGTGTTTTATGCGCATTAATTGCATTAAATGCAGTGAAATATAAAAAGTATGCTGCTTAAATGCAAATATTAGCCATTTTTTAAACAGAAAATACATTTTCATTAAAAAAGTGTATTTTATTAATATTTCAAAGTTATAAAATTAAATAAAATTAAAACTTATATATGATCAACGAAAAGCCACATTTGTAATTCTGACTGACTTTAAACCTTAATGAATTTTGTGGTTATATTTTTTTAAACAAACGGTTTACTTTTTGTTCGCACATTTGTACTTTTGGATCGCATTCGATCTTACAAAGACAAAACAGATTTGTTGTGACAACAGAATTTATTGCCAATCGAATTCTGTCGATTGCACGTACTATCACATAATTCGATTGCAATAACCAAATAATATAATACTTGCAACTGTTTTAAAAAAATAATTTGGGTGGGATCTTATTTATGTTGCAATAAGAAATTTATATTAAACATTAGACTGCTCAAGTAAAAAAGAAAAACATTTTTTTTTTTTTTTTTTTTTTTTGTGAAAATAAAATATACTATGTATATATTTTAGTGTTTGCAACATGAGTTTTAATATATATGAACTTAATATTATTGGACTAGAAACATATATGCAAAAACTTACAAACTCTTGTGGCAACGAATGTAATATTTATCGCTAAACGAATTTTTTTTCGGTTCCACGTACTATCAAAAAATTCGATTGCTCCGACCGAATAATTCGTTTATTAACAATAAATTATATGATAGGAGCCAGTGAAATTTAATTGAAGAAACTGGAAAATGCAATATAAAATTTTGTTTCACAAATTAATACATTCCAGTGAAAAATACTTTTATTACTTAATATTTTATTATATTTATTTTAACTCTTAATGCATAAATGCATCATTTAATATATATATATATATAAAAGGCAATTTATTAAACTTATTGATTTCTTTTAGCTAATTGAAGTACCTTCACTGCATATGATATGTTTTTTTTTTCCAAAATAAAAAAAAATCGATTACACAAATCGGTATTTCTATCAAATATTTTAAAAGCCGTTTGTTGTAGTGCGCAGAAAAAATTATGACCAAAATTTCTTTTAAATATTTCATTATCTGATTTTAACTAAAATTTTATAAAAAAATAATTGATTTTAAGATTTTGTGTTATTGATTTTAAATGATTTGAAAATCAATATAAAAAAAAAACAAAATTTATTTCTGATTTTGACAATTTCAATATTAAATTAAAAGGAAAACTATAAACATTTTAAAGCAAAATCGTGAAATGCTATATTTGAAGACTTCTTGTGGTAAGTTGCCCTCATCTTTCTAAAGAATTACAAATATATTGATTGAAATTAATGTTTCTTCTTTTTAGATAATAAGATATGAAATAAATAATGTAAGTTCATCTGCAAAAATTTGTTAGTATTTTTTTTTTATTATTTGCTTCATATCGTCTTGTTAGTCGGGTTAACAATCTCTTGTGTTAAACTAATAGCTAAATTATAGTCATATGTGCGAATATTTTGGTACTCTTAATCCCTTACTAGTAATTTCTCAAAACATTCCTGCAGTAGTACAGAATAGAACAAGTAAAAACGTTATAGTTGGTCAAACTTGGCAATTTGATATCCTACGCCATTGCAAACAAACTGCAAAGAGATATTCTGTCCTACGACTAAAATTAAATCGATATATGTATGTGAAATTTGGAAATGTGGTATGTAATAAGAATTGAGCATGCAAAATATTAGCTATTGACATACATTACATGTAATAATAATACATCTCCACCATAGTGGGGATGTATTGTGATTATATATTGGTCTAAGACCCACCTTAGTTCATATGAATCGGCTTAGAATCATTTTCTGCGTCGATTTAGGGATATCGTGTCTGTCCACATAAAACTTATAGTCAAATTGCAAGTCACAACTTTTAAAATAATTTTATAAAATTTATATACTGGTTTCTATTGAAATTGGTTTTGATCGGTCCATTATTTCAACTATTCCACATATAAATATCCATTAAGGCCCGGGCCTCACACTATTGTGCATAAATAACACAATACAATATAATGCATACTTATGTTTAATAGAAATATACACTACGCTTAATACAAATATCGGACCACAATTGTCCACTGGTCCCATATAATATAGGAACACTCCCATATTTTTGATGCACGTACACAATGGTTTAGGGCATCATATTGTAGGGTTAGACCGAATTTATATTTATCACTTGTTTTTTATGAGAATAAAAAAGATTCATACTGTAATAATCCTAACGAAGATGATTTTAATGAAGAAAACAAGTGTTAAGCTGAAGACTTTAAAAACATTGTTTTAAAGTCTCAGTGAGTACACTATGAAAAACAATAAGTTTGCAAAAGTTTAAACGATTTCAGCACCAGAACTTCCATTTTTTGTCCCATAATATATATGTCCATATGTAAACCAAATTTATTTATTCATTATAATAGGTAATAGTTAGATAGTTATATTGAGATTAAATGAACTAACAAAAGGTAAAACTTTAAAAAAATTCCATAAACTGCAACCGGTAATACTTACATTAATACGTAATATTACATAAAGAGATTTTTAATTTTTCATAACGTTTGTGTTTTTTTTTACTTAGGACGATTTGATCATTGATGGAAAGATGAAGTTACAAAAAATAAAATGTTATTGATTATATGAATGTACTCGTATAAACATTCCATCATGTGCGATCATTTAAATAATCTATCTATAAAAATGCACTACATTTTATGTTTCTTTAAATAATGCTAATAATAATAATAATGTTATTGACATTCTATCACAATTATTAATTATTTCACACAATCTACATCTGCAATATAAATAATACAATAAATGTAAAAAGTTCAGTAATATTGCTCTTTAAAAATTCTTATTAAATAATTTATTGATTTCAAAATATTGTTTGAAAATGTATAAAAAACTAAATACTATTTTTATAGTTTTAATTGAAATTTATGAAAATTTTCAAATATATAAATTTGTAAATAGTAAAAATATTTTAATATATATATATTTCAATAAAACATTTTCGAATTTGAATAATTGATTTTACAAATTCAGTGATGGGTCCGATTTCAGTAAAAAAAATAACTGACTTTATAAATTTAGTAATAAAATACGAAATTTAATTATTTCTGTGTGGTTGTACTGTATCTTTTTTTTTAATAGCTAAAACTGTTCATTTTTAGTGAAACTAACCATAATTTACTTGTGTAATGTTGAGATCGCTGGCATTTAGGTGAGTGAAGTAACGTTTGATGTTTTGGTTTTTGATTTCAATTATTCTTGAGAAGATTTTATACCATGGCTATGGATTGCGATTATCAGATTCAAAGAAATATAGTTGATAATTATAGAGAATAATTTCTGTAAAAAAAGCAACTTTAAAGTTAATATTAAGATAAAATAATTGTCATATAGTACAAAAAGCTTACCTAAATGTAATTTAACATAATCTTTGAGATTTCTCTTGGTTTCTACCTTAACATTGCAAATTTTGTATGGTGATAGATTCTTCGACTTTTTGGAGAAATCAGTTTTCGAATAACTCGGATAGTTACAATTTTTAAATACCGGTTGCTGTTTTTAAAATTCAGGAAAAGAACGGTTAACCGGTTTTTTCAGAAGTAAATATTTTAATCTAAATCTATATTACTCTGAAAATAATCAACAAATTTTGTATTATTTTGTTTAACATTTTTTATATAATCATTACAATAAACAAATTGTAATTAAGGTAAGAAAATAATCACCAAAAGTGAGACCAATAATGTTTGAAGAAAGCCAAAGTGCTACCTTTGATAATTCTCAAAGAATGCCAGGAAAAAGGAAAATATTAAAAAAATGTACCCTTCACCACAATTTGTAATTCCGTTTGTAATTTCAATAATTTCCGTCGAAGAGCAAAAAAGTTTAGATTTTCTAGATTCTTATAAGAAATAATGTCATTCCTTGTTGATGAAGCCCACCGATAACTCTAATATATATATTATGCAACTCTCATATATATATATATATATATATATATATATATATATTATGCAAAAAGTCTTCAACGAATTTTCCTATTACAATTATCTTTATATATTTCCAAAACACGTCTACGTCATTATTTCTGTGTGTGCAAATAAAGGATTCAAAGTTAATAATTTTCTGAAAAACCCCACATTTTCAATAACAAAAAGTTTAACCTTTAAAAATATATAGTAAAAATTTTTTTAAAGTTATAGGGCAAAACTGAAAAAAGTTAGGGCTTAAAATGAGAAATTTAATTTTTAAAATCAAATATTTTTTAAACCATAAGAGATTATTTAGTACAGTAAGCATGTTTTTTATTTGTCTTGCTTAAAAAAATTCTGAAATATAAAAATATTTAAAATCGGTTTATATAAGTTCCGATATGTTTTTCACTCTCGAGGTGGTCAAATTTGGCCCACTGCAGCGCCATCCGTTGATGTTCGTAGTTTCATTAAAATAGGTCCAAACTTATTACCATTTATTTCGCAACTGATTATCATTCCTGATAATGCCGTAACAAGAAATTTTTTAATAAACCTCAAGATTTACTTTTTTTAGTTAAATTCGACAGAGAGACAAAAACTGTTGTCTTTGTTTTCAAATATGTGTATATAAAAAATGTTATAATACGAAATTTTGTTAAAAAATTTTTTGCAAAAATTTACCAAAAAGAGATTGTGTCGAGATTTCGGCGCTTAATTCGAAACTGGGGCTGTTTTTTTCAGATTTATCAACAGAAATTTCGCAATTCTCAAAAAACTTTCAAAAATTTACAAAAATTTTATCTTTTCCTTTTTTTTTTGCTAATAGTTTTCAACAGATACCGGAAGCAAATAATTTTATTACTAATGTATTAAAAATATATTAGATAATATAAAAAAATTTATAGAAATAATAAGTCTAGTTCGGGAGACTCAGTCCTCGCAGAAATAATTTCTTTTAATGTTTTTGCTTCGCTCTTTTTTGTATTAAATTATTTTTCAGAAAAAGGTTACTATAAATATTGCTTAAAAAGTGTGCATATAACTGATAAAGACTTGACTACTTTTTGGCAAAGAACAGGAAAAAAACTACTTCTATTCAAAGGTCGAATTCAAACACATATAACTTTTGATTCTGTAAAGATATTTTAAAAAATCGGTTTGAAATAAAACCCACTATAGCGAAAAAAGCTTCAATAAGGTACGTCCGAAAGTAAAAATTTTAATTTGTAAAGCCCAATATCTAGTAAATTAAAAAAAAAACAACTTACAAACACGATGATGTTTTTTGTAGATCGCAACCAGCATAATCCTCTCATGTATAAATCTTGAGAAAAAAAATCGGTTTAGTTATGACGAATCAGAATCGGTATAAATATTTGTCACACCAGAGGTGTGCAACTTTGAGACCTTATGCACTCGCCCCGGTTATATCTATATAGTTCAAGATCAAAACTTAAACTTTACTACACCTCTGTGCAAAATTTTATTTTATTAAAATCGGACTAGCTGTTTAGAAACTGCAGATTTATGAAATATAAAAAAAATCCAGTTAAAATTACCTTCATGTTATACTCACATTATTTTTTAATGCGCTCAACTTTTATAAAGATATTAAGCTTATTTTGTGGAAAAAAATACTAGATTTCCTTCAAAATTTCCAACTTTATTTTCAAAAAATCATAAAAATTAGAAAATAGCAACAATGCGTATTTTTATTAATTTTATTTTATTTTTTATTATTATTATTTTTTTATATATAAAAATAAGTTTGTTGCAACTGAAATGAGACATAAATATTTTTTTTTTTTTAATTCTTAAAAATTATATTTGCTTTAATTCCCTATCAATTTGGCCATTTTCTACAAATACACATATGCAACCATATTCAAAATAATTTAAAAGTTATAAAAAAATTCTTTAAAGTACCAGAGATGAAAAAAAAAATTTGATTTCATTTTACAATTTTAGTATACTTTTCTTCATTTTAGTTTAAGATATTACCAATTTGTTTTTTTTTTTTTTCATCCTCAAAATTTAGTTCTACTTAATATTTAGTCTAAGATTTTCTGCTGTTGTTGCTTTTACATACGTCTAAGTATAAGTTGCCATATTATTCTTAAGCTCATGTGTTTAAATAAAACGTAGTTTATTAAATTTTGTTTTTGTTGTTGTTTTTTTAATATATTTTTTTCCAAATCGAATGTTAACGAAACAATACAATAACCATAACAATGGCAACAGAACGATACTTCTCTTCTATAAATATACAATACATGCATAAAAGTACAAATATTATAAGGGAAAAATTGTTTTTGATACCCTTTGGCTAAATATAAAATATGTATAAAAAATTTTGTATGTGGGTTTGTGTATTTTTTTTTTTTTTTTTTTTTGGTATACAAGGATAAGGCTAAACTTGGAATAAAAATAAAAAAATAAGTATTTCTACATTTCTAAAAAAGAATAATTTCTTTCAGTATTCTTATTTAATTTAATAAAAATAATTTTAAAATTTAAACCGAAATATATATACATATATTTTTTTTAATAAAGCAACATACTGAACAAAACGCTTTATGGTGCTAATTTTTAAAGCTAATCTCTTTTTTCGAAAGATTATTAATTTTCCATAGAATGCACTCATTTAGAACTCATTTTTTATTTACGTAAATATTACAAGACAATTTAATATTATATGGTAATAAAAGTATCTAAATTGTCGATAGAAATATACCCACTTAGAAACTTAGAAAAAAATCACTGGTTCTATTACTACCTTCCTTTTTTTTCTCCCTTTAGATAGAGATGATTTTGTTTAGATGGGAAATATATGACTTTTACCATCATTTATGTTAAATAAAAGTGGATTTTAGTTAAATGGATTTTAAGAAAGGTTTTATATTTTATACTTTATTTTACATGTTGTTTTTTGGTTTATGTAAATTGTAAAATTTTCATATGTAAATTTTAAATTTCAAATATACCAAATTACGGATACCAGCGTAAATATACTTAAATCAATTTTCTAGGTAATAAAATGAAAGGATTCTTATTTCTATTGCATTTGCTTTTTTTTTTTCTAGGGTTAAAATGATATTTGGGTGAAAATGTGTTGTTTAGATTGTTAACAGTATTTGCACAATTGAAGTTTTACTTTCAAAACAGTACAATAATTTTGTGTTATTTATTATTGTGCAAAACGATATTAAGTTTGCTTTTATTATCTAGATAGTTTTGTGTTTTAGGATAAGACAAAATTGTGATCCTGAATTTCTTGAACATTTATAATAATAATTTAAATGTTAAGGAATTTTTTTTCCTTAAAATTCCTTCAAATTACATTGGTCCTCCCTTAAAAGCAAAAATAAAACTTTTCGTGCAAAATTGAAGAATTTTTGTTTTCCCTTAAAAGTTCTTTTAAGAAATGAAAATGACAAAAATGTTCAGTTTTTGATCCTTTATCATAAAGTTAATGGTACGAATAAAATAAGAAGTTTGTCATTAAAAATTTATGCAAAAATCTTGATTTCATGCAAAATTAAGTGCAAATACCCCTATAATTAAGTGGAGACACACTGACAAACTGGCAAAAAATCAATATTGAAAAATTAGTTCTTTTGCAAAAAATTTAATGCGGCTGGAAAGCAAAAAATTTTCCTCATATAACGTATGCGGAATTAAATTGCAAAAAAGTTTTCGGAGCTGGTTAAAAAGAGCGTGAAGAAGTTATTTTTTTTTATCAATTTTGAATTATCACATATTTTCTTATATATATATATATTATATTTCAACTCAGATGGTAATATGAGTCAAAGAATATTTTCTTTTTCGCTAGGTATAGATCAATTGGTAGAAATGATAAAAATGTTATCGCCAAAAGTTTTTCGAGGAAAAAATTGTTTATATTAAATATACACAGAAAAAATTATCCCAAATAAGCTTTTAATGTTAAATCCTCGCAAGGAATCGAGGATGACATAGTATCCGTTGAGAAAATTTCATGGGCGATTGATAGCTTCTCTCCGTACAAATCTGCAGGGCCTGATGGTATTATACCACGGATGCTGCAAAGTGCAAAGGTATACATCATACCCTGGCTACATAGGATCTTTAAACTCTGCCTAACCCTCAACTATGTTCCTAGGAACTGGAGGAGAGTAAAGGTAGTGTTCATTCCAAAAATCGGAAAAAGAAGTCATGAGAATGCAAAGGACTTCCGTCCGATTAGTCTCGCATCTTTTCAGCTGAAAACTCTGGAGAGACTCATTGATTTACATATAAGGCAGCGTCTAAAGGGTACAACTCGACTCTCATGAAGTCAGCATGCCTACATTAAGGGTCGCTCCACGGAGACGGCTCTTCATGAGGTCGTAAGGGTCATCGAGCGATCCATTGAATTTAAACAATACGCTATGGCTACCTTTCTGGATATAGAAGGCGCCTTTAACAATGTCACGACTTTGGCGATACAGAGAGCTCTGTACGAACTAGGAGTTGATGATTGTATCACCAACTGGCTGGTGTCAATGCTAGAGACAAGAATCGTCACTACGAATTTAGGCAACAGTGTTAAGACCAAACAAGTTATGCGTGGAACTCCACAAGGGTGTGATTTCTCCGCTGTTGTGGCGTATTGTCATTAATACCATCCTGTGTAAATTGGAAGACAAGGGAGTGAAAGTCGCGGACGATGTGGTGATACTAGTATCAGGACTGTTTTTGAACGTGATAAGTGATATCATGTCAACTGCTCTGGCTACACTCAGTGACTGGGCCAAAGAATGTGGACTAGGAGTGAATGCGGGCAAAACAGAGCTGGTACTTTTCACCACAAAGACCAAGGTTCCGAGCTTCAGACTACCACGGTTAGAAAACTGTGAACTCACCTTGTCGGACAATGCAAAATACTTGGGCATTATTTTGGACTCTAAGCTTTCATGGAAACTGAACATTCGACATAGGGTTAGTAAGGCTACGGTAGCATACTACACCTGTAGAAAGATGTTCAGTGTAAAATGGGGTCTGAGTCCAAAATCGACGAAATGGCTATACACTGCAATAGTACGTCCCATTTTGGTATATGGATCTCTTGTGTGATGGACCGCTACTAGTAAGAGGTATGTGGTGGATCAGCTTTGTAGGATACAAAGATCCGCTTCCATTGGCATTGCAGGTGCATTAAGTACTAGTCCATCAGAAGCTCTGAACACTATATTGCACCTGACACCTATAGACCTATACATAATTGAATCATCAGCTAATAGTGCGATAAGATTATCTGCAACAAAGAGCTGGAGATCAAGAACGTATGGGCACGCGAGGATATTAAATTTAATACCCCCGCAATTCAATAAATTGACTGACTATATGATTCCCCACATGGACTTCGGAAATACTATTAAAGTCCTATTCCTCACCAGGAGTGAGTGGAGAAGGGGCAATCTTCTTGGACAATTTAGAACTAGGATATACACTGACGGCTCAAAGATGAACTGCGGTGTCAGCTCTGGTGTCTTCTCTGATGATCTTGGAATTAGACACTCATGTAGACTCCCTGACGAGGCAAGCGTATTCCAAGCGGAAATACTAGCGGTCAGAGAAGCGTGTAGACTAATTAGCGATAGAAATATTCAAGGGAATATTGGTTTATTTGTCGACAGTCAAGCGGCAATACTATGGCTCAAATCATCGAAAACTACCTCTATTCTAGTCAGACAGTGTAAAGAGGAACTGCTTGGACTAAGTCGACTGTATGACATTACTATAATTTGGGTTCCTGCGCATAGGGACTACTATGGTAATGAACAGGCAGACGAATTAGCCCGGGTAGGCTCTGCTATGAATGCCTCCTTAGCGGTTTCTGTCGCAATCCCGTTAGGAACAGTCAAAAGCAGAATCCAAAAACACTTTCTAGAAAAGGCGAAAAATAGATGGCGAAATCTCGACAAATGTAGAGTCGCGAAAGAAACGTGGCCTACCTACAACGAGAAACGCTCAATGCAACTCATTGGTTTGTAACCAAGGACATCTCGAGACTAATAGCATTGTTTACAGGTCACTGGACGATCGATAAGCATGCAAGTAGACTTGGTCTAACTTATAATGAATATTGTCGTAGTTGTGGCAATCGCGAGAAGGAGGAGACAGTTTTTCATCTTCTATGTGAATGCCCAGCCTTGAACGCAAGCAGACATAAATTTCTGGGAGGGCACCAATTAAACAACCTCTTTGGGATATCTGACACTAGACTCAGTGACATCATTAAATATCTCAATGCTACAGGCTGGATCTAATTAATTTATGTTCTCATTGTTTCTTCCCTACATTTCTATCTCATTACAGACTCAACACAACTAAGTCACCTGGCGAGTAGTGTGGTTCCATCAAAACGTACTCTAACGAGTCTATTTGATTGCCTGTAAGACTACGGGCTACCACGTAAACCAACCAACCAATCAAGCTTTTAATAAAACGATTAAATATTTAATTTTATATTAACATTAACTTTCTTATTAATGAAAGTAACCAACTTTCTAATTGGTTTAAAATTTTTTAACAAAATTTGACAGTACTTAAAAAATATCAAGAAAATAGAAAAATGTCTAAACGAAAGATATAAAATTAAATTTTTTTAAATACAATTTCCAACCATTTTAAACTGTTTGGGATCAATATATCTTTAAAAAAAATTTAAATATTTGATGAGATTATTAATTTCTTATGCTTTTGTAGATGTTCCCGTCATTAGAACCGGAGGTTATAATTAATTTCAAGATTCCTTTTGTTTAAAATTGTTCTACGAAAGATTTTTTATGTACATATATATGGTAAGTTCATATTAATTGTTTTTGACGATTTATTCAGATACCTTTCATATTTTTATGGGTACATCATGTGCCCTACTATGATAGGGCACTCAGATAGAACAATATGATCTTCATTGGAACGTCCCGCAGCGATGAATGCTTCTAAGTCAATTTTTTGTGAATTAAATATAAGTATAAACGTTATATACTATAAATATATTATGAAGAGTACACAATTTAAAATCATTAAATTAACACGAAATTTTGGTGATGTATTGCAAATTTTTAAAACTAATTTTTGGTATCCTCAAGAAGGCCTATAACGTACGCTATACCGTTTTTCGAATGATTTTTCACTGTACCAGCATGTTATTATACATAAAAAATTTTTGATATACTTCATAGAAACTATTTACCAATATAATAAAAGGGAAAAAACAAACAAAAATTTGGAAATGCTTAATCTGAAAGGAATTATTGTTGAAAAATTATGACAAATCATCTCAAAACATTGGGTCATTTCTCGTTAGAAATATTAGACAAATTTGTGTGGGAATTTTTTGGGCAATTTTTCATTGGATCATTTTGCTTTTAACCGTTTTATGTTTTATATATTTATTGTAATATCTTTAAAAATTATCGAAATTAAATGAGGACGAACAAAAATAAATTTTAAATTAAAAAAAAAAAAAAACTTTTTCTTCTGGCCTTACTTTTTTGAGACATTTGGCCTTCTTTTAAGTTCAATTTAGCCTCTTTTATTATCATCTCCGCGCAATACTGGTAGTTAATCAACATCTAAGGTGAATTTTAGAATAGAACATATTATGAACTGATTGTTTTAAAATTTACATTTACAGCTAGAAGCTTGCGAAACATAAAAAAAGAAAAAGATCAAAATATATGTTTCCTAAAAAATTTATTTTGATGAATTACGTTTAGACATTTATTACGTAAATGATTGTATTATTATTATTACTATTATTATTATTATTATTATTATTATTATTATTATTATTATTATTATTATTATTCAAAGTTCACTTTTTTATTTAAAAATAACAATAGGACATATTTAAAAATAAATTTCTAAATTTAACTGATTTCATAGCATTACATAGATTTGTACATTATACATACATACATACATACATACATACATAGATACGTACATACATACATACATATATACATACATACATAAGTTCATACATAAATTCATATAATATTACATACATACATTTTAATATTTCTAATAATTCAATAAAGATTTATATATAAATCCGTACGGAGAGATTTAATTAATTGTAGAATTGAACCAAAAAAAATATTTTTAGTTGATTTTTAGGCAAACATTCAAACATAATTCTAATTAATTTGATTAAAAAAATGAATTGAAATTTAAGGCAAAATCAATTATTCTAGTTAATTAATATTATCAATTTTTGCGATTGGAGCAAAATCAAACAAAAATTTAATTAGTATAAGCAATTTCGTAATTGAAGTTCACTTTTATTTTTTTCTGTGTATGTATGTTTTAAATGCAATAGTATTATTTTAGGTCACAATTATTATAACGTTTTAATAACAATCCAAATATTATCATATGGTTTTATTAAGAATTTGAAAAAAAATTATTCCACTTTGAAAAAGGAAAAGTTCTTTTGATCTCTTAGTGATCATACATACATATTTGATGCCCTAGAATTTTCTGAGTCTAAACGCACTTAAATGTTTTGCCTTGTTTTGCCCCACGGATGTTTGGAATTATTTTTCTAACACCTTATTCAACTATATTAATATTTTTTTATGAATTTTCTAATTTGTATTTATTACGTTATCAATATAATAGCATGGCTTTTACGCATATTATTTTGACCCTCGAATGGAATTACTTCATGGACGTGATTGTCAACTAAAGATCGATCACCATTAAACTTGTCAATATGATTTCGACTTTCGTTAAAGTTATAGTGACTTTCAGAAGAGAGCTTATAGAGGAACTATGGTCAAAATGGTTTTTTTAATTATTTTTATATTTTTTAGCGATAACAAAATACGTTATATTAGATGTATTTTGTTGAGTTAGGTTCTTTTTAACAATTAGTTTCGTCTCTTGTTACTCTTTGACCCTAAACTCCTCTGATATAGTAAGTTATAAAAATTGCCATTTATAAAATATAAAATATATTATTTTTCAAATTTGCAACAAAAATTTTGATTTAGCACAAATTTTTCTTAATTTGATCTCTTGAGAACTTCCTCTTTTCAGCGATTCCAAACATTCATATTAAAACTTGCTAGTTTAATTAATACCAAGTTTTCTTCAGGGCTACCTAAGTGTGCACTGGTGGACAAAAAAAATATTTTTTCCTCTTCTTACAAAAATAGGAGGAGTGTTTTCATTTTTTTCTTTCACGTATTACCTTTTTTATGGGCATGGCTAATATTACCTTCATTTATTATGACGTTACACTAGTATAACTTAAGAGCGGTTTGACCAATTTAGCCCATTTTCGACCACTGTTCCGTTTTCGCATGATTACAAAGGTAGTGATTATATTCTATACATATGTATTTAGTTTGGATTTTGACAAAATAAATTAAGAAAAATTTAAAATTCCGCGGAATTTTTACCCCCAGATCTAAAATAATAAATTTAGTGTGATAAATAATTTAATGAGATAGGAACGCCTATCTTCTAAAAATTGATGTTGTGAAAATGAATCAACAGTTAATTAGGTGTAGTGTGTTTTAACTATATTTACTCAAGGTGGCGTAACTAAAACATCGAATTTGTTAAGTATAATATAAAAATTATGCAAAATGAAATAGATAATATTTAAAGAAAATATTGTTGATAAAATTTTTGTACTATATTCTTACAAAAATGTATTAAGAACGGCGCACGAAAAAATTCATTCACCCTTTAAGGCTTATAACTCTTACTATACGTGAAAAAAATAGTATCTTTAATTAGCTTAACTTTTTATTATTCTCAATAGCTATAGGCAAAATTTTGCTGTAATAGCATAACTAGTTTTTCTTAAAATGAAACTTTGCCAAAACATGTATCGATCATACAAACAATTGCTGAGAGTGCAGGTGAGTTAGAAAATTCAGTTTTTTGAGTAAAAAAAAGGAACATATAAAGACTTCATGATCACCGAAAGGAATCCTGACAACCGAAAAAAAATTTGGTTTACAGACTGTAGGATCGCGAAAGTATTTTGATTGAAAATCTCCACATCTCTGGTCAAAATGCTACTCATTTATTAAATTGCTCAATGTCTTTTTTCAGAAAAGTTTAGTAAAGGTAGCCTGAAGGCTCACAAAATAAAAACAGTTCCTAATAGGCCAGCAAGAAAAACTGTGAAGTGGAAATGAACGTAAATTATTAAAATTATTATTATTATTATTATTTTCAAAAATATGAATGCGTCTAAAGGGCAGTATAAAGTACGTACCGTCGAACGTTTTACAACATCCTGGTCCCTTATAACATATATTATGGGAAATGTTGTAGATAAATATCGTGTAAAGAAATCCAAATTGTTGAAAGGATTTTTGATCTTGCATGTCATTTGTACGGGGAAAATAGTACTTTATTCAAAACAAATGACATTTTTAACAAAGAAATGTATGGAAATGGGTGCTCTTGGAGAAGATTAGAAAGCGAATTGTAATTTTTCTGACCATATATCGCGCCTCATTATTACAACAAAAAAGTAACTTAGTTGTATCATACAAATAGTGCTGCTATGTACTAAAGGAGACCAATCGACTAAACTGTCCAAAACTCAGTCTATTCGAAATTCATTGGATTATAATAAAAACTATTTAAAAAATAATAGAAAAAATAGAAAAAAAAATAAACGGAAATACAATAAAGCTTATATTTAGAGTATTGTAGAAAAAATTAAATATTTTAATACGAACGAATAGAGAATTAATTTTTCTTTTAAATTTAAAACTTGAATATAATAGTCTTTAATCAAAAAAATTTTCAGTGGGTTTAATTTTTATAAGCTGATTTTTTTCGTGCGCAGTTCATTTTTTATATTTTTTTTATAACTTATGCTGTAACCATACTGAAAAGTGTGTATTTTTTACAATAGCTGACAATGGATTTCCGATAAATAATCGAACCTGGAAATATAGTGAATTTTGTAGGGGAATAATAACTTACTGAATATGGTATTCGAAGACTTACTGAAATATGAAAATATATATGAAACCGAGTGCTTTTTATTGCTCAATATTTAAATTTGCTCAAAAAGGGATAAATAATTTCACACAAAGGTCATAAAACTTATAATTTTTATGATGACATGAAATTACTGTACATGGTTTGATTAAAAGAATTTATTTAAAATATAAATATTATAAGAATTAATGCGAATAGTTTCCCAATTTCATACCCAACTTTTACTTAATTATCTAAATTACATAAATTTTCATTGGAATGATCCACACATGATATGTTTATTATACAAATTGTAAAATAATATAATTAAATTTAAATGATAAATAAAACTCATTTTTCCCATAAAATTTGTTATTTGTTGTTCTTATATGAGCGCAATAACATAGCCTGAATTGCTCATTGATAAGTTTTTGCAATACCCGATATCTCGGAAACTATAACGGATAGATTCGATTTTGTGATCACAATTACTAAAATAGACCCCATACCAAGTTTTATCAAATTGCCTTAATGGTATTTAGTAATGTTCGAAAATGGGTTAAATAAATAAAACTATTTAGATGCCGATCAAAATTATCCTAAAGTTATCTTAACATTATTCTTTTTATCAGGTAAACATTTTAATTAAATTTGTAGTTGTCAGTCGCGAAAAACATACATTTTAATATTATTTTTGCTATTTATATGAAAGTCTGTGATAATTTTATTCAATGGCTGGTCTTCAGACATCAAAGTTATATACCCCAAACTGTAGAAAATATCATGCTGTTCTCAAAATTTAATTTCATTTGTACGCGAAAATCTTCTATCAAAAAAAAAAAAAAAAAAAAAAACTGCTGAATTTGAATAATAGTTTCATTTTTGGGTTTATTTTCTATTACCTCACAACCAGATACTAATATGGGAAGCCGTTATTAAAAATGTATGAATTTTCTAAATCTCATCTCCTGACTTGTTAACGGTTTGAGTCTAAAAGATGTAAGTTGTAAGTACAAAACTAAAATTAATTAAGTAATCCTCGAAAGTTTCAAACCAGTTTTTTATATTTTTTTAGACTTAAGTTGCCGTAGTTCCTTTATATTTTAAGGGATCGATATAAAATTTTGGATTTCTTAGTTATGTTGTAAGGTCTGTCAAAATCCATCAACAGTTTTCCTATTTTTTAAACAAACTTTATACCAGATACGTAAAGTAGGTTTCAAAGAGTTTCGAAATTTCTTGAAATTCATTACACATATTTTTAAAAGTTGTTATATATAATAAATTATATAATTTATCAAATATAGTTTTACGAACTAAAAAAATCACATTTTTTCGAAATAATTAAAAAAGATCTTAAATAAAGTGTTCCATAAAAGATTAAACTTTTTACTAAAAACCAATAAAATGAATTTTTCTTTTAATTGTAACATTAATATAGCAATCTTTGTTCTTTAATTTCAAAAAGACTCACCCATTTATTTCATTTTTATAACCAGAATTCTATGCAGTAATTCGTTCGTGTATTTTCCTTTTTTTAATATTTGATTAAGCTGAATATCTTGAATAAAAACTAAATTAATCGTAATTAATTTGGTTTCAATCTAACCTTATTACAATCGCTTAGTTATTAAGTTCAGTAGTTTTGATATAACGTAAGCTTTAAAACGTTTGGGAAGAAAATCATTGATTCTTCTTGAATTGGTATTTTAAAGAACAAAATACAAAAGTTGAAATCAGCTTTGCCAAAAAATCATTATTTCGACAATTAAAAATCATAATTTTACTATTTACGATTGTAAACTTGTTTATGGTCCTTCGAACCGGATGTGACTACTTTTACCACATCTATAACAGCGTTTACCTAGCGTTTAAGCTAGGTTAAATCTCTCTTTTACTTGCCCCAAACACATGGCGCTGCTAATTGAGTTCCTCAAAATTTCACCCGGTATAAGGCGGGCGCCATGTTTAAGTTTCAACGAAAAAAAAAATGGTTAAGACACCACGAATTCTGACAAAGTGTGTAACGGCACAGAAAATACGTATTCTACTCTTCTGCTGTCTAATTATAGTCCACAAACTCTGCTTTGGTACTGCCAAACAAAGACAACAAGGTAATTTACGATTGCAAACTTGTTTAAAATCAAAGCAACAATATTAATAAGAATTACTATATCAGTAATTTCTTAATAAAACATTAATACGAATAATGTCATTTAACGCTTTAATCATTCAGGAAAGTAGCTCATTTGTAAATTATTGTAATATACATCTGCACTGATTTTTACAGTAATAAATAATATAAATATAATAGTGAATCGTTCTTAAATAATACGAATATGATTAAAAGACCAAAAAAGTAAAAAAAAAATAAAGTAAATTTAAATAATTTTAGTATTGCCAATAAACGCTATGGCTACACTGAATTATAAAAAAGTAAATAATTTCAATAAAAAATTGCATAAGTAATATTTTTCGTGTGATTCAACAGATATACAATTATTCATCTGAAATATAATTTATATTTAATATTTTCAATAGAAGAATTGAGAAACATCAAACATTTAATACAAAACACATAGTGTGGACACTTATTAAAATTAACATAGTTCAAAATTTGGCATTGAACATACATATAATTTAACTTGTACTGTTTTAAGTCATTTTAAAACATCCGAAACTATTCAGACTTAGTTGTTGTGCTTTTGTTTGCATTGGCATTTTAGAAAATGTATAATATTTGGCCAAAGTTATAAAAAGTTTTTCAGTGTATAAGTAAATATTTCATATTTTATTTCTCATATTGTTCCTTGTGGGATTTTTAATACATCTAATTAATAAAAACACCTAAATATCCAAAACTGAAGTTTCGCGAATTTTTTTCCAATCCAATTTCTTGTTACCTAAAATTACAAAAATTCTTTAAAAATTCTTTGACGTAAGAGTAATCCTATTTTACGCAGACTAATTGAGTAATTAAAAACAATATTTACTCGTATCTTGAATACTGAAAGTCTTAGCCATTATTTGATGTAAATTTTATTATTAAATTTTAAAATAAATTTTTGGGTTTTTTCTAGTAGTGGAAAAAAAATTCTAAAAATGTATTTTAGAATTTAATAACAAAATTTATATCAAATGATTTCTAAGACTTTCAGCATTCAAGATATGTATCGTTTTTTTTTTTTCATTGCACAATTAGGACGACTGACTGACGAAAGTATTATTGTGTCTCTTGCGTTATCGTGGTTGGATAAATATATAGATATTTGACTTAGTAAAGAACCGTTAAATGATCTATTTGGAATACTGTAGGAAAGTTATTTGAAACAAACAGTAGACGAATAAGTACTTTTACATGCTTTCTATGTGAATGTAGAGGTTATCTAAAGGAGTTTTTTCGTGTAGTTTTGGCACATAAACTTGAATCTTTGTCATTAAACTTAAAAAACTGTACACTATTTATTCTGAAAAAAATGTACGGATTTTTAAAAACATCTTCTAACAAATTATAGCGAGTCTTTAAAAAACGTTGCTTATGCGATTAAAATAAAAATCATATTTTGTAAGAAAAAATCATCAAATCATGTTTGGGTTAAAAATACGATAAAATCATCATTCTGGCCAAACTGAATACTTTTAAAATTTTTGTAAAAGATTATTTCGTAATATTTAACAGCATCAAGCCAGGTGGCCATCTTATAACAACTGGTTGAGGAAGAAATGGCATATTTAGATAACTTTCATTCAATTTGGAAGCCTAGAAACTTTCAAATATAACTGTTTTCGATACACAGATAAAACAGTTTTGTTCTGGCGACCAATTTTTTTCGAACTTATTTGGTTGGGGCTAAGGTATCCATTCGAATAATGTTCGTTCGAATAATTTGATACGAATAATTGTTCGAAGAATTTATAGGTAGTATTTTTCGAATAACGAATAACTCCAATATTTTTATAACGAATATTCTAATAAAACGAATAATTATTTTAGAATATTTTTAACTATTGGTATAAATAAATATATTTATATTTTATTTTTAGTTCTTGTTATTCATTTAAACAATTAAATATGGAATTATATTGCCAATTTTTATTTTGAAAAAAAAATACATTAAAGGTTGCCTTTAATTAATAAATACATATGTAAATGTTGCAGAAAAAAATTAAAATTATAAAAACAAATCATTTATACATTTTAGTTTCGGACTTGAACAATTAAAAATAAAAAGAACTACTTCTAACATTTGTTACATAGAACAAATTCAAAGATTTTGAAATCATCATAGAAAAAGAAATTGTTTCATAAGTGATGTCACTGATGCGTACGACTTACGTAAATGTTGCAAAATGTTCAATAGATCCTATCATAAATATAAAATATTGAAGCCTTTTGTTTTGCATCAAAAAATACTAACACATCGTGTTAAACAACGGTTGCCATTTTTATCTAACATGGCCCCAAGTTTTCTGATAATTTATAAATGCATTATTTGATAACAGCTTCCAAGTGTATAAACAGTTTTGAGTGACTTATGCAACATTTTGAAGCCTCTTGATATGGTCATTAAAGAATTAAATATATATTCGGCAACGTTAACTGAGTCTGAAGGTATTATAATATTTTTAATAAAAAATAAGAAAATGTGTGACCAATTCTTTAGAATTAAATATCGTGTTCCTGAAAATCATGTAAAAGCTTTAAATACTCCTATATTATATTAAAACTCTGATACATGCCCATCCAGTTGCAAACATTTAAGGTATAACAACAAAACAAAACTATAAAGTTTGGAAAAGAGATATTTGGAAGATTATTCGGTAGAAAAACTATGAAAAATGAATCGAATTCACCTATGGAAATGGCGAAATCTTTTGAAGTGTCTAATGCTGTATACAACAATTAAAAGTGTAAAAAAAATATTTTTCAAAACAAAATTTTATAAAAACTAAAAAATGAAATCAGTTTAAGTCAAGTCATTTAAATTCCATTCTTTTTTTAATATTTTAAATAATTTTCTTAAATATACATATGTATTTATTTCTTATATTAACACAAACCCAATCTCTATTTATATATTATTGAAATAATTGTTAATTTAATTTTATTTTTTGTTTTTATGTTCGACGCACACAAAGTATATTTACAAAGAATTATTAGCTTTTAAGTAGTTTTTGTTTTTATTTTGCAATAAAAATTTTCAAAACTTACCAAAACTCTACATTATTATTTTATATTTAATATTATTCGAACAATTTGAATAATATATAATATGTGATGGAATAATTCGAATAAACCAAAACGCCTTCTTCGAATTATTCATTTTACTCGACCAGTGAAAAAATCGAATAATTTGGATACCCTCGTTGCACAGTGGGGTCAAATCAAATTTTTTGGTAATAAATCTGAATCTCCTAAACTACTGGTCTCATCAAATTGAAATGTATGGAAGAGTTGTAGAGGAGGACCTAAGCTTTCAGAAAAATCATCTTGTAGTCACCCTGTGATAACACGAGATAAGCTACAGGGTGTCAAAGTTGACTACCTCGAGTATGTAAAAGTTAAAAAAAATCGTAACTTGTACAAATGAAGTCCGCTTTTAAAGATTTTTATATTTCTGGAAAGTGATTGGCAAGATAAAGAAAAAATAAGCCTACTCATCTAGTTATCTCTTACAGTTAAAAAGATATTTACGCTTGAATTTTGAATTTTTGATTTTTTGGCTCGACTTTCATTCGTTTTTCGGGAATAACTCCGGAGATATATGAGGTAAAAATTTTTTAAAAACATTCTGTAATTTGCTACATATTTCAAAATAATATGCTGAAAGAATTTCTGGATTATCTCAATTCGTCTAGACGTGAAAAATATTCAAAGTCAGCACTCTGAAATTGGCTATTTTTTTACAAAAATATAGTACAATTCATTCACTTTTTTCTCAAAGTTCCGTTAATAAAAAAATTTTTTCCTTATTAATTTCAAAAGATAAGGCTTCATAACTGGTTAATAAAGAAATTTTGAATTGATTTAAGTTTGCACCCTACATCCAGCATTGGCCGAAAATTGTAAATTTTAAAAAATAGTTTCATTTTTATCGATTAATAAAAAAAATGTCACGTGAGCTTTTTTAAATTTGGTAAATTTTTTATAGAAATAGATTTAGAATGATTTAACACAAAACTGCTTCCCGCCCAGCCAAAAACGAATGCAGGAGTGGAGATTTTATGTTAAAAGTCAGTTTTTTTAACGACTATTTTTAAAAGCATATTAATATTTTTAATATTATTTCTTATGTAATGTATAAAACACAAATCAGGCTTTCATTCCTAAAAAAATCAATAAAATAGCTCCAATAACCTAGTTTTGGTAATTTTTCAAAAATAAATCTTTTTTTTTTTTAAATAGCTGAAAATCCAAAAAAATTTAATTTTTTTAATACAACTCCACTAATTTTGCAAATACTTTAAAAATGTTAAAAGAATATAAAAATAGACTTATTTACCAATTTAACGATATATAAAATGTTGATATAGGTCATTTAATAATATTAATATAATGGCCTCAAAACTACCAAGTCACGTCAAAAGTTGCTAAATTCACTATTTTGTTCCGTATTTCCATATGTGTGTATACGTAACACTCAACTGCATTGCTTATTTTTGTTACGAGATAATAATATTTATTAATGAATTTATTTAAAGTGTTTATAATTTTGTCTTCTCGTTTGCCACAAATGAATTTAATAGTAGAAAAGACTGATTTTTCACTAGAGGCATTTTTTTCATTAGGCTTTTTATTTGAGTTCGCTTTATTTTACTAAATTTTACAGACAAATTACATACATAAATTTCAATAGGCAACGAACTCGCTATAAACTAACATAATTTCAATGATGTAATGAAGAATTAACAAAACACAACCTTTGTAAAGAAAGATAAAAAATAGTTAGCATAGGTTTTATCCCAATAAATGTACAATTTCAATAACATTGATTATTATACATTTTACAGTTTTTCGTATGAGTATTTGCTTATTAAAAACTCCTGATCTATACGCAGCTATTTTCATAGTTTTTCATTCACATCTTGTAATTATATTATTGCCAAATGTTCTTTTATGACCTGAACTTAAAGACATTATTTGTTTCATAATTCTTTATTATATCATTAAAATTATGCTGTTCGTTTATAGCGAGTTTTATCGAAAATTTTAAAATACTTCTGAGGGTGTAGAGACTGTATTTATCAATTGCATTTCTGATTGATTTTGATATTAATTGTCCTTTAAAATCTTTCTATATTAAAAGGCTAAGAAAATATTGCAGCTGCAGTACATGACTTCAATTTTGACCCATTGGTTCCGTATCAAAATTTAAATGCATTTTTACTTTCCTGTGCCAATACTTTTTTTTTAAATATTAGGAAGTAATTTAAATTTTGCTACTTCTTACAAATATTTTACATTTTCGCAGAAGTTTAATGGTCATTAACAGGTCAACTTCAATTATGCAAAATCATATTTTTTCTGAAATCAAATGAACCAAACTGTTTGTTATTTATTCGTATCAGACAATTTGAAGAATTTTGGCATCGATTTTTTACAGCATATTTTTTGCATACGTTGGGCTAAGCAGTATATTTTGTCATATTTTTATAGAAAATCTTTATTTTATAGCATATTTTTGCATTTTGAATGTTATATTTTTGTATATTTTATGCATAAGAGCAGAATTTTGCATATATTACATTAAATATCATAATTTTGCATATTTCACACTTAAGGGGAAAATTTTCCATAATTTTCCATCAGTAAAATTTTCTTTTTGCTATCACATGCGTCTTTTTTAAAATCCGAATCCATAGTAATTTTTTTCTTATCAATTGATCGAAATTTTGTAATTTCCTGATAAAATAGATTTGAGTGCTCTAAAGTCCAAAAGAAAAATACGTGTTTAGCAACTGCTAATAAAAATTATGTTATTTTTGGCATGAAGTGTAAAAACTAAAAATGTAGCCATTAAAATTAATATTTTAAGAGCATATTTTTCAATTTTAAGGGCATATTTTCCGAGTTTATGATCATTTTTTATGCGCATAAAATATGGAGCATATTTTTGGTTTCCTGGTCATTAATAAACTTTCACATGGATGTATCGAATACCTCAAACTCACATTTCCAACTAAAAAAGTTTGAATGTAGTGACCTATTTTATATTAATTTATAAACTGTGCCAATACCTTTTTTTCACCTGTGTACATATGTTTGCTCATTGTTCGGTTAACTCTTAATTCTGAGAACATACAATAAACAAATATTAGCGTGCCGAATTATACATGTTAACTTTAACGTCGATTAAAGTGCTGCAAATTTATGAACAAAAATTAAATTACGGATATTTAAATGCAAATGAAATAAAATAAAATAAAAATATATATAAAAATACAAAAAAATGAAAACAAATTTATATTAATAGTTTTTTTAATAAAATATATAGATTTATTTGTACAACTTTTCTTTGAATATTAAGCGACACCCAGCTAGTTGAGTAATTAAAAATATTTTTTTATGTATTATGAATTCCTCGAAAGAACACATAAAAAATGTAATTGTTGACCTCATGTCTTTCAATTTTTTTCATATTCACCAAATATGCTCTCTGTGAAATTATAGTTGCGAGTATAAAAAATGCAACGCTATGAGATGACTTTTGTTCGCAAATATTTTACTTATAGCGAGACCCAAAGTAACAATACTGCTGTGATTTTATTATCTGTGACCATAGACTCCTTTTGTATATAATTTTTTTTAACATTTTTGTACGTAAGGGAAATTAATAAACGCTTAGTAAAAGCGGTTGTAAATTAGAGCGAGCAAAAAAATGCAACTCTAAATATTTAAAACATGATTTTTAAATTTTGGTAAAAATCGTTATTGGAAAAGGTTGAAAACTATAGTATTCTTAAATACCATAATTTTCTATTTTTATTAAATTTTACTATTTTTCTTAAATATTTTAGAAATTTTTCCATAAGTAGTTTGGCTTAACTTGATAATTCATAATTGTATAAGAGCTTTGGACCGAAAAAACGCGACCAATTTCGAACGATGTGATGGAATCAACGGCCAAATTTAATTTTTTCGCAATGATACGAAATTATTTAATGTCCGATAATGCAATAATGTTCAAATATCCCTTGAGTTTTTAGAATAAATTCTAACACAGGAAGAGACAATTAGAAATTATACCTATTTTGACACTCTTTCTATGTCAGATAATTAAAAATTTTTCTTTCATGACTATTAGACTGTTGCACTTTTCTACTATTGAAAATAAATATCTAAGAAAATATCTCTATGCAGACAGTCTAACTTCGAAATATATACGTTTAGAGTCAAATAAATATAAATCGTCGTAATAGGATATCATTTTCATTAAACAGTACTTGTTAAAATAATAAATGACCTACCTCCAATAGTAAAAGTTCTAGTTTGATTTTAGTAAATAATATGTGGTATATTAGAAGGGGAACATCATTAAATCAACGATTGGTGGTAGTAGTAGCTTTAAATGGCCACTTGTGTTCATTCGAGTAATATTAAATATCTACTATTCCATGACTTGTAAAAATTTTTTCATGCATGATCGTTGCAATACCGTATATCTAAGATAATTTTTAAGAATCCTCATATTAGAACTACACACTAATATTATTTCAGTATCATCATAATGCTATTCTAAAATATTCTTAAAAGGAATTGACAAAGAGTATTCTTTTTTAATAGAATATCATTTGTAGTTCAAATGGCCTAAAATTTAAGTATATTGGTAATAATTGATGGTAATGCAATCAAATTATAGTTATCAAAATTTTAAAAATTCAATTGGTTTTTTAGAGTTGCATTTTTTTTTTTTGCTCGCATTTTACAACTTTTTTAACAAAATTTTTAATAACTATTCCTACGTGTAAAAATTTGGAACCAAATAACATACAATACTTAGCTAAGATCACAAAAATAAAATCACAAGAGAATGATCGCCACTGTAATAAAATTTATCCATCGCAATTTGAAATTATTAAAAACTAACAAAATAGAAAAATTATGTTATTTTAATAGATGATCTTTTCTACATTACTTATTTTCATTAGTTCGATTTCTACATTTTCCCTCTTTTATAATAAATTCATATTTTGCAAGTACATTTTTAAGATGCATTTTTGAAATTGTTGTCCCACCACGATTTTTAGTGTTTTTATTTCATGCTAAATTAGAAAATAAATAAAATACCAAACATATATTTTATATTAAAATATATAAATAAATAAGTAAATATATATATATATATATATATATATATATATATATATATATATATATATATATATATATATATATATATACCTTACTCCATCATAGGTTGTGGCTAGCTGTCCATGTAAACCTTGTGCACAAAGTACAATGAAAATTTGGAGTAGGAGTTTCATGAAATTTGTTATGATCGGTCCATTATTTCACCTAGCCCCCATACAAATGTCCCGCCGGAATAGGGGTTTAAAGATATAAATGCCTTAAGTATAGCAATATTTTAATGAAATTTGGCGTATGGAAGTTTTGTTTAAATATAAACCTTTGTGCCAAATTTCATTAAGATCGGTCCATAATTGACCATAGCCACCATATAATTACATACACATGTTACTATCAATTTTATATTCAACACAAATAAGTTTTATATAAGTAGAAATCACAGAGTTAAATTTTATGAGGATCGCTCCATAATTTACCATAGCCCCTATGTAAGCCCACTTTCCATCTATGAAAAAAATTTTATTTATAAAATATTTATTTCAATTGTAATGTTTTTGGTGTTTTTATCAATGTTGCAAACGTGTGATTTTCAATCTACTTTATATAACCTTAACTATAAGCAAATATATTTGAAGACGTACAAAGTAGTTTTCTTCTTTGTTTTTATAATATTATATTATAAAAATAAAATAAAGGAAATAGCATTTTTTTTTTTTTTTTTTTTTTTTTTTTGCCACTCTTCAATATTGGCAGCAGTTATTTGAATATGTGTTTGGTTAAGGACAAATGTATTTGATTATTTGGTTTCATTTATTCTATAAATATTAGTTGTTCTATTTTTAAGCTACCGCTTTGGGGCATGTTTTTGTTTACTTTCACTTCTTACTTGATTGGGGGACCAAAATTGTAATGTTTTTTTTTTTTTTTTTTATTTAATCATTTTAATCATATTTATATTTTCTATGCGGCGTTGCCCGTGTTATCCGATATATATTAAAAAATATGAAAATAAAGCTTAATCTAAATTCATGTTTCGACATCAGTGGTTATCCCTTAGAATCCTGGATGATAAATGCGATTTTCATTATTGTACTTAATTCAAGAAAAAAAAAATATGCTATTTGCTAATAACTTTTTCTGTTGAAAACTGAAATTGTATTAACGGGAATAACTTGTACTGTAGAAGATTTTAAGAAAGTTTTGATCTAAATAGAATATCTTTCAGAAAATTCTCTTCATTGCTTAAAGAAATTTTCAAAGTATCAGATATCGTTCAAGTTTTAAAAAAGTTACGTTTGACTATATCACGAGTTTCAAAATCGATAAAAGTGTTATCTAAAAACTTAACTACAGAAAGAATACTTGTGTCAGGTTCTTAAAAAAAATACATAATTCAAAACAAATAATGTTCATATTTATATGAATTCGATTTAAAGGAAAAATTCTAAAAGTTTCACAAGAAGTTGCGAAGTAAAAACCCAATTAGAAATGAAGCTTTGAACGAAGCAAGTGAAGAATAAAGAAAAGTTAAATATCTCCTCATTATTCTCTTATGAATGGCATGTATTTTGTGTGGCGAGTTTCTGGTTTTAGTTATATTAAACACGCAGATACATATTATTTTCTTCCTTACAAGTGCAAAATTATTCGTTAGTTAGTTAATTTGCAGAGTTACTCTAACGCATCGTAATAAGGCTTAAACTTTAAAATTTTTTACAGATAAAGAAAAGCTCATATACAAATTCAAATTTTACATATTGAGTAATGGAAGCTAAAACATATTTATATATTTATATTTTCCAAAAAATGTCCGAGTTTAACTAAATAAACGCATATCAAAAACTTTCTTCAAAATTCATAACATTCAGGTCTGAGAATGTTTAAATGATACTAACTTTTATTCATAAATTTAGATGCGTTTAAGCTAATTTTATTTACTAATCTAAAATGTTTGTTAAACTAACCAATAATTTTATTAAGAGATCAAAATTTTATAATTATACTGTAATTTTGATAATAGAATTGTACTAAAAGAACATAATTGCATTGAATTTATCATCCTTTCTAAGAGTCAAAAGCTAGTCGCAAATTTATGGAGCCATAACATTAAAAGCTTTCACAATTTGTAGCAATAACTTTCTATATAATTGCATAGTTGGATAAAAAATGCACTTTTTTACGATCATAGTGACTCACATATTCCAACATAAATTAAGTTTTAAGTACTCATCGTAAAAATTAAAAATAATTATTTTGACCTACATTCTATTAAATTTCTCATCTATTTTCTATCCTATTTTCCTATTAAGTTTCATAGCTGAGATGGAAAAATAGCGGATACATTGGAAGGAATTAATATTTACAGAGTATTTTACAGTTAAAGTCTTAACACTAATTAGTTGTTACGAATTATTACATTAGATTATTGCATATCAATAGAACAATTTTAGTGATAATCTTCTTTGGAAACTACATCAAATAGCTTATTTTAATCAAAAATTAGGCGAATACAATCTAATCTCCGAATCTTGAGCCCAGTACTTCAAATAGAATTCATCAAGGATATGACATAAAGTATGTCGCTAAGAATACTCAAAATTGGCTTTTCCCTAAATGTTTGGAGGTCCGTTTCAACGAATATCTTGAGCGTTTTCGTAAATACATTTACACAAAAAAATATAGCTTTTTTCATTAGTTGTAATTTTAAGCCGTATCTCATAAAAAAGTTATCAGTTGCAAATTGGCAAAGTTTTTATAAAAACCTGATTTTAAGAGTAACTAAGTTTTGTATCTGTCATATATTCTTTGTTAGTTGCGTTATCCTATCATTATTATTTATAATTTGGAACTCAATTCCTATATTGGTGATTTAGCTAACATTTATCGTTCGCCAGGTAAAAGACGCTTTGAAGCGATTTTTAACTCCTCTGAAAACTTATTCTGGTTATTAATCCAGGCTTTGAAATTCCAAAACATATAGGATAAATTTAAAATTTTGATATTAAATAGGTAAAATTCAGAAGAATGTAGGCTGGCTTCTAATAAAAAATTAAACTTAATTTCTTTTTAGGACTGATCTCTATAAACGTATGAAATATTTATATTTTCCTAAAGATGTTTTTATACAGTAGAGAATGAGCTATTAAGTTTTTTTTTTAATAAAAAGTAGTGAAACCGGATAAGAAACATAAAATTAGCAAACGTTTTAGAAATATTCATGCCGAATATGAAATGCCATATATCTGTTCCTGAGATAAGCTTTTTAAAGTTTACAGTTCCTTTCGGATAATATATATATATATATATATATATATATATATATATATATATATATATATATATATTTGGCTTCAGAGGTTTTCACGTGATATCGTCACAAATATGTATTATGGCAAAAAAATGATAAAACTTTACATACAAAAGTAAAGGTCGTGTCAATATATATTACTTCCATACTATGTATATGTATATGAACCGTTTTAGTGGATTTTCAGTAAAAAAAATAGAAAGGTTAGGTGTATATATTAATTAATTTCAAAATAAAAAGAGGTTATATAAAACAGATCAGATAAGCCATATTTCATTCCGAACTTTATTTGTGCACCGATTCAGTGGTGGTTAATACAAAATATGTGCAAAATTATGTTAAATAACTTGCTGCATATGTGTGCCAAATTTCATGTGAATCCATTCAGGAGATGGTAAAAAAAGAAAAAATAAGTCAAATAAGTTGTTAAAAAAGGTAGTCCTAAAAAGGGACGTGGTATCCAATAAATAAATTGTATAAGCTATAGTTCATTCAGAACTATATGTAAAGCAGTTTCGTGATTGTGTCAAAAAATTAGCAACATTAGGAACATAATTTGTTACAAAAAGTGAACGTAAAAAGGGGTGGCATAAAAAAGATAGGACTTACCAATCTATGTTATTCCTAAGCTATACGTGTGCCTGAAGAAATTAACTCAATCGATTCATTAGTGTACGACATATCGTTCAAAATGCACTTTGGACTTCCTGACGCCCTTAGTAAGCTACGAACTATATTTTTTTCGAATTTCGAATTTTTAAATCAATCTAATCAGTTCATAAATTTCCAAACTACCCTTTTTAATTAATGTCTTCATTTTTTTGGTATTGTTGTTGTTTCATTAACCTTAAAATATATACAATTTTCATATAACATCTCAAAATGGTGAATTGTATATAAGATTTGGCACAGACGAATATAGTACTCTAACTTATTTATAAATAAACAAAAAAATTTGGTTAAAAAATATTTATATTTTTGGTTCAAACTAAAAGAATATTTAAATAAATGAGTTTTTGTACGGGAAAATATGTTGATGTTTTTAGAAAAAAATTTAAAAATACTACAGCTTCTCGTCGCAAAAAACAAATTGAAGTGTTTAGTCAATATATCAAGTTTTACGTTTATTTAAGAAAAAAAGTTTTCCAAAATTCTTCCAAAAACTGCATTTGCATTATACACGCATTTTTTAAGAAATCATTTCTTATTTTAATCACGGTATTAAAAGTGGAATTAGTTGCCTTCCTAGTGATACATATATATATAATTAAAGTTACATAAAAAGTAAACTACTTTTATTTTTATAAAATTAAATTAAACTTTTAAGAAACTAAAATCAATGTGGTTTTACAAAGCATGCAAGTGCTAAATGTGAACCAAATCTGAGACGTAAGGAATTTTTCAAATGTGATGTCTCACTGAATTCGTGGTATACAAATATATTAATATAAACAGATATTATTATGGGTTTAAATTAATTGCCTCAACCAATGTGGTAAAAATGATTATTTTAGAATTGTAGATACATTGTAGATAGATACATAGATCTGTAATTAATTAGAATTTCTTTTTAATTTAACAATATTAAATAAAAGCAATAAATCAATATATTTCCAACCAGTTTTATTCTGTATGCATGAAATCAATGAATCAATGTGATCTAATTTATTACGCACCTCCTCCGCTACTTGATATAATGCGTAGGCTAATCAGCATCCTTTGTGGATTTTACCATATATGGAGTCACATCTAATAAATATAAGAGATCATGATTTTTATTAAAATCTTCCCCCAACAATTTACTTCAAAATGAAAAGATAATTTAACAAAAAAAGTTAAAAAAATTTAAAAATATTCAAATTATGCGCGCTATTAAGAAAAATATACATTCTTGAAAATATGCACTAACAAATCGTCTGATTAGGATAGATAACTACATAACATAGATTTTTAATTCATTTGCATGAAACTCTGCCCTCTACAAAAAACAATACTGCAAAATAATCTGAGAAACATAATTAGCTTAAACAAAATATTTATTTAATATATTTTACTAAATTAAAACGATACTCTTAATAATGACTTTTAAGGCTAAAAGTGCTTATACATCTTCCAGCTACCTTAGAGACCAATTCAATGCAAAACCATAACATTCCCCTTTAAATACATAAAATAATATGTCAACAGTACACTTAAACTAAGAATTTAAAATAAAATGTTACACATGCAAAGTCGATGAAGCAGCAATTAACCAACCTGAAAATTCTCACTCAGTAATACTTAAACTTGTTTGCCTCACAAATTTATATTCCTACGACACCAACGGCATCCGATGAACATTTAACCAAATGAACATGCAGAACCATTAACACTACAAATAACTATGACCACACTTTTCAAAGGTACTTTATATTTTTGTCTGTTTATTTTTGTAGCTTTAGAGCTGCCAAACAAACAGAAAAAGTCGAAAAACTAAAAAAGAAAAAAGCCAAAAACTTTAGAATTAAATATAAGATGAGGTAGACACTTGAGGTTTTAAGCCAAAGATTTTTGTATGCAATTTTTAGCACTCCATAACAGAGGGAAAGAAAAAATAAGTTAAATATAAAAATAAAATAAACAAATAAAAATAAATAAATTCTTTAGCTGGCTACAAGTATTGCTTGATTTTTTTCTCCAAAAAAAAAAAAAAAAAAAATATGTATAAGCAAAATGCAATAAAGAACTGAACATTTAGATTCATTTAAACCAATCAACTATAAAGTGTTAGGAAGTATTAAAAGTAATGTAAAATGTTATAGAGGCAAATGTATATATACATATATATATATATATATATATATATATATATATATATATATATATATATATTATACATACTTTTACGTTTCGGTAGTAGTGGTTAAGTAAGTGCTACGTGCTCTAAAAAGTAGTGTGAGTTATAAAATTGTACTCATAACAGTTATAGTAGTCGTAGCAAAAGCATTTACAGCAGCCATAGTTAAAAGTCTTCACTTAAGTGGCGTGTATCCATTTTTAGGATTGTTTTGTACAGACTCTGGCATTTACAAGTATAAGTAGTTTAGAGTATTTGCTTTTTATATAAATGTTTTTTTTTTATGTTCCTCCATAGCTTGGCTGGATTTATTATTTTTTTTTTTATGTATTTTTCCTGCTGCCAACGCAGTAAAAGGTTAGAGAGCCTTGAAAAAAACTGCAAAAAGCAAAGTAAAGTAGCTGTAAGCTATAGAATGAAAATTGTTGGGGAAAAAATATTTTGTATAAAATATAAACATAAATAAAATAATGCATTTTATAAGTATAACAACTTAAAAGTGCACAAGTCAAGTGCATATAAACAAACAAGCAAACACAATAACTGCGAGATAGAGTAGTAAGCAATGGCAACTACCAAGTAACTAAAAAAGGAGCGCTAGTTGTTATTGAAGTAACAAAAAGGAAGCTCGGATATTTGTTTGGTACAAAATATTCTACTGTAATGTTATAGTTACCCAACATAGGTTTTCTAAGCTTTTAGTAAATAGTTACAAGTGATACAAATAATCACCCAATATCTTCATAATTCGTAATTACTTTACATACAACGTTTGTGAGTGCAAACTTATCGCTACATCGATTGAATTTCTAATTAGCACTAAACAAATTCTTGCGTCAAATGAACCACTGTATATTAACCTTCCAAACAACATTTTTTTCCCTAATAAATGCCGAAGCTTCATTAGTAAAACACCAAACTTCAATAGGAATGTGTAGAACACAACTACTCTAATCTTGTCATTCTTGCGTATAATTCCCAAAGCTTTTTTTCTTTCTTTTTTTTTTTTTTTTTTTGAGAAAAAATTAAACTAAATTTTGTGCCTGTTTTCCAAATGTTGCAAGATGGGGTAAAATATGTCAAAAGTAGCGATTTCAAAAATTAAGTTTTAGTAATAACCAAGATTGCCAGGCTAAATGCCTCCAAAAAATAAGGTCAGAAAAAGGTCAGCATATTTTTTTAAATTTCATATATTCTTTTCGTCATCATTTATTTTTGATATATTTCAAAAATATTGCGATAAATAAAACATAAAATGGCTGCCAACAAAGTGACCCGTTGAAAAATCGCCCAAAAAAATCCCTTGCAAATTTGGTTTATATTTCTAAATAATAATGACCCAATGTTTCGAAATGGTTATTCGTAATAGTTCAACTATAATTCCTTTTTTATTAAGCATTTCCAAATTTGTTACTGATTTTTTGCTTTTATTATATTTTTTTAATTGCATTCGTAAATAGTTTCCACGATTAATGAAGTATATAAAAACATTTTTATGTATAATAATATGCTGCTACATTGAAAAATCACTCGAGAATGACTCACTTTTAAAAAATTACAATTTTTTTTATCAGTTCTTCAACATTGAAAAACCATGTTTTTTCATATTTTTATTTTTCTTTCCCACGAGTTCAAATTTTTGGTAAAAGTACTACTCTCCGGACATAGTGGAACAATATCACTTTATATGTTATGATCAAAAGTTATACTATGACAAAGTTTGAAACCAAGATTTTTGCTACTTTGATTTTTTTTCTACTTTTTGGTCACTGTATGTGCGCCCGTAAATTAAGATACAATTTGAAGCTTAATTTGTGAAGTATCCTATTAAAGTATCCTCTTGAATTACAAAGCTTGGTCTGTCCAAATCTTAAAGAAATAAGCGCAAATTTTGAAAAAAATTTCAGCATTCCGCCAAGCAAATACTGTTTTAGCTATACGAATAATCACCCAAAACCCATAAATGAAAAATCACCCAAAAACAAAAAAAAGACAATTCCAATTGGAGTGATTTTTCACAGCATTTTGACCTTTTGACATGTTTAATTTTTTGGTGTTTGTTCATTGTGAACAATCGCACAAATTTTAAAAATGTTGTTTGGGCGACTATTTTATCATGAGGAAATAAATAGCGTATTAAGGCATCATTGAAATGAAAATTATTGCATAATTTATTGTAATATCCCACCGAACATTATTTTACTTCCATATAGACACCTTATTATTTGCAGTGAGTGTAATTAAAAATTGCAGGCAAAAAGTGTTGCCTGCAATAGGAGAGATTTTTATACCTGTTCGAATTGTCGCAAAAGCGTAAAAGATATAATGGAAAATTTTTCATAGTTTTGGTAAGATTGTTATATTTATTTTTTATTGTCATTTTATTTATTATTATTATTATTATTTTGTGCGAACTATTTACTTTTTTTTATTATTTGGCACAAATAAAGAATAATACTAGATCTAATTTACTTTACTGCTTTGCTTTTTTTAAATAAATATTTCGAAGTTTATTTAAAAAAAGTCATTTGTAAAACAGTTTTCTTTTTAAGTGTACGTCTTTTACAGGGATTTTGCCATCTAGTGTATGGAAGCTTAGCTTATCTAAGATTTTCCAGACAGTTTATCTTTACAATAATTGGTCTGTGTCAATTATTTTATGAAAAATATTATATACTCAATACTTTTATATGAAAATATTATTTTCTTCCTTAATTTTTAACTCTGTCGTATGCCCAAAAGCGACTTCAAACAAACAAACAAAGCCATATTTTGATATACCTGCTATTAAGAAAAGTATTATTCGCCAAAAAAAAAAAAGATTACTATGTAAAATCTATAGCTTTTATAGAATTAATAGTTAAATTACAGAAGAAATGACAAAACATAAAAAATAGCCTGAATAAAGTTTATACAAAAGTATAGTTATTCATAACAATTATAGATCATTTTACATTATGAAAAACAACAAAGAAAGATATAGTCGGTCAAGCCCGACCATATGATAACCCACACCATTGTTTATATTCATAAAATTCGTGGAGAGGTCTTATATTAGACATGTGGACAATTGTGGACCGATACTTTTACTAAGTGTAAAATAAAATACACGAATACGTTAATACTGAGATTTATATGAATTTATGCAATTTAGGCTGAATTCTGAAAGTGGGCTTATATGGGAGCTATGGTAAATTAAGGAGCGATCCTCATAAAATTTATCATTGTTATTTCTACTTATATAAAACTTATGTGTGCCGAATATAAACTTGATACTAACATGTGTATATGACTTATGTACGTTAAAGTGACTTTCGGAAGAGGGTTTTATATGGAAGCTATTGTCAATTATGGACCGATCTTCATGAAATTTGTCGAAAAATTTGATACTTCTACAAAACTTTCTTACACCGAATTTCCTTAAAATATTGCTATATTTAAGGAATTTATGATCGTTAAACCCCTATTTAAGGACGACATTTTTATGGGGGCTAGGTGAAATAATGGACCGATTTTTTCTATGCGTTACAAACATCAGCACAAACGTATAATACCCCAGTCACCTATGGTGGTGTGGGATATAATAACCCAAACTGTTTTGCAATTGTTTATTTTGACTCTTGGCTGATTATTCACAAAATTTTGTGTGATTTTACAAATTTTTTGGGCTTTTGTTCACAAGTAAAAAAATTGGATCTTTGTACACTTTTGGGTTTTGGGCGAATTTCCCTTTGCTACTTTCAGAAAATCGATTCTGCAAAATTTTAAAATTATACTTCAACATTTTTGGACGCAAAAAATGCCTTAGAATTATATAAAGCTGTAGTTTATTTTATTGATTATTTTTTTTAATCTATCAAAATAAATGAGTTTTGAAAGAAAACGAGATACTTTTATCTAAACGCATTTTGCTGGGATACATACAAGGGTTTAAAAACTATCAAAATTTGACTAAAAAGCCAGGTCTGTCAAGATTTATAATAAAGTGAAGGGCGATATAAAAAATTATGAAGTTTATTGAATTTAAATTGAATATTTATAACCTTTTTTGGACTTTTTTTATTGTTTTTTATAAAATTTTTGTATCTGGGCTTAAGTTCATTGAATAATTGTAGAAGAATACATTCTAAAACTTTTATTGGACATTCGGCAGAATTGAATGTATTTTCTAGTCTGCCACGACCGTCATCAGCACTCTTCAGCGTCCCACCGTGGTGTTCTCTGTAAAAATTATCTATTTAGCTTACAGCTTTTCGGGAAATTAAATCTTTAAATTATTTTCCCTATATATTATTAAGTAGGACGAATGGTTTACGATAAAGCTTTTTACAATTATTTTCGCCTTTTTAAATTATTATTGTTTATATGCTTAAGGCTATCAGGTAGTAAATCAAGCAATGTATAATTTTTATTGTTTAGTCATTTATTAAGTAGCAATGAACAATGTTGTTTTTATTTGATTTTTCCCTTCAATTTGCTTTCTATATTTAGAAATACTTAACTGGGGAGTCAAGTAACACTTTTTATACTGTACCTTGTGTTGAAGGCTTATATTAGTTTGTAGTGTTACTTGAATGCCCTGTATTTCTAGAAATAGAAAACAAATAGAATAGTATTTATTATTAAAAAATATTTAAAATAATGTTCGATAAAAACTAAGGGTTTGTATGATTTAAACCCCTGTAACTTTTAAACTTTTTAAAAATTATATATATATATATATATATATATATATCTATATTTAAAAGCAAATTAATTCTTCCGTGTAACTCACCTAGTATTGATAATATTGTTAGTCCTTTTGTATGTGGTAGTTTTTTCCCCAGATGTTTATTAACGTGTGCAACCGTAATGTAAAGATTTGTTAACGTTTCTCATGTATTTAGTGGATCTATCCAAAATGTGTATGCCTAACAATAAGTGATTAAATATTATTACTAAAATTAAACTAAAATATCAGCTTTCATAAGTCTCAACTTAATAAATTGGTAGATCGATTTTACAAAGTCTTGTTGATGTATGCGTTCTGATAAGTAGTCTTACCAGTTGTTTAGAGTGCAGCTGGAATTTTAAGATATACCTTTCACGAATTATTATAAACCTGTTTTTTACCAATAGATTTTTCTAAATCCTTGTGGATGGTTTCGTTTCTCATATACCATGGTAACCCTGTCTGTATCAAATTTATGTTGGTATTACCCACTGTTTCCCATAAATGGATTACATTTCTACAAATTGGTTTTAAGATGTTTTTATACAGGACGACTTTTGCAGTCAAACTCGATTTTGATTAATAGTTAATTAGCCAGTGCATATTATAAGCTTTGATTCTCATATGTGGCCTCTTGGCTTCTGTGTGACGACGCCAAGTAAGACGTCTATCTAAATGCATGCTAACTTATGTCACATGAACGGAATGTGAGATGTTTACATTTCCAATCATGACAAGAGGACAAATTCCCATCCTAAGCTAAATTTAACGTGGTTACTTTTGACTTCATTTACTTTTATATTCCAGTTTTTCAATCGCATCTCCACTCGTCTTAAATAATTATCGAGTTCTCTAGACACTTTAAGAAGATTAGAAAATATTTGAAACCAGATAAGAAAGAAAAATTTGAAAAGATGTTAAAAAAATTTTCTGTGCCAGAGGTTCAATATTTTTAACCACAATAGCTCCGCTCCTGAGCGGTGTTTGGAACCCATTTAATTTAAAATTTAAAATTATATACTCTTTTGCTATGTCTGTGAGAAATTTTATTTAAATACATCCAGAAGATTATAAGTTACAGATTTATTTCCAACATTTCGAACTTTTTTTGGATCAGTTGGACAACATGCTGGTTGACAGGGGATATAGAATCCAAATTATTTGTACTATCAATTAGAACTTTGTACAGCTGTCTTCCTCTAGGATTTATAATTCTCGATCCCCAATAAGTATGTTTTGCATTATAGTCAACGCATGCCAGAAAACAATCTCCCAAAAATGATTGGTATAATAAAACTTTAAATCTGGAATATTAAAATTGTATTTATTTTTAAGATAAGTTTCTGAAATTAAAATGATATCAATATTATTATTCTGAATGAAATGTGATACTTAAACTATTTGTGTTCCAAAAACAAATTACTGAAAAACTCATTTTTTCGTTAGGAGGATTTAAATCATTTGATTCAAAAGAAATTTGAAATTTTGAGAATTGTTTTAAATTTTCATCTTTAAACCGCGATAACTTTTAAACTACCTCGCGAAGGTGATTCATATCAACAGATTTTAAACACTAAAATATTGCTTTTGGATCGATAAACATTTATATAATTTTTAAGTCTAAATCTACCCTTTTTATTTTGCTTTTAGCCTCAAAATTTTCATTTTAGCTTTCTTTGTCTTTCTTTGAATTACCTTAAAAAGGCTACAGTTTTAGTACTTCAACAAAGAAGAATGGAGATTATTTACCTTTAACTAAAATTATATATATATATATATATATATATATATATATATATATATATATGCTCCATCCATTATTATTTGTAATTATTTTTTAAATTAAACTTCATTACTACAGAAAATATTTATAAATACAATTTTAAAAAATTTTTTTAAACAAAAAATCACCTAAAATATTATAAATGATTAATCAAAAAGAAATTATAATTCGGAAATGACGAAAGCTCACGTCTAAACATTGCGTCATTTTTCATATTAAGTATGTATAACCCAAATATTTGTAGGCGATTTTTACTGGATCATTTTTTGCTATGTTTTGTTTATAAATTTATTACAATATCATCAAAAAATATCAAAAATATTATCAATTTATGCGTGTTAAAGTGGCATTCTGGGATTGGTGTTATATGGGAGATATGGTCAATTAAAGGGCGATCTTTGCGAATCTTAACAGAATGTTTATACTCAATTACAAAATAATCATGTCACATTTTATTTCGATAATAATATTTTTATGGTGTTTGTGCACTTTTAAACAATTTTTGGAATGGGACCTCATGTGGAAATTATGGTCAATTATCTAACCATACTCATGAAATTTAATAGTCCGTCTAATGTCGATAAAAATCCTATCCTATCTACGTCGAATTTCATATAAATATTTGCATATTCAACACAATTCTGATCCCTTAAGGATATTTTCGGGAAACATTTGAAATGAACCTAGGTAAAATAATGGATCAATTTCTAATATTTTCTATAAGCTTTGAAGAAAAATGCCTGTGCTAATTATCATTGAATAATATTTGAGATTACAGCATTTATTTCGAAAATAAAATTTACATAAACTCTAACAACATTTTTAAAATTCATAAATGAAGTTAAGGGGACAAAATACGGGATTCAGAGATTTGTTTATGTTGTTTTTAAAATTAATATAATTTCAAAATAATTTATTAAAAAAGGATATTTATAGTAAAATATTTGAAGGATAATTTTGATACTGTAAAGACCCGAAGGGTTAAAATGAAGAAATTTGCTTGAATTTCGAAGTCATATTCTACCATTTCATACCCATATCGGCATTGTTGAGCAACTAACAGATTTTGACATAATACATAAAAAAAATTATTAATTTTGAAATTTCAAAGCCCTTTTAAAATGATATTTGAACAAGAGATGTGAAATTAAATCAAAGAAATTTGGTGAGGTCTTTACAACTTGCTGAAACACTGGCTAAAATTGGATTGTTATTGATACGATGGACCAGACTAGTGTTTTCAGACTGTTTAGTAGCGGCATGTCTCAGGAGAAAATTACGTGACTTCTTTTATTGAATATGACTATATTAGTATTTTATGAAGACTTGAAAATATGAGGATAATATTGCGGAAGAATTAACGGGAAACATCCGAACATATTGTCATATTGAATGGAGTCCACAGGAAGGATTTAAGATACTGGATATCTTTTATAGATTTAATAGATTTTCTGTAAAATGACTAAGTTTTTAGATTTTAGATTTTTAGACAAACAATTTTGGATATTTCTCAGAATTATCAGAAATCTCAATATACATATTTACCTTCATATAGTAAAATTCACTGGGTTATCCTTTCGGCTATCTTGTGTTATACAGTATATATATTTGTATTGTTACTATTATTAATTGTGCTTTTGGCCAAGAAAGATTTATGTTTTCGTTAAGTTTGGCTTTTTATTCCAACGAAGAGCTTAGAAGAAAAACAAAAAGCAAAATAATCAAATAAATATAAAAAAATAAATATTTGGGATATAAATAAATGGAAGATTATTAAATGGGTTTTAGCGTTCATTTTACTTTAGTTTTTATGTATTATTAAAGCAGGAGTATTTTTTATTTTGATTTTATCTTATATTTTTTACTTGCAATAAAAGTATTACGATTCCTTCGTGTAAAATAAAAATATAATTTAACACCGTTTTTAGATTAATTTCCACTACTTTTGATACCACCATTAAATCTTGAAAGATTACACAAGACATTAATGAAAAAGTACTTAAAATTTACCAAAATAATATAGGTATCAAGACAATACAAATCAGCCTTAGCAAATTTAAAAAACTGCTCCAAATTTTGACAAGCTCATTAATGCATAAGGTATTATTTTTCGAATGGAAAATGTGTCATTTTGTAACATAGTGTTATTGCATTTGAACATTGTAAAATTATAAAAGCATTGTAAAGTTCTTAAGACTTCTGGCTAGAACTTAAATACAAAATGTATCATAAAGGTGAATGAAAGAAAAAATATTGCTCTGTGCAAAGAAAAAATTATGGACGATATTCTTTAAAAAAAAAAAAGTTATTTAAATATAAAAAATTTATTTGATTTTAATATTTTGTTTTATTGGTTTTAAATTATTTCAAAATAAATGTAAAAAAAACAAAAAGAACTTTTTGTATACTCACACTTTTCCATAAAAATAAAAACTAAATTGTAAAAATGCTGTAGCAAGAAAATATTTACGAGTTAAAACCAACATCTGGAGAATTCCAAAGGTAAGTTATCTTGATTTTGGTACAGATTTTCCAAACAAAACTGGATACGCTGTACTTTCATCTGTAAACATTTAGCAAGATTTAGCAAAGAAATTGATAAGAAATATTGCTATTTTATTTATAACTATTATCATTATGTGGATCGATTTAACAATATACATAAGTTAATGCCTATCTGGCTAGTTTTCTGTAATTCCTAATAAATATTCTGACGGAATAGTGTTCATATATTTCTTAAATATCTCGATAAAATTGTGGAAATTTTATGTAAATTGGTCGAGCCGAATAGAAATTGTAGATTTATTTTAAACTATAGTACATACAACGCCTTTTTTTAATAGATTTATTTATCTATTCTCATTGGTACGTGCGGGGTAGTTTTGAAGTCCTTAACTAAAGAATGCATGGAAACAGACTGAATTTAATTTAAAACGAGAAAAATATAGTCGGTCAAGACCATACAGTATTATGTACGAGCATAAAAATTCGGGAGGGGGACTTATATTACACCTGTGGCTAATTTTATTAAATATAAAATAAAATATACAAATACAGAATAATTCGTTGATACTAGGTTAGGTTAGGTTAGGTTAGGTTAGGTTCTTAGGGCAGCTGTTTAGTCAATAAGGGACAGTTCACTTGGGTCCAATTTGGTCCCGTTGTGAAACCCTGAGGGATGTGTTTCTAACTCAAATGTCCATAACAGCGTTCGAAACGAACCAGTCCGACGCATGTATGAAAGAATTGATCCATCTGATATCAATATCAGAGAGATCTGATAATACATGCACAAACGGACTTCCAAAATTTGCAGTCCTGATCTCGGCAAGAGTGGGACAGTGAAAAAAAGATGCATTTCCTCCTCTTGCTCATAACGTCAGCTTCTACAAAACTCGTTAAAAAGGAGCCCTAGTCTTCTAGCATGCACACCTGTAATCCAATACCCTGTGACCACGACTATCATAATTCTTAGCCGATGCCTCGATAGTTCCATGATGAAGTTAGATCGACATTCATCATAATATTTTCTTCGAGGTTGAACATGTGGATTAATTTGTCCATCCATCTTATGCAATCCTCGATAAGTTCTGCAGAATTAATGATCTGCAAGCCGAAAGCGGTACACCAACCAGTTGGTCGATATCTTCACCACGAAGAAGGTATCCAGCTCTGGGTAATGCATCAGCAATAAAATTACTCGGGGTGCTTGAATGACCCCTAACCCAAACCAGCTCCAGGTTCGAATGTCTCGCCATCTTATTCAGAGATCTCCGGCATTCATGTATGTCGATCTGGATGTCGAAAAGATTCCGATATAGGTGGATTTCTCCATAGCATTCTACTATCTCTCTCTACATAAGTATGGGCTTAATCACCGTGTCGAAGAGCCATTTTGTATTCCTGGGATTTATTCCTCAGGATTTAGAAATGGCCTTCCTACACATATATAGGGCAATACCGGCCTATAAGGCTCCGGGACGTGTATTCTGGAGCCAGGATAGTTTGGAGTCCAGCATAATCAAAAGGTACTTCGCACTGTCTGACACCTTTAATTCAATACCTTTTAGGCGTAGAAATGGGAAAGATGAAATCTTATATCTGCTAGAAAAGAGACAAGTACCGTTTTTCCTGGATTTAAGCTAAGGCCGCTAATTGTACTCCATGTACTAGTTAGTCCCAGAGCAGTTTGCAGGCGGTGGGACATAGTATCCAGATATTTCCCAGATACAACCACCATAACATCGTCCATGTAAGCGACAGTCTTAAACTTCAGTGAATCAAGTTCCCTGAGTAATGAGTTAACGGTGATATTTCAGATTAGTGCTACCCTGTAAATGGTAGACGCACCCATGCTTGATATTATAACCCTATTGGTTAGAAATCTCCATATGAGGCTGGTGATCGACTGATGAATATCGAGTCTTTCCAGGGACAATTTGATTACTTCCAGAATCACATTATTAAAGGCTCCTTCTATATCAAGGAAGGCCTTGTACTCTTTTTCAATATACTCTACTAGCGAATGTAATGCATTCTCAACAGATTTGGCCTTCATGTTGAGACGCTGATAATAGGCAAGGGTTGATCGTTCTACGTAGGTGTAGGTCGATTAACCTTTCCAGTGTCTCCAAGAGGAAGGACGTCAGGCTAATAAGTCTGAAATCCTTTGGCTTTGTATGTGAGGTTTTACCCCTTTAGGGATAAAGACATCTAGTCCATGACTTAGGGATATAAATACATGACAAACATGCTGAATATATCCGAGTTAGCCAGGGAACTATTAAAACTGCATTTTACTGCAGGTCAGCCGGTATAATGCCATCAGGACCCGGAGATTCAAATGGGGCAAAGCTCTTCAGAGCCCATCTCAGTTCACTATCCGTTATAGGAATGGGATAATCATTGATGATCTCTGAAGATATTACAGAGCATCCCGTTAAAGGGAGACTACCAGGAAAGTTCGCATTCATTAAGACATCTTAGAACTCTTGACCGCTTATTGTCCAACTGCCACATGATTTCTGGATTAAACTTGGAACAGTAGGTGGTGATGCCAGAATTTTACGAAATCGACTGTTCTCAGAGTGGTTTTCTACGCCGCTACAGAATGCCCACCAGGATGTTCGTTTCGCATTTCTTATCTGGTTTTAAACCAGTTAACGCAGAACTTATAAGTAGACCAGTCTCCTGGTCTCTTGACCTCATTAAATATACGTCTACATGCTTTAGGAGTCTCAACTATCTCGGAGTTCCATCAATGTGATTTACTCCTATCCCTGTAGATTTTGGATCTGCATGCAACAGAAATCGCTGTATTAAAAGCGTTCGTTAGCGTTTTGACACAGGAATCAATATCACCACAACCGTTGATGGTTGGGACAGAATGTCATGTTGTACTATCCAGTTTGTCTTCCTCTTGTTTTGAAAGGATTTAAACCTGGATAAACAAACGACATGATGGGCATTAGCGTCAGCTCCAATTATGAGCGGTATGTTGCATGCTCTAGCCACCTCTATTATCTCGCGAACCTTAATCGGTGATGGTTCGCAGTGTTCAGGGTCATGTAGCTGGAGACAATGTAGATGGTACCAGTGCTTGTCTCCCACTGATGGTACCAGTGCTTGTCCTCATCACTGAAATCAGAAAGTATGAAGATACTGAGTTTTTTGCTTGCATCAGCTTGAATTTGTCCGCACGTAATCCGCAAACCTTTACGCCAACGAGCCATGGTTCCTGGACTAGTGCTAGCTCTTCTCCTCTTTCTACCATTTGGAGGAGCAGCGCAGCAGAGACTGCTTTAAAATGGTGAAGATTGACTTGCGTTATCTTCACCATGTGTGTCCTTTGGGATGATTGTGACGTTAACGTCATCTTGATCGTAGTCCAAGAGGACGTCCTCGTCAACTACTTTGTCCACTTGCTCAAAAAATTCACCCACAAACTCAGAGTTTGATTGAGTGTCCTCTTGAGCAAATGGACTAACAGTCTCTTCACAAGACATTGCTTTTGGAATTTGATCATCATCGATCTGAATCGGTCTGTCTCTGTCATCTCGTCGGTAGACCTGTAGGAAGATCAACTCTGGACACCTTCCAGTCGCTTCCAAGATTTCCGGCCAGAATGAGTTTCATAATCTAGTCCTGTTTGGACGGTATGTTCGGTACTAGGGCCACGACCGTGGCTGACATGGAATCTATTCAATGGAAACCACGTCCTGTCTAGCGCCTGCTTCAGTAGTAGTGCTGATCGCACGTTTGAGCAAGGCATTAGCTCGACTCGGTTACGGTACCATACCGCATCATCACACTGGGGGATGGGTCCGTGGTTCTCTTTCAGAACTTTCCAAAAGACTCCCATCAGCTTCTTGCGCACTATATTCCAGCGCAAAACGGATCGCTCCTATCAATGATATCTCGTATAAGATAGCCTTTGGCAATTTCACTATACGTCCTGTTCATCGGGTTGCTGGGCTTTGGACATTTGGTTCCAGGCTGTTGGTTTTGCGGCTGTGCCTCCTTCTCCTAAAGTGTCCGTTTAGGCCCGCCTTTCGACGTGGGGGAGGGTTACGCTGCAATTCCACCAACGGTAATTTAGCCCAGTTGAGAGAAACAAGTTCCTCAGGAGTAAGGGACTCAACAGTCTTTTTACCCAACCGATCCATAAATCGTTCGGCGGCACGCCATCTTAAAGAGGCCCTTCTGGCGGATACAATGTGCCCTTGGGATGAGTTGTTGCCCTTTCGGGCAGGAGACTCAGTTTTATAAACCGAAAGCTGATTCGCATTTCATCCACTGTCGGGGGGAGATAACGCTTGGGAGCCCGAAGACTTGTTCGCACCTCCTTTGATTACAGTAGACGCTAGGGTTGCTGCCGCCCTATTCAGTTTCGGGCAAGCAGTCCTCGAAGCAGGGGATTTCGACGGTCTTGTGCCGGTGCGGGCAGCTTTTGAGGTGCTTGGTGCGACGCTTAGAGGCACCTTGTCAGTTGCTTCCAGAATTGGAAGCCGATTTTACGCATTTGGTGGGCTTACCACATCCTACTGTTTGTTTTCTGTCTTCCTCATAACTTTTCGTTCGTTTGTTTTGTTTGTTTTTCTTTTCCATTTAATTAACTTCTTTATCTCACGAGTGTAATCGTAACGGGCAGGACAATCCATGCATTGACGGCGGACATGGATTAGGCTACACAACATTTACAACCAACCCGTGTCCTGGCGTCGGAGGGGAGTTGTTAGGGATTAGTCTTCTATAATAATGATAAAGCTCCCCCTATCCGCCACCTGGGGATGCACTCGATAGGAGATCTGTTAACTCCACAGGAGTGCGTTGATACTAACATCTAGATAATTTTATGCACTTTAAAGCGATTCCTGCAAGTGGGTTTATATGGCAGCTATGGTATATTATAGATCGATTCTTACAAAATTTGGTACAAAGATTTGTTTCTACTTACATAAAACTTATTTGTGTCAAATATTAACTTATACTAACATTCGTATGGAATTTAAGCACGTTAAAGTTATTTTCGGAAGAGGGGTTTATATGGGAGTACAAAGATTGATACTTGTACAGAACTTCTTTGCACCGAATTTCATTAAAATATACTTATTTTTGAGTGTTTAAACGCTATGCTGGGGGGACATTTGTATGGGAGCTAGGTGAAATAATGGACCAATCACAACCAATTTCAATAGGCTTCGTCCTTGTATCATAAAGGTCCTACGTGCAAAATTTAATTGAATTATCTTTAAAATTGCGACCAATACCTTGTGCAAAAGGTTTAAATGGACAGCCAGCCAGACGGACAGACATCGTTAGATCGACTTAGAAAGTGATTCTGAGTCGATTAGTATACTTTAAGGTGGTGTGTTGGATAACATTTTCTATTCGTTGTAAACATCAGCACAAACGCATAATACCCCAACCATCTATGGTAGTGTAGGGTATAAATATCTATTAACTGTAAATGGTAAGTTCAGTTTTAATAATGATTTTTTTCTCTTTTAGCTCGATTTATTCAGCTATTGAAGATGGAAGAAGAATCAAGGTTCAAATTTTAATGGATGCAAACATAAATATGCTTTACATTATTTTGCTCAATTTGTAGTTGTAAAAAATTGTATAATTGTAAAAATGTTAATGAAATTTTATGAAATAATTCTTATAAAACTTTTTATTAATTCAAAAATAAATATTGTTTGAAATTCCTTTAAAAATTAAATATTGTTTCATTAAAAAAATATTCTTTCCGTTAAATTTTTTTTTTTTTAATTTTATGGAATTTTCAATTAATTAAATTTGTAAATAGTAAAAATATTTTAATAAATAAAATATATTTTTTTCAATAAAATATTAAAGAACTTGAGTGTTAGATTTTTAGATTTTTGAATGTAATATTTAAGTTAGAAATATATTTAATTTTATAAATTTTGTAATAGAATACGAATTTTAATTTTTTTCTGTGTATTGAAGGCTTCAAATTAAATATATTTTTTTCCTTACTTTAAAAATCAAGCTAAAAATCTAAACTAAATTTAAATAATAACTACTTTAATTTTAAAACATTTCCTTTCCTACCGTTTATTCTCTGACATCGTTAATAACTCTTTACGTTTAGTTTGTTTTATTTTATTATTATTTTTTTATTTCTTTTTAATTTCTGGTTTGTTCTTTTGTTCGGAAAAAAAGGAAATATATCACAGTATAAATTGTCGTTTTAACTTCATTTTTAACTGTAATTACTAAAGCTTGTACTACAATAACAATAATTTTGCTTTTTTCTTCTTGCTCAAGTGTTCCATTCCACTCTGGCAATAACAGTAACAATTAAATGACCATGATAAGTGGTTAAATTTACTTACTCCATTCCCTAGTGGTTGTAGCTTAGTAAAAAATTAAAAAAAGAGAAAGAAATAATGAACAAAATCTACAAAATCTAAAATAAAACCCCAACTAATTCCCGGTGGAAATTCTGACTCTGTCATATTGTCATTGTAGTATGTAGTTTATTCCACAATACATTTCTAAATATTTTTATTTTTTTTTAATTGCTTTTGGTTTCCATACGAACCACAAACGCGCACATAAAAAGGTAAAGGAAACGGAAATAGAACAACGACGTGTAATGCAAACATATGATGAACTAACTGTTCGTTTAGTCGTTTGTTTATTTGTATGAAGTTTTGTCATATACTTTGTATGTATGTACATATAAATTTAAATATATTATAGTATTTGCAACGCGTTAAGCATTTTTTAATGGTAAATAAAATTTAAAATTTTAGAAAAGGGTGCATTAAATTCGCCTTAGCTTAACACTTCTTTGTTTATTTTGAATCCTTGTTTAAGTGAATAATCGCTGTTAGTGGGTATGAAAACTTTTAAAAGCTAACAATAATTGTAGAATTCCTATTGCTTTTTTCTAAAAAATATTAAAATAAAAAATATTAATATTAATTAGTTCTTATTTTTTCGTAAGTGTTTAAGAAAACTGTTTATTTATTCTTTATTATTTAAGCATTAGCGTCAACTAAACTTACTGAACATATGAATATGAATAATAAAATATTTTAATAATAAAATATTTAAAGTAATTTCTATCTGCATAAAATAAGATTTGCTACAATTGAAACTTACTACCAAAGAATAAAAAAAAGAAACTGGCTCAATTTCCTACAACAATATTTCTCTATTCTCACTAGCGTAAGCGTTGAGAATCTTCAAAAAGTGTCAAAAAAAAGGTATTTCAAAAAATAAAATCACCAAAAAAGAGAATTTTTCGAAAAAATGGGGCTAACTGCTTCAATACCTAATAAACTCATTAAAATTTGTTTATTTGAAAAAATCAAAAAAAATATTTTGTTTTTTAGAATAACTACTAAACTTAATTTTACTAATAACGAAATAATTTACTCATAAGAATTATTATAAATAAAACACAATAATAAAGCAAAAATAAAATTTTTTTAATAAAAATAGTTAACATTTTATGAATATGAAATACTAAACTTCTGTACTATTGTACGAGGTCTTCACTCGGACTCCAGTTTTACAAATTCCCGCAGTGCTATTAATCAAAGTAAAAATAAAAATTAGGATATAAGTATTCATCAAATCTATTTTTTAATTTTCCCAATCCGGTCCAAAAAGAATCGGCATTTGATGTTTTAAATAGCTGGTCATAAACTTTATCATTATTTTTAGTTTTTAACAGTTTCTCGTCATTTATCACATAGTCTTAAAAAGTCGCCATTTAGTTCCATTTTAAAAAAGGGGCCAAAAAAGTAGTCAGGTGATTGATAAAGAGGCACTTAGCGACTGAAGTAGCTAAACGGTAACGCTGCTCCTCATTTGAATTCAATAGATTTGTGAGATAGAAAAACAACACAAAATAAACTACGGATGGAAAAGTTGATATTATAATACTTTTTTGATACTTTTTAACATTCAAAAATACCGAAGTACTCCCTGGAGTCATTTGATACTATCAAACGATTAGCTGGATATTCAAAAATTCTAATTAAAAATAAAATTTTTAAGTTATAATATATTTTGAAAATATATAATTTTTTAATAGAAATCGATGTTTTTTATCACCTTTGATTGAAATGTTCAAAAGTAATAAGGAAATTGCAATGAACACTATCTTTGCTTGAATTCCCTAAAACCAATCTATATTATATAAACATTTGAGCTGCAGGTTTAATTTATAAAATTGTGAACTCTCAATCTTTACTAAAAACTACAAGTTTTTATGCTCTGTAAATCAAATTGAAGTGAAAGTGTTCCACTTCGGAAGTGAAAATGTTCCAAAACATCAGGTAATGAATTTTATTTTAAGATAACTAAAGCTGAAGTGCTTGATTTTAAGGAATTGGTTTTGGACTTTGTTCTTCTTAAGTTCATTTTAATAACTACAATATTTAAAAATAATTATCAAAATATAAATAAATAATAAATAATTATCAAAAATTTTAATTTTAGTACTCTGAGAGTGAAAAAGGTACTACTTGAATTTTATTTTGATACCCAAAATATTTTTTTCCATTAGCACACAATATTTTATTATTTTTTCACCCACATTTATTACATTTTAACTACCGTAAACGAATATTTTCCACAAACCGAAAACAAAAATATTTCTTTTTCTTTTTAATATTTTTAACATTCCTTTTTTCAATGTTGAAATTTAGATTGCACGAATAAAGTTGCTACTTTTGGTATTAAAAATAAAACAGAATTTAAAATAATTTTAAATTATTTCATCAACAAAAAAGCCAAAAAATGTATTCATATTTATATTTGTGGATGTAATCTGCAGCAAAAAATGAAAATTTATGAAAATCTGCGAATATAGTTGTAATTAATAAACTTAATAATTTTTGAATACTATTTTGAGCAACTATGTGTGTTTACGATGTATGGTGAAAGTAATTTCAGCACTAATATACATATATAAATAAAATGTGACCCAAGCTTGAAGTCAGGTTTTTTTGACAAGCCTTCCATTCTTTGTATTCTTTGCTTACTAGGGTATCCATTCGAATAATGTTCTTTCGACTAATTCGAAGAACTTAAAACTACATCCTCTGTAATAACTAATAATACGAATATTTTGAAGTCGAATATTGAAACAAAACGAATAATTTTCTTTCTTAATAGAATACCTCTTTTAAATTATTTTTACAGAGTTACATAGTTATTTGCAGAAAACTGTTTTTGGGTAGTTTCTAATTATAATTCTGTTATTCTTTTATTTCTTTTTTCCTTTTTAAATTTTTTTGAAAAGTAGAAAAAACAGACTTTTCAACCATATGCATTTGGTTTGTTTTGATCAAAAACTATAGGAAAATGTTCAAACAACTTTTAGAAGAAATAAAATTTTTCCACAATTTTTCTAGTTTTACTACGATTTATTAAAATTTTTCTAAACACGCCTATGCAACGATGCAATAAATTTTAGTGGTATTTTTGTTGTAAATATATATTATATATACATTTTTGTCTAAAAATATATGAGAAATTTTTTAATAATGTTCAGAAAATGCTTAATAACTTTTTGAGTCTTAATGCAATTTTATATCCCAATATAGTTTTATTCTAAAGAAAATAACATTTCAAACTTTTTAAACAAATTAGAAAAAATCAAAAATATTTATATCAAAGTCAAAATTTCGAAAAAGGAAAGGGAAATAAATTTAAAAATGGTGAATAATTCTTTATTTAATTGGAGTATAGATGAAAAGCTACGTCCTTCTACTTTAAAAGTCAATTTAAAAATCTTAAGTTGATTTAAAATATCTCGGAACTTAAGGAGTGCTTAAAAATTTTTTTAAATTGTTTTGTTTTGTGCTCAATAAGTCGTAGACTCACATTAGATCGTTTTCCGAGTGAAAAGAAAACGTGCCATTTTGTAACAGCGTGCAATTTGTGTAAATATATATTTTACAACAAGTTTGCGATCGTAAATTGCCTTATTTTCTCTGTTTGGCGATACCAAAACAGAGTTTTTTAGACAGCAGCAGAAGGGAATACGTATTTTCTGTGCCGCTACACACTTCGTCAGCATTCGTGGTGTCTTATGCATTTTGGTTTCGTTGAAACCTAAACACAACTATTTTATTTTTACTTTTTTTGCTTGATATTTACATAACTAAAATATGAATTTACATTTACAGTTTTTATTCTGAAAAGAAAACTTTTATTATTTCGGAAATCTGCCAAATTATTGAAAATAAATGTCGCCATTCAATAACAGTGGACAAAACTCTTTTCATTTTAACAGCAAGACATTTAAACATTTTAATTTCGGATTTGAACAATTAAAAATAAAAGAACTGCTTCTTGAAGCCACATGGCCATTAGAGAACTGAGTAAAGATTCGGAAACATTAATTGAATTTGAAGGTATTAAAATATTTTTAATAAAAAAGTTATGAAAGAAAATAATTCTTTTTCTAAAGAATTAGTTACACATTCGAAATATCGTATTCATGAAACACGTTTAAAAGCTTAAAATACACTTATATTATCAGTGTTGCCAGGAGATGAGAAAAAAGTCTAAATTGAATTTTAAAAAGGTCAAAAAAATATATTTTGAAGAAATTTTTCTTCATTTTTGAATTATAATTCCTTTTTGAATTTTCAAATTTTTTGGTGGTTTTTCGCATTAATATTTTTTTTTATTATTTTCATAACTAGTTTCTATTGTTGATGAAGTAAGTTAAAAAATATTTATAATAATCGATTTATTTACTGCAAAATTTTGTCCTTTTTTAAAATTTAATTTGTCAAAAATTTTAACATTTTTAAGCAGTTTCGAGAAAAAATCTAGAAAAAAACTAGAAGCTAAAACGAAAATTTTGAGGCTAAAAGAAAAATAAAATAGCTGGAATTAGCATTAGAAATGCTAAACTGGTAAAACTGTATATTTTATTTAAATTCTAAAAATACCCAACCAGCTTTAATTTTAAAGTATAGCTTTAAAACAGAAACTAAAGAGATATTCGGAAAATTATTTGGCATAGAAACTGCGAAAATGAATCACATGAATCTGTGGAGATAGAGAAATCTTTTGAAACATTAGATATTGATGTGATTTGCTATAGGAGATGAATCAACAATTAAAAGTGTACTAAATTACAAAAGTTCAAGGAAAAATTTTGACACCATAATGAACGATCTTTTTTCTATATATTTACACAGAACGGAAAAGACAACCGATAAGTTGAAAACGCTCTTCAATGCATTTTTAATAATTTCGCCAACTTCAACAATCAGCCTTTTCAAAATCGAATTTTATAAATATTAAAAAGTTAAAAGGCTTAAATCAAACTAGATAACTTCTATTCTTTTTTAAATATTATTTTAATTCATTTCCTTAAATATATATCTTTTGTATTAATACAATACGATCTTTATTTATTGTAGTAAGAGAACTGTTTGTTTAATTTTATATTTTTGTTTTTGTGTTCGACACACACAAAGTATATTTATAAAGAATATTTTAGTTTTCCTTTTATAATAAAATCTTTGAAAATGTACTAGAATTTAACAGTGTTATTATATATTTGGAATTATTTTAGCAATTCGAACAATCTTTAATGCATGATGAAATAATTTCTATAAATTATTGTTGAATTATTCGTTTTATTCGAACAATGAAAAACCGAACAATTTGAATACCCTTAAACTTACATACATCACTCAAAAATATATATAAAATTTTTAGTAAACATAAATTATAATTTTTATAATATCAGAGAAAGACAAAAATTTATCTAAAATTGCATTTTTAAGTGGTATTATTGTTATATTTAAATGATTGTGTTTAAAGAGGATATATTCGTTGATATATTGGTGTTGTTAGTTAGAATATATATATATATATATATATATATATATATATATATATATATATATATATATATTATATATATATATATATATATATATATATATATATTATATATATATATATTATATATATATATATATATATATATTACGGTAATATTATTATATTTAAATGATTGTGTTTAAAGAGGATATATTCGTTGATATATATATATATATATATATATATATTCTAACTATATATATATATATTCTAACTAACAACACCAATATATCAACGAATATATCCTCTTTAAACACAATCATTTAAATATAATAATAATACCACTTAAAAATGCAATTTTAGATGAATTTTTGTCTTTCTCTGATATTATAAAAATTATAATTTATGTTACTAAAAATCAATATAACTTGTTATAGGACAAAATGTTTCACTATTTAAAAAAAAGTTATATATTCCTACAGATACAAATATATTTCTTTTTTTTTTAAAGTTTTTGTGATTTTTACTTTTTGAGAGTTTATTTTATAATCAATTTTGGTCGCAACATTTCTTAATTTGACATTTGTCGTATAATATCTTTATGTTCAAGAATAATTACTTATATACTGTGTAACAATCATAATAATGTAAATAAAAAAAAATAAAATGAAAATAATAACAATTTCCTAAAGTGCACCTGAAAATTGCATTCTTTCTGTATATGCATCTTTAGCAAAAACATTATTTTTGACCTTTATTATATTTTATTTTTAAATTGAACGTGATCCCAATTTCTTGGACACAAGTAAAGTATTGCAATTTCCTGATAGAAGAAATATGTTTTTTGGAGTATTAGATACTGGTGAACATATATATGAAATAAAAGTTTAAGAATTCAAAATGGCGGATCCAATATGACGACTACCAAGTTAAATTAATTAGCTTATGTAATTTTTTGAATTCACTTTAATATATTTCTGGACGTTTATTACAAATATGAAAACGGGTATTAATAATGGCTAATTAAATATGTCGTGAAATAACTGTTAATTATAATTTTATATTAAATATTTTTTTAAGTATTTACATATTTACATATTCAAATTTCGCTGATTTATAATCGTTTTTATTTAAAAAATTTTAAATAACATAAAACTGGGTGATCCAGAATTATTTTCAGAGTCGGTTTAACAGTATCCATCTGTCTATCAGTATGGCTGTACAACCAGCTATCCATCCAGAGATCACATTTTTTATGATATTTTAATGAAATTTTTCACGAAAAATTGTTTTGGTACACCTATTAAAATGGCCTATTTAAAATAGATTATGTTTTTGCCTAGTCCCCATACAAATGTTTTTTTCCAGAATAAGAGTTTAGCGCTCATAAATTTCTTAAAAATATCACAGTTTTTCTGAAGTTCGACATATTTCATATCAGGATATACTAGAATACTAAAGTTCATGAATATTGGTTCATTATTGAATCCACGTTTGTCATAAAAAAATAAAGAAATCACTTTATATAAAAATATTAAACAATAAATATTTTCAAAAATATATTTCGGAATGGAAATATTTGCAATGAAGTTGATTTGCCCTGGAGAAAAGAGGTTACAGCAAGTAAAATAAACAAGTTTTTCAGTCTGCAGTTTAATAAAAAGTCAGATTTGTTTTACAACTCATATAATATTTTTTATGCACTTAATTCGGACAAAAAATTCTCGAAAATATTTAAGATTTGTAGTGGTCATTTTTACACTTTGATGCAAATTATTACTTTATACATAATACAATTTTTTGCATTTGACAATATAAACTATAGAAAGATTATCTTTAAATTAGTATTTAATTTCCTAATCTATTAAATCAATAAACATTACTTTTTTAAAAATGTAAAGTTTTCTTTATACTTATTTCTCTTACTTTTCTTTTATTACACATGGTTTGTGTATCGGCTAACTTACCACGATCATTGGGAGAATCACCATAAGTTTCAGCTCCATCGTAAATACCATTTTTAAAAACCTACCAAAACTTTTGCACCTAATATTAATAAAAACAAAAAAGTACAAATCTATACCTCAACTAGTGCTTTAAAAAAATTACTGCCAATAATCTACAAGTTTAATCAAGATATCATACGTGATTTAAAATTCTAACAAAACCGAATTTAAAGAAAACTAAAATCAAAAAACAACTTATAGGTTTAAATACGATATCAAAATAATTTAAAAGTTTAGGCTTAAATTTAAAAAATTGCTAAATCACATTTTCAATTAAACGTCACTAGAACTGAATATAATTTTAAGTTCTTCAAAGGATAATGCAAAAATAAGTTTATATGTGTGTCTCAAAAATTCGCAAAATTTTAGTGGTTACATTAAATTAAGTCAACAAAAATAAATAGAAAAGAAACAATAAATTAAAAAGAATATAAGAAAATAGTATATATAAGAAATAAATGCTCGCAATTTCTATTTTTCTTGTTATTCCTTTCGATGTCTATTGAATTATATACTTTTGCTTGCACATTTTTAAAAATCTCTAAAAATAACTGGTATAAAACAAAACAATAATTATTCAAAAAAATATATGCCAATGCATTAAGTAAATCAGATTTACTTAAATCTGATTTACTTAATGCAAGAACCAAAAAAAAAGGCCTTGATCGAGCTTCGAATGAGTCTGTTGTGGTAAGTCCTCAAACATTTTTTATTTGTATTTAAAAATTTCGTTGTTGCTTTACTATTTTATTAAAAAAAGCCAAATCCAAGACACAACCAAGAATCCAAATTTATAAAAAAAAGAATACCTAACAAAACAGAAAATGAAATAAATGTCCATACCTAACGTTATGAATGAATAAAAAAGAAAAGAAGATCTACACAATACTTTCCACAAATGATAAAAAAAGAGAAATTTTATTGAGAACATTGATTATTTATTATAACTATGAATTGAAAATCTCAGTGATCACTTTTAATTTCTTCTTCATTCCTAATTTTGTCATGTAAAATCGTAATGAGTAAGAGTACAGTATTGCACATTTTGAATTACTTATATAAAAATATTTGTTTTGTTTTCAATTTATATCTAAAGATAAATCCACTACTGATTTTTTCTAATTCGATCTGTTTGTTTTATAAAATAAAAAAAAATTAGTCCTAAACGAACGGTGTTAAAATATTTGCTTTAGATTTTTCCGCTGTTGTATTTAATTTATGAAATTAAACACATTTTTATCTCATTTACAAAATAAGAACTAAAATTTTATCTAGAATATGTCGAAAAGTTTTATATTTACACTATACTATTTATAATATAATTAGATGTCACATTTCATTTAAGATCATTTAATTACATTGTTATTTGAGAAGCTACTATTGAATTTTTATGGGTTGAATAATTATCTTTATAATATGGAATAATTAAAAGTCTGGATTTTCTTATATACAATGATGAGATAGTTTGAATCAACTGATATTGGAAATTGAGGGGTTTCAGAAAAATTTTTACCACTGGAACGATGGTTAGGGATTTGAGTTATGAGGTAGTTCTCTCCTACCAACATCTTGGAGATGATTTTACTACAGCGTATTATTTAATTATTTATTTATTTTGTTAGTTACTCCTGGTTTATTAGTATGTATATATATATATATATTTATATAATGAATCTCAATTTAAGTGCTTACTAATTAACTATTAAATATCCTTACAGTTTATTCAAAAACCCACGCGCAAACGGAAACAAAAACAACAAACAATATGATTAACGTTCACTCATACATACACACACACATACATATAAATCTATATATACATACTTAAACGCATACCATGTTATACATACGCTTTAAACTCTTAAGAGTAAACAGGAAAAAAGTTAAAGTCATCAAAAATTAGGGGAAAACATACAAGACAAGGAAGGGGAAAAATAACAACGACGAACTAGAAGTAAACAGAGAAGGATAAAAAAGAAATCTCTTCATTTGTAAGTGCAATGAATTTCCCAAACAATTAACTTGGTAAAATGAAGGAAACCAAACAATAATAAACATCTTTGCCCAAGCATAACTAAATGAAATATTTAAAAAGAACATTGCATGAAATTCATTTACTACGCTATATTCCTCTCTCTCCTCTAACTCGGCTCCTTTTTCCTCATTCTGAAACAATCATATAAATTTTGTACATTTTCTGCTGCTTAAAAATACAATTTTTGTTTTTATTTCTATCAAACAATTCTACTTCTAGTGCTGCTTCATCTACTTCCATCTACGTCTGAACTAATTTTGTCATCAAGTTGGTAATTATCACAACAGCGTCATTTGAGTGAATATGTCCCACAAACAGGATGAAAAAAATGTAATATAGAAAGGGGAAGAGAATTTTAAGTAATTGCATTTAATACAAAACAGGGAAGGAAATATAAGATGAGAGCAGAAAATTAAAAAACGAAAAGTTTTTTTTTTTAATGAAAAGAAAAGTTTTCACTAAATACGGTTAATTGAAGATTGTAGTATATTACGCGTAATTTAAAACTTCAAAATAAATATTGGTATGCTGAATTTGTAAAGGTATTTGTTTTAAATTAGTTTTTTATTGAAAATTAATGTTTTTAATTAAATACTTATATAAAATTAATATTTAGGTAAACTCACAATTTGGCTTATAATTTTTTATGTTAGGTTAGGTTTTCTTGAATTCTAATAACTCACGATAACAATATTTTTGTTTTAATTTGGTCATTTAATATTTACACTCAATAAAAATGTTTATATGGTTGACTGCAAAATATGTTTAATATTTTTACCAGAAATAAAATTGTATTAATATAAAAAATATCACTACTACTACAACCATTAAATATTTGCAGTTTTTTTCCTTGTTGTTAAATCATACTCTGTTTTTAAACCGTATTAATATTTATTATTCCCATAACAAATAAATATAATATTTTTTCTTTTTACAAACTTAGTGGAAAAATTTATAACTTGTTTGTTTTTAAGTATACTTTATTATAAATGTTTGGTTTCCAATTACATTGTAATTCTCATTTAGTTTATATTGGAATAAATGTAGATAGAAAAGATTTGATTATACTCGATGTGATTCAAGCAATATAAGATATTGATTAACCACCATTAAAAGGTTTAGTTAAAAAAACTTTTTGAAATATATATGGCGGTAAAAGTTAATATATTTAATAAACAAATAATATGTTTTTTTTTTATAAAAAAAAATAATTTTTTATTAATAAGTTTTATTTTAATATATGATAAGATGGAATAATATTATGACAAAATGAAATAATAATACGATAAGTTTGGATAACAATATGATAACATGGGATAATAATATGCTAAAATGGAATCATGATATGTAAATGTGGTAGAATAATATAGAATATAGAATAATAATAACATCAAATCATAATTTTATAGAATGGGATAATGATGTACTAGAATCATAACATGAGAAAACAAACCATAAAGTCGGACAAAGTATGACAAAATGGAATCAAAATTATTATTACTTATAATCATTTCTATTTTTTGTGCGATCATAAGTTCAAATCATAATATTTTGCTCCCAGATTATGGTCACTACAACTATAATTTTTTCTCTGCATGTATATAAATTTTTTTGCGAAACACCTTTAAAATTTTGATATATTTAAAAAGCTCTGTTTTGAGGGTAAATATCTCCCTAAACTAGAAATCAGTTTTATATTTTTATATTTTTGATATATTTAAAAAGCTCCGTTTTGAGGGTAAATATCTCCCTAAGCTAGAAATCAGTTTTATATTTTGCATCTGATTTAAAAATTAGAATAACATAGCCTTTAACTGGGTATCCGATCCAGCTCAGATTTTGGCCATCTCCGATTTTTATGGTCTATACGCTTCATATGAATTATTATCATGCATCATATCGCTAACGGTTCACATTCTATGAACCTCTAAATTTAGGCACCTTGAGATTTTTTGTCAAAAGTGAGTAAAATTTAGGCTTGAATAACTTTTATGTTCATTATAAGATTTTAACGAACTTGGTTTCATTGGAATAGGCTGAGATTTCTCTTTATCATAAATCTATAACAACTTAACATTTTCCTGGTGCAAGGACCTCAAAAATGAAAAAATATATTTTATCCTTAAATATACTAGAAAAGAGTTTTTAACTTTCATTATTTTTTTACACAATGTAAAAAATCGATTTTTCGAATTCAAAATGAGATCTCAGTGTGATCAAAAATTACAAGCGCTTTTCTGTACGAACAAACCAACTTTAAATGAATATACCACCGATAATGACTAGGAGCTCAAAAAAACGAAACATAGAGGGTATACACTAATCGTCCAGAAAAATAAAATTGTACTGGCAGTATTTTGCGAAAAATTAGGTATCACACAAAGCCCTAGACTGAACAACGCCTGTAGTATATTCCAAGCTGAAATATTTGTAATGTCAGAAGCAGCTTGACTTATATCTATGGGACTGATATTTAAAAGCGATTTCAAAATATTTATAGATAGTCAGGCCACTTCAAAATATTCAGGCTATCATAAATCCTGAACTTGATTTTATACACCGACAGATTAAAGAAAAGTTCAAATTTGAGGCCTACACAATATGGCATAATTCATCCTGATGTAAATAAATAAAGGCAGATGGTATAATGAAGAAGAAGATAATACTTTTCATTACCTTTGCTAATGCATTACACTGCTACGCCACTATTTTAAAAATTTTGATTCTTATTTTTTCAGAACTTGGAAGACATAAGGAGTATGAATCTACTGAAAGTATTGAAATATATAAAGTTGGCAAAGCTTATTGAGTCAAAGAGATAATGACAACACCGTAATAGTTAATAGCTAGATCAAACTCTCATGGAAAGGGTGATGCAGTAAGGCCCACCCATATGGTTTTTAATGGAATAGTTAAATTATATTTTATCTTCTTTTTTCTCTATTTTTTCCGAGACTCACTATGGATCAACATCGATGGTCTTGTGATTTACACAGAGTTCTTTTTATATGAAGAGATTATTAGATATTAACAGATATTTAGTCATATTGATTTGCTTATTAAAATTTTAATATAATTGATCATTATTTATTAAAATAAGTGAAATATACAGCACATTCCTCATCTCAAAAAAATAATTATAAATTATTTTTTTAAGTTTCAGGAACACACTAACAGACCTTTAACCCACTGTAAACTACTCTAACCCACTTTATCAAATCCGACGAATTATTTATGGCGGTTTTAAAGGTTATTTACTAAAATTTGATACATTGGATTACAAAGGCAATATCTGAAATTTGTAATGATCGATCCATTATTTCACATATACAACATAGAAAATTTTCCCCGGAATAGTGGTTTAACGCATGTCTGAAATATGTTTTATTTATGCATACTTCAGCACATAAGTTTTGTACAAGTATAGTTCATTATATTAATTTCTATAATTGATCATTTCTTTCACGTCTATTGTTTCACTGCCTTAAAATTACATAAACGCCCACAAATATCACATTGATGTTAACATAAATATACAATTTCTTACATATGAGTTATATGTAAGTATAAATCATCATACACAAATTCAAAACAATGGGTTTATAATTGAACATGGTTACCATATAATCACCATTCCCGGAAATAAATTAAAATTGCATAAATCTCACATAAATACCAATATCGGGATAAAATTTAACACAACTAAATTTTGTACAAGTATAGACCGCTGACCATAGCTGCTATATAAGTTACATTTCTGAAAATACTTAAACGTACATAAATCTTATATAAATGTCAATGTCATAATAAAATTTATTGTAATAGATTTTATAAGGATCATTCCACAATTAATCATATGCTTACTACAAGTTATATATAAGCTTGTAGTTATCCATTCATATTTGTTTTTATTTGTTCTTATTTATTTTAAATAATTTTTCAATACAGAGTTCTACTGTAGAAGATACTTTGATCTAATTCTTAATACAGAGACTTTGCTGTTGTATTGCGTAGTTAAGAACACGTGTAATACTAAAGGTTAAAATTAAGTCCTGTTTCACCCGAAGCCAGATTAACCTGCTAAACCCCAACAAATCATCTGATGTGGAATAAATCTACTAAATACTAAAGCCTACAGAACTAAATATAGGTATCTTCCTTTGAAATCACTTATAAAGTCTACAATTTATTAAAAAATTTTTAAAGTTTATCATATATTATTTATGTATTTTAATACAAAATATTTTATTTTATATGGCGCATACTTTTTGGGATAAAAATTAAAAATGTATGTAGTTTTTAAAGCATTTTATCGAATACTTTATCTACTTTTAGTTCTTTTGTTCTTTCCCTACTTTTCTCTTTTTTAATTAAAAGCACAGATTCACAGTTATATAACTATTTACATTTATGTACACACTTACATACTTCCATAATTCAAAACTTAACACTAATAGATGAAAGCAAACAAAACTCACTCAGAGTAACTTCATGTCCTCTGTTCAAGCTAAACCTAACCTACTATAACGATTACAAATCTTTCCCCTTTTTTCCCACATGTGTGGAAAATTTTAATAAGTTATTTTACATAATAATCAAAAATTTATCTCAACAAGTATGATGAATATATAATGTGTGGTACGTCCTAGTATAGCACTATTATATGTTTACGATTACGAAGGAAAAATCCTCTTTTTATTATTTATTTATATCTTTTTTATTTTTAATATATTATTTCTATTTAAATTTAAAGTTCCAAGATTTAGAAATTTGTCCTATACTTATGAAATAAAGTTCGGTAAGAAATCCAACAAATCTTTTTTTTTAATAGTAAATATTGACCTTGAAGACTAGCCTCTACGCAGCATTACCGTTGAGAACCTTTAAAATGTGTCCATCAAATGGAATTTAGAAGAAAAGTCATCAAAAAACGGATTTTTAAAATAAGAGTCTAACGGCTTTAGTACCTAAAAAAAATGTATCATTTCTTTATTTGTTTACCTAATAAAAACAGAAACAAAAACTTATTGTATTTTAAGAAAAACTACTAAATTCAATTCTATTAATAACTAAATAGTTTATAATAATTTTTATTGTTATTATTATTATTATTATTATTATTATTATTATTATTATTATTATTGCAAGAATAAAGATTTATTCATAAAAATATTTGAAAATTTTATGCCAAAATATAGAAAAAGCTGTTGAACGTTCTCATATTTTAAAACTAATAATTATACCCTATATGCTTCCATATAATAATATTTCAAATATGTGAGTTTATATATGAAGTTTTCTAAAAAAAAATTAAATGTTTCATTTAAATTATTTCACTTACAATTTATAAAAATGCATTTTTAATTAGGATAAATGTTTGTGTTATTAAATAAGGTTGTTTGTAGTTATACTTAATACAATTATTTTCACATATTTCAAAAGTAATATCTTTGATAATGAAAAAATTTTGCAAGTTGAAGAAAATTAAGAAAAAAGGATTTTTTTTTTTTTTTTGGTAAATTAAATTCATGTAATTAAAAAAGAAATATTCTTTAGAAATTAAATTTCTGTACTTTTGTACGAGGTCTTCACTTGAACTCCAGTCATCTAAATCCCCGGACTGAAAGCATGGATTCAAACGTGATGATCTTAAAGCTGTTGGGCAATTTATTTTTCATTAGGGATAATTTAGAACAAAGACATTCCAAATGACATATGAGACATATGAAGTAAAGTAAAAAAAAATTAAATGAATTAGGATTTAAATATTCAACGAAACCGTTCTTTTAGTTTTTGCAATCCGGTCCATTTGGCATTTTGGCATTTGATGTTTTAAATAGTTGTTCATATACTTTATCATTAGCTCTAGTTTCTAATTATTTCAATTCATTTATAAATTCTTCGGAAGTTTTTATTATATCAATATATTGTGAAACTCAAAATAATTAAATTCTTCGTTGGAATTAACATATAATAGGTCGAGATATTTCAAACAACATAGTTTAATTTAGCTCATTAGAAAATTGTTGAACCCAACGGCAACGTTGACTATACGTTTTAATAAATATCACGTATTACTCATACGTATAGTTAGCCCTAAAATATACCAAAATTTACCACTTATGGTATGAATAAAATTTCGGTGCATTAACAACTTTAAAAAATATCAACCGATTCCAAACAAAATTACACGCTGTAGTTCTACTAGTTCTATTTTTGTAGTTTATAACATGTTTGACTTTCAAATTTAATGTTTTTTACAAATATTTTTCGAGATTTTAATAAAAATATAATTTAACTTAAACACAAAAAATATAACCCCGAATTAAAAATGACTAAAAAATATTAAAATGCATTTTTTTAAGAAATTTTTTTATTTAAAAATTGTAGCACTACTATTTTTAATTAAAGTGTAATTTTAACTATAAACATTAAAAAAAACTAATTAAAAAAAGCTTTTTAGAATTTTTCTTCCTTTTTACGTGCATTCAAAGAAAAATTGTAGTTGAAAACATTATTACACACTGTAAGTTAAATATAGTTTTATTTCTAATATACAAAATAATAAAGTATTGTTAAATTGAACTTAATTAAAATTCTATGAAATAATCTTCATTAACAATTTTATTTGTGCTACAAATTCCATATCGATTTTGCCCATAATATTGATTACAATCAATAAAGAAAAACAAATGGTTTGTAATGTAAGTGTCAATTTTAAGCTTCCAAAAACAAAATAACTACATAAATCTGTTAAAAGAGTTTTTTTTTTTTTAATTATTTGCATATACAAATATACAAATATTTATACAAATATTTACACAATAAATATTCATTGATTCTGTGTTGTAAAATATTTCTTGTTTCTATTTTTTTAATAAGTATTTGTAGCAGAAAATGTTATTATTAAATGCGAATAAATATGGGCAAAAATACAAACAATATAACACATTAAAACAGAGGTTTTGTTTTTGGCAAAATGGCTTATTACATGCATAAGTAATCAAATTGCAAAGCTTTGTGGTCCACGGTCTTCATTGTTATTAGTTACAGTTTTTAGACAAATTATAAAAATATGATTGAAACAAACTATATATTTTTGATTTTTTTCCACAAATTAAAATTTTTGGTATTAGAGTTGTATAAGAGAACCGTTTTCCGGACATATGGGAAAAATATTACTCTACATGTTATGAATCTATGGCGTTCGTCAAAAGTGAACTTTGGTGAACTTTGAAACCAAAATTTTAATATTTTTCTACTTTTTGGTCACTATATGAGCATCTCTCTATGTAGATGCAATTTGATCTCAGATATTAATATACGAGGTAATTCTGCTTCGTTTGTGACATAGGCCATTAATGTGTCATGGCGAATAACAGAGTTTGGTCTCTCCAAATCCAGAAAAAAAATAAGCGTGAATTTTGAAAAAAAAAACATTTGGTGAAGGCCAGGCACACTTACTACTTTCAGAAAATCGGTCTTTTGCGTGAATGGATTTTTTTTTTTTTTTTTTTTTGCTTTAACATCGCAACAAAATATTAAACTGCAAATACTTTAAAGATCTTTTGAAAATTAAGCAAAATATTCAGATTTTACTTTAGCATATTTGAATGCAAAAAAGCCTTAGAATTATATGTATTGGAGACCAGCTATATTTGTTTAATCTGTTAAAATAAATTAGTTTTTGCGTAAAACTATTAAAATTTTACTTCATAGCTAGGTTTTGTCAAGATTTATCCTAAAATCAAGGACGCCCTAAAAAATTACGAAGTTTGTAGATTTTATGGACAGAAATGCACTTTCAAAAATGATGACATTATAAAATATTTAAAGAAGATTGTTGAGTGATCAAAAAGTTCTTGGTTATTTAAAAATATCTAAGAGTAAAAACTCAAACAGGAGGTTTTTGGTTGGCAAGTTAGCTCTCAAAATCAATGAAAGTACAAAATCATATGAAGGTACAAAAACAGAAAGCTCAATTTTTACGTTTTTGAACTCTGATCAACAATCATAAGACATATTCTAAGATTTTGCATTCTATTAGCTTTTTATTTTGGTTTTAGCCTCAAGATTTTCACTTTAGCTTATAGCCTTTTTGATTCTTAAAATTATCTTAAAAAGGCTAAAATGTTTCTATTTCAACAACAAAGAAAATAATTTCTTATTATCTACAATTAATTTTATTTTTACGGAATCATTCATTTAAACATTTTTGCGTACTTATTCGCACAAAAAATCTATATTTTTTTATATTTAACAAAAATTTTCGCCTGCTGCGTTTCATTATTTAATTCAAGAACAACTAATATACTTAAATACTAATAACAAATTTGATGAAATTACTAAATCGATTATTATAATTATTTTTTTATTTGCTTCATTAACTATAGAGACTATTTATAAAAATAACTTTACAAAATTCCTATAGAAGCGAAAAACCACTCAAAAACTTAAAAATTCTTAATCAAAAAGGAATTATAGTTTTAAAATACCGAAAATTCACTTCATTTGGGTCATTTTACTGGCAGCTGTTCGATGTTTTGTTTATAAATTTATTACAATATCTTTATAAAATAAAAAACTGATCTAACGAGAAAAAATAAGTTTTCTAATTAAAGAAAAAAATTTAACTTTTTTCTGACCTTATTTTTTTGGGACATTTAGCCTTTTTTAACCTTTTTAAAAGTTGAATTTAAACTCTTTATTTCTTGGCTCCTGGCAATACTGCTTATGAGCTCAGATCTGTAACCCTTTTGTTTAAAATATTGTTATCAGAAAACTTATTAAGGGTTAAAGTCAGTCTCATTCAGGTTAAAAACTTTTGATAATAGCAAATCTGCTAAATTTTATTTCAGCTTAAAAAAATAATTGTTTACAAAAAGTGGGCGTAAGATTTGCATTCTACAAAATATTAGATACGTAGGGTCAAGTTTCTTTAGATCATAAACCGAAAAATTTAAATATATCTTTTAAGTATTTTTTGGAGAAATAATGTTAATACTTATTTGGACTGAAATCAAATATGTATAGAGTAGCTCCAAAAAAAATTCGAAACAAAATTACATTTGTAAAAATTTTATATCTTAAAAATTAAGTTTCATTAAACTAATCATCGTGCATTTTATCGCGTATGAATCAGGAAAAGGAATCATAAAATCATTAAAGTTAAATATCTCTCTGGACCTCTAAAATTAAAAAGTATTTTTTATCCTACGATATCCTGAAAAAGAGTCATTCAATTTTCATTATTTTTTGATATGATGTTTACAATCAATCTGTCATTTTAATACAAAAATTTAAAAATGTCATCTCAATGGGATCATAAGTTAAACAGTTTGCCTGTAGCGGTTAGTGCAATTTTACTAACGAATTAACTTCTTCACTGTTCTAACACAGTTGGTCAATATCGGCCATATAATACCCTACTTGCTTGTATATAGGCACTAAAATAATTATCGAAAGAGGGCTCTATATGGGATTTATGGTCAATTGTGAAACGATCTTTATGAAAGTTAATTACAATAGTTTATGTTCATATATGCATACATATATACATATATATCAACGTGACAAAAAAAATACTTAATATTTAATGGAACATGTATGTTTAAACTCAAATATCGCTAAGACGAGGGCAAACTTCAAAAAACGGATACCACCATGGAATTCACATATATATATATATATATATATATATATATATATATATATATATATATATATATATATATAAATTTCAGGAAAATAACCAATTATTCTTTCGAAGTATAGGACCATGAATTCTTGTTATTAAATATGTTTTAAATGTTAAATTACAAAATTTTAAACTAATGTAAAATATTATAGCAATTTCGTAAGTAAGCTAACTATGTCACTAACATTTCAAATAAAAATATAATTATATTAAAAATGTGGCTGAACTTAAGAATTTTGTAAAATTATTTTTATAAGTAGAATCTATAGTTAATGAAGCAAAAAAAATAATTATAATAATCGATTTAGTAATTTCATCAAATTTGTTATTAGTATTTTAGTATATTAGTTGTTCTTGATTTAAATAATGTAGCGCTGCAGGAGAAAATTTTTGTTAAATGTAAAAAATATAGGTTTTGATTCCGTAAAAATAAAATTAATAGTAGATAATAAGAAATTATTTTCGTCGTTGTCGAAATAGCAACATTTTAGCCTTTTTAAGGCAACTTTAAGAATCAAAAAGGCTAGAAGCTGAATCGAAAATCTTGAGGCTAAAAGAAAAATAAATGGCTAGATTTAGCCTTAAGAAGACTAAACTGACAACACTACTCATAAGACTTGAAACTAATAGAGTGCAAAATTTTAGCATATATTTCATAATTATTGTTCAAAGTTCAAAAATTTAGAAATTATTTAAAAATTGAGTCTTCTGTTTTTGTACCTTCATATAGCAAATCGCAATTCGTACAAATTTTTTATACAAAAATATAAGAACGGCGATAAATATAATTGATCGGGACTATAAATTTAAGTTAAATGTCGATGATAGTCGAAAGCGGGACACTTTTGTTAAAATACATTTAATTATGACTGGCATAATCATGTGGTGTTTGTAATGCTTAATGGAACTGTAGAGGCGATTTTTAGCATAAAAGCAAATAAATATGGTTTTAAAGCCCTAAAATATGATACACTAATACCATTATACTTTGAAAATATCATACATTTTATTTGAATATCTTAGTAGTCTTTGATATTGGGTGTAATTTTTGCCAGAATTATACACAAAATTGTAGTTTGTAAAAAGTTTTATACGTTAAACTTAAAACCGCTATAAATTTCGCGATCTCTGCTCGAAATATTTAACAGGAACTGATTCTATTTGCATTCGAGTTACTTTATATATAAAAATTATTTTTAAATTACCACCAAAACAAATTAAGGCTTAAAATTAAAAAATTTTGATATAGGCCCACATATCGTTCCTACGCTGACTGAATTCCAAAGTAATTTTCAGTAATTTTTCAAAAAAGCTAAAAAAATCTTTAATTTCGCTGTTTTTTTTAATTTTTACAAAATTTTTCCCTTTATTAATAGACTTAGTAACGTAATTAATATGTATTATGAAACCAAAAATTTTGTTATCAAATTTTTGGTGCGTTTTGGAAAAAAATAAACGAAAACTTAACATAGGTAATTTTGTAGAACAATTTTTATTAAAATATGTTTCTTTTTGTAAGTAAGTTAAATTAAGTACAAGTTTGATTTATAAAAGGGGGTATTATTTTTAGTGTTGCCAGGGAGTGCGAAAAAAGAAGCTAAACTGAACTTTAAAATTGGTCGAAAAAGGCTAAATGCCCCAAAAATTAAAGTCAGAAAAAAGTTACTTGTTTTTTTTTTAATTTCCTTCTCACCAAAATGACCAATGAAAAATCGGCCAAGAGACTTTCGTACAAATTTGCGTTGTATTTCACATGAAAAATGTTAAATGTTTTGAAGAGATTTTTCGTAACTTATAAATTGTAGTTCCGTTCTGATGTAATTTTTTAGTATTATAAGGATTTTCTTAAAATTATATTCATAAATAGTTTCTATGGTTAATAAAGTATATTAAATAAAATTGTAATCCATTTAGTAAGTTCATAAATTCTTATGTTTTTTCTTTTTTTCGAGAATTAAGTGATGCAGACGAAAATTTTTGTTAATTATAAATAATTTCTATTTATTGATCGAATAAATACATAAAAGTTTTTAAATGCATGATTTTTAAAAAGAATGAAATTAGTAATATCAAATGAGAAATTAATCTTGGAAATACTAACATTTTGGCCATTTTAAGGTAATTTTGCAAATCAAGAAAGGATAGAAAAAAGTCAGAAGCCAAAACGAAAATTTTGAAGCTAAAGGCAAAATCAAAAGGCTAGATTCATCCTCTAAAAGGCTATATTAGTACCAGTGATTATATATAATATCTAGTTTAAATTTCAACCTTCTAAGATGATTACAACATGCTACTGAACAATAATTTGTTAATGATCCCAAAAGAAATCTTCAAGAAATAAAAAAAACCTACACAATATTAGCGCTACATATATCAAACGATAGCTAAAGAAAAGTAAAACCAGTAATTCACGAATTTCAACAAAAAGATTTTTAAGAAGAAAAAACTAACGATATGCTAACAATTCGTTAAGTCAATAAAGTGAATCAGTTTGTGTGAAGACACAAAATATTGCAAATGAACCCTCATAAAATTAAAGATTGATGTGACACAAAATAATCACCAAAATATTTATAATCAATTATTTCGCTTTCGTGAACTGGACCAATTTTAAAATACCTCTAAAAATATGATTTTCGATTAACACTTTACACAACTATTTTAATTTTTGATCAATAATTATTACAAAATACATAAAAAGTAACGCTCGCATGTCATTGTATGTATGGTCTCTCGACTTTTTGCCTGGTCTGATTTAATAAAAAAAATTAAAAGCAAATAATTTATTACATATGATGGCCTAGTTTGACAAGTTCGATATTAGCGTCTGAAACATTATTTTTTTCTTTTTCTTTTTTTTTGGAAAGGACACTATCTAATTTCATCATTGTATACTCCTTTTCCGAAGAAAGTTGTTCAATATCAATTATTTTTCTAAGGATGTGAAATAATTATGTTGTTGTTTTTTAAATTTTGTAGAAAATTATAAATAAACAAATTATATATTTTGTCTAATTTAAATTTAATCATCACTATTTTAAATCACTATACAGAGTTCGTCCTTAAGAATAAACAATAATCTGAAACTGAAAGATAGACGGACGGACAGTTTTAGATAACACAAATCTGTACCAGTTAATTTCAGTATAACTAGTACTCGGATATTCACTTTTAGGCATCTTATCACGAATATAAAATGTTAAATGTTATATTTATATAATAATATAAATAATGTTATATTTATATTTTAATATTACCATTTTCTCTAAAAAAAAAAAATAAAAATATTAACTAATATAACAAATTATTTACATAAGTAATTTTGTAGGAGTATTTTATACATGCTATTACATAGGTAATTTTGCAAATCTTAAACCAGTTGATATATTTTGGTGGTCTTATGTGTGACTAGTTGGAGAATCTAAGTGCACCAAAAGAAAAAAATCGAAACTCTTAACATATATAATCAAGTCAGCGCAGGGACGATACATCCAGTATTTTTTGAAAAAAATTATATACTAAATTTTAAGTTAGATGCATTATTCATTTTTTAGTTCACTTTCAGCAAAAATCAATTTATAAAATTTGACACAAATACGGAATACAAAATACTGTGTATTATAAATTTTAACCTGTAGGCATACTACGCCTCTTTTTCGTGATATTTTTTTACCACTGTCATAACAGTTTTAATGAATTTCGAAATTTGTTTACAAAGTCACCCTTTTGTAAAGAAAATTGGGCTTGGCATCCAGTCAGTACTTCCTTTATGGGTATAGAGACATTCCATTAAAAACCAACACAAAAATGACAAACTTGGATCTTACCTCTTCGAATTTTATGATATTCTGTACAATTATTATTCTCTTCAAAACTAAGATTGGCACAAAATAATTTTATCAAGAGGTTCGAGTAATATAACGATTTATATATGTAAAATATTAAAAAAAAAACTTGATACGAATATGTAAAATGCCTAAAAAAATTTAAAAATTGTCCACTCATAATTACTAATATCTTTGAAAATATTTATGATACAAGATTCATTGAGGTCTCATATTAAATGTATCAAAGTTCTGTTAATATAAAGTACAATGTCTATTTTTCCTTAATATTAAAATGGTCCATAACTCACGATTTATAATGGTATTTTCAAAAATTAATTAATTTTTTTTTTTTTTTTGCACTGTATACTTAAATCACTGGAAATTTCTAAATTGTGTATACATAAAAAAGTAATTCATATAACCAGCTAAAATTTAAATACGCAAAAAAAAAAGAAAAAATGCGCTGAAAAAACACGAAATATTAGGATAATATGCAGAGAAATATGCATAGAAAAACGGACAAATTAATGTATTTTCTTATATAAGTATGCATAAGTATGAACTTTTTATCCTTAAAATCCTGATAATTGTCAGTTTTTTATAAAAGAAATAAAAATATATTAAACATATTCGCAAATAAAAGTTGATAGTCATATATTTTACATATGAATTTTTTTCTTTACAGTTATATACGAAGTATTAAAAAAATTACAAAATTATTTATATAGATAAATTAATCAAACTCTAATAAAAGTCAATAAAAAGAAGCGTTTTTGTTAAGAAAATTAATTTTGGTATTCATTATATGCAAATATTTCAAAAATATGCATTTTTAGTAAAGCTTGAAGAATTTTCCCGGTTAATAACAAATATAATACATACCTATAATAGGGTTATAACTATTTTTAGATCACAAAATATCGTAACACTACCACTATTTGTAAGGATTGGTGAAAATATTATATATCTTTTATACTAAGTTTTATCAGGAAATATTCGTCCATAATGTGGTTTGGTTTAAAACTTTTCATTCTTTTACTACATAATATTAATATCGACTATATTCTGTAACATAAACAATGTAGTGATATTATTTATCTTTTGAATTGCTAAAGTCGTTTGTTAGCTATTAATTCTTGTTTAAAACAACTTTGTACACAGTTAAAATTGTATTAACAGCTTTATTTTTAAATAATTTTATGGAAAAAGTCGTGTTTAATAGCCACAGGGATTCTACACCATGTGGCATCCCTAATAATACACACACTTTGACTAACGCACAGCAACGCATACCATCGCTCATGGTAACGCTATCTTTCCAGGTATTTTTTTCTATCGACATAGGAAAATGGCTTTTTAGCTACGATACAGGTATCAACAAATTCTTTTTCAACGAACATCCGACCAGTACACAAGTCTTGAAAGAAAAATATTTAAATCAAGTGTTATATAAAAAAAAAAAAGAATCACATGTTCTATATTCTACAGTAGTTGGTGCAAAAGAATACATTTATTAAAAAAAAATTAATCACGCAAAATCTCAAAAGGTAATTTTTGGAAAATATAACCTAAAATATTTTATCGACCTAATGAATTTCTTTCCGACAGAAACCTTTTATATTACCAATCGCCTTTTGTTGGTCATTGTACCACATTTGTTATACTTTTTCATGCCTGATTTATTTTCTATAAAATTGTGTAAAATTTTTCCACGTTATAGAATAAAAATAAGGTAAGCTCCCACTGTGGAAAAAAAATGAAATTGAAAATAACTATTATATTGCAAATAATTTTCTTTGCTGTAGATCGTAGATCATATTCTGTCGACAGAAATCTATACAACATGTTTTTATGTGGGTGTCTCTTCCAACGAGCACTCACTGAAATTTTTTTGCGATACACAAATACTTACAAAAACTTGACCTACATCAAGTATAAAAAACAGAGCGAACAGAGAGGCAGAAGAAGAAGAAACAATTAGTTATATTACTTTTTAATTCACTTCATTAATAAGAATATCACAAAGCAAAAAGTGTAATCAATATATTAGTAAAATTAACAATACACAGTCAAATGATAATGATAATAATAATAATAATAATAATAATAATAATAATAATAATAATAAAAAGCACACTAAAAACAAATATATTCACCATCAAAGTTAAGAAGTCTTCATCTCCATTTGAATAAAAGGCTAGAAATTCTCATCCGTTCCTGCTACTATCTGGAGGTTTTCTGGTTTGGAAAAAAACATAAAAATTTGCTGCACATAGTGTTACTGGGTGAAATCAACCAATACAATATCGTGTTAATTATTTTGTGTTATTGGCTATACTGGTATATAAGTCTCATTGTTTTTGTCTTCCACGTATAAAACCCATATTTTGCTCCTAAATGGTTGCCTATAAATCCAAAATTTTCCATGTTCGAATTATTTATATTCTAAATTGCATCCTATATTTTTAATATAAGTAAAAACTGTTTTCTTTAATAATTAATAATTATGACAATATAGTCTAAATCAATCTAGTGATAAATCTTTAATTCGCCAAATATGTCAAATTTTTTTTATATGTTTTACTTTTTTTTTTTCTGGTACTTCTATTATATTATCTACGCACCAATATTCTTATTATATTATTGATTCATAAAACAAAACAATTAAAGAGTTTACTAAACTCATTCATAATTTCATTGAGTGTATAATGAAAAAAATCAAGAGAGTATTTGTTTTGTAATCTCTTATTTGTTTTGATAATTGTATTTGTTACTTTGTTTTATGAAAGTTTTAAATTCTTACACTTTGTGACGATTGCTAAGTCATAAAAAAAGCAAAAAAAATTATTTGAATATATAAAGTAAGATAACATAAAATATTTAAAACGCATAATAGTATTGTATTATTTTTATGTAATTGTAAACTATTTTCCATATGAATTCTCGGTGTTCTTTATTACAAAATTAATGAATTGAATTTATAGCTAGGATTACAGTAAGTAAATTTTCTTTGGTAATAAATTTTAATTGTTAAAATGAAACGATAAAGTGTTATAACTTCTTACCTATGTGATCGATACGGATAAGCTGATTTAGGGATCTTAGCTGAAACATAAAACGTCCTAAGATCATAGGTAGGATGGGTAAAGAGGTGTTAGCTCCAATGTCATCACGGGGTAACTTAAAATAGATTTTCATAAAAGTGATTGACAAGATGGTTTCCGTTTGTTCTTTGGATTGATTAAATATGGGGTATTTAGAACACAATTTTAATTAGATCAACCCCTTAATTTTATCCGGGAGTCTATACAAATATTTATGTTTTGGCTTTGAATTCGGTAAGAGAGATTGTTAACTAGCAATGTCAATGGCTCCCCTTAGTCTTGCAAATTTCTAGGAGCAAATTAATTCGCCGAAAACTCTTACAAAGTATTTTAATAAATTCCTTTATTTTTTGACTGTTAATTTCCATCTAAAGTCGGGACGGTTCATTACATATTGTCCTGATAACAAAAACTATTTTTTTAAATCGATTCGAGCAAAAAAAAATCACGCACCGGTTGCGATTTCTAAAATTCCTTTTAACATTTTTTTTAATATTTTGTTTTATATACAGTTAAAAATATTTAAATGGTTCAAACTAGGAATATCGGATAGATTACAAATACTTTATTTTAAGTACTTTTTCGCTTAGATAAAAATTATTTAATGAAGTATTTTTTGAAGATAACTATATACTAAGTTTTAAGTTATACACACAGCCCAGTTTTTAGCCCACTTTCAGCAAAAATCAATTTTTCAGTTTAAAATTTGACACAAATATAAAATACTGTATATTATAAATTTTAACCTGTATGAATACCACGCATCTTTTTCGTGACATTTTTTGTACCAATGCTATAACAATTTTAATGAATTTTGAAATTTGTTTACAAAGTCAAATTTTAATTACTTAAAACTTTATCGAGTTTATATATCGAGTTAAATATAAAAAAATTACTTTTAAATATTTTATTGCATTTTTGCACATATTCTGCTATAAATTCCTTTGCACTTTAAATGCAAAATCACTCAAAAGATTTTCCATTTATATTTGCATCATAAAATGTCAAAACTTTAAATATTCAGTAGAAAATACAGTAAAAAATGAACAAAAATTAAATTAATTACTTTGTTTATAAATTTTTTATTTATATCCTGATTTAAGAGAGATTATACGGGAAAAAGTTTTTATATCAAAGATGACACAGTAAAGCGGACAAAACTTATGTAATTTGGTAGAAATTATAATATTTTTGATCCCAAAGTAATAACATCAATTAAAAATTTCACCACGTTTAAAGCGATCGCGAAAAATTAATACCACATTTCCTTATGCCATTCAATGCTCTACAAGGCCTTGCTATGGTATTTTGGATATTTGCAAAAATTGCAAAAAGTTGTAACCCTAACCTATAAATTATCCAAGTTTATTGCAAAGAGTAACAGTATGAATATAAATTGAATAAAAATAGAAAGAATTTGCAGAAACGATTTTATACTACTATGACTACTAAATATAAACATTTTTGCTACTTCAAAATTATACAGTACTGTAAAGAGTGTGAAAGAGTAGACAATATTTGAATGCAATCAAATTGCATTTGTTTCAAATAAACATCGTATATTGTATGTCTAACCTTAAGGCATGAAACAGGCAACCCTCCAACCAAACAACTAACCAACCAAACAATCATCCAACAAACATCTACAGCAAAATAAGACTCTGAATTTGTGATGACTATGCTCGGTAGCCAAAGGACCAGCCATTCATGATGTAGATACGGACATAGACACACATACACTTACATGCACAAATAAAATTCATGACAATTTGTATAGCATTTATAATCAAATCAAAGTTTTTTTTTTCTATTTTTCCCTTTATTATTTCTTTTTGAAAGTGATTGTACATCAAATGTAACCCGGAATAAACAATGCAACAATTTTATAGCAAATTTGATTAACAAATAAAAAATAAGTTAGAGAAATAAATAGAAAATTTAGATATTTTAGACAATAAAAATAAAACACAAAGAGAACTGACAAGGCAATGATAATAAAAACAGAAGGACTTTAAAGATTGATAGACTTTTAATGCAAGAATTGGCAGATGTAAAGGGTGATAGAGAGGGTAAGATACTGAAGGAAGAGAAGGAGACAATCACAAAAAATCTGTTTGTAAATTTGAATAAAGAACACTTAAATGTTACAATAAATGCATTCAGTTGTAATGAATTGTATGATTTAAAGTATTTAAGTATGATCAGTATTCTATTTAAATTTCCTTTATGATGCGCCAATAATATAAATTTATTAAAAAAATAATAAATTTAAAAGTAATTTAGTATAATGCTACTTTATATTTTAAACTTTAATAATGATACTGAATATGCCAAGAAATAAATTATAATAATGGTTATATGTTTGCGCATTTTACTTCAAAATGAAATTATTGTTATAATAAAGTATTATTTATTCTTAAAATAAATATATGGGCAAAACCACAAAAATTTTAAAATTCAGTTATCAAAATTCTAATTCAAGCAACTACAAAATACATGTAGTTACGTATACTTGATTTTTGTGTTTTGAAAAAAATAAGTAAATTTTTTGAAAATTTTGTTTGAACTGAATCTCTCTCTCTTCTAGTTGTATTCTATACCATAGATTAATAAGTAGATATTTATGCGAGAGAAAAAATCCTGAGTCAATTGTCAAAAACCTAGTTCATGCAACAACAAATTACATGTTGTCACATATATATTGTTTTTGGGTTTTGAAAAAAATTAGTATTTATACCCCACATCAAAATAGGTGGTTATCCAACACCCACCCTAAGTATACCAATCGACCCAGAATCACTTTTTTAATCGATCTAACGATGTCCGTCCTTCTGGCAGGACGACTGGCTGGCTGTCCATGTAAACCTTTTACACAAGGTCACAATTTTGAATATAATTCACGTGGGACTTTCATGGCACCAGGACGAAGCCTATTGAAATTGGCTATGATCCACCCATTATTTCACCTAGCCCCCATACAAATGTCCTCCCGGAATAGGGTTTTAACGACCATAAATACCTTAAATATAGCAATATTTTAATGAAATTCGGTGTGAGAAAGTTTTGTGTAAATATCAATCTTTGTGCCAAATTTCATGACGATCGGTCCATAACCATAGCTCCCATATAAAACCCTCTTCTGAAAATCACTTTAACGTGCATAAATCACATACACATGTTAGTATCAAGTTTATATTCGACGCAAATAAGTTTTACATAAGTAGAAATCACAGTGACAAATTTTATGAGGATCGCTCCATAATTTACCATAGCTCTCATATAAGTCTTCTTTCGGGAGTCACACTAAAGTGCATAAATTCATACAAATGTTAGTATTAACGTACGAGTAATATTCTGTATTTGTATATTTTATTTTACACTTAGCAAAAGTATTTTTCCAGAATAGTCCACATGTTTAATATAAGACCTTTCCACGAATTTTGATAGATATACACAATGGTGTGGGGTATCTTATGGTAGGGCTAGACCGACTATACCTTTCTTATATGTTTTTTTTTTTTTTTAATTTAGTTTACTGCCTCTCACACAAACTTCTAGTTGTATTCTAAGTTCTATGTGAAAATTAATATTGTAATAAAGAAGCTATTGCTTAATTAAATATTTTAATGTTACAAAAATGTGTTTAATTTGTACCAGGCGCTGTTGATTGCGCCTTACTATTTTTTTAAATAACTTTATTGGAGATCCTATAACTTATATATTTGTTGTAATAATAATTTGTTTTATTTTAATTTTTTTTTTAAGAATTTTCATTTTCTCTCTTTGCTTAGTTCTCTTTTCTTTTTTTAAATGTTTTTTTGTTTTTTCTTTCATAAATGATAGAATCTTATTGAGAAAAAAAAAAAACATAGAATATTGTCAAGAAAATAAAATAAATTTTATTCGAACGGTCAAATTTGTATGAAACAGCTGTTGCCTTCTTTGCTCCTAAAAGAAGTCATTCAACGTAAAACAACTGAATTATATGGTTGACTTCTTCTTGCTGAAAGGAAGTTTCAAAAGCTCCATGGAAGCTTTTGAAACAAAAAAGTGATCGTAACTGACAACTTCTTTAAATAGCCTTGATGAATGTGCAAAAATAGTGAAGCAGTAGCACACGGTAAATAAACGTTATTTATGTACATATTATTAAATATTAACTTTTCATATGTGTATGTAAAAGGTGCGAGAAAGAAAAAAGCAGGAGACAATGACGGGAAGCAGACCAACCAAACAAAAGCCCATTAAGCATTTGGTGAAGAGAGTAATTTCGCTTACGGGTAATATATTGAGTTCAAAAACAACGTAAACGAAAATGTACCTATGAATGAGGTAAGTATAAGTGAAATATTATATCATAGTGAGTTTTATTTAATATTTTTGCATCGCAAAAATTTCAAAGTACACTCGGAAGAGGACGAAGAAAACATAATTTTGAAAATGTCATCATCTACGTTCGAATTTCTACCCAAAACTTCAAAAAGTATAAAAAAGACAACACTAAGGAGTAGCAAAAGAAAGCGGGAAGGAGATCACGAAACGGAATATAAGATTTTGGAAATCGACAAAAGGCAAGTATATTTAAATGTGTATTAATTATTCATTAGTGCTTTTTCAATAAATGCTTGCAGAATCTAACACAGCCTGCATTGAGGCCATTAAAATGATGGCATAATTATTGACAATTTTTGCAAATATTTGCTTTGCGTAATGGGAACACGAAATATTTTTGCAATTCGAAAAAGATAACAGCTGATTTTGGACAAACAAAACTATTTGACCTTAAATTAAAATGCCGCTAGCGTGAAAATTGTGTGAACAAAAGTTGTAAAATATTTGCCACTCTTTTGAGCGATTTTTTGTTTGATTTTACAAAATAAATGTAAGATCAAACAGTGGCAAACAGCAACTGATGCGGTGGATTGCTTGAAAGAAATTGTTATTTTTATGTACATAAACTTTAAATTGACAAAAAAGAAGTGATAAGCTTATATCTTATCTACTAAAATATAGTTTTTTAAATAAAAATTTTAATATATTAATATTTTTATAATTTAACCATAACTCTTTAGTGTGCCATGATGTGCACAAGAATCAACCACTTATCACTGTTATTATATTTTAATCGGACAATATTAATATTTGATTAACTTATCCTATAATATTAGAGCGATTTTTGTTGTTGTTAAGTAATATCTAATTTCTTACTGAATATTTCGACAAAAATGTTCATCATTGCTTTTTCGATTTGTGAACTTTTTTGCTGCGCCGAACTCAATAAAATTAATAATTAAAGAAGTATATGATCAAGGCAAATTTTAAAAATCCATATAACAAAAATCGGTTGATTCAAATATGAATCTGTACGCATTTATGTTATACAAAATTTCAAATTACACACGGAATTTAAAATAATGTAGCTGTTGTAAAAAATTATGTATTTCCACATTTTGTTTTTTTTTATAGGATATGATTATATTAGGCCAATATTTCAGGTGTCACTTATTTACATAAATTTTATTCGGAAGCTATAAATGCGGTGAAAATTCTAAATTTAACTCAGCAAGTGATTACAGGGGAATGTACACTCAAAAGAAATGATATAAAATATCTAAAGTATATTCTCGATTTAGTGCATCAACAGTAGTATCAATATTATTAATGTCCACATTACCTAGTATTTATTATGTTATCTTTAGCGAATATTTTGAACATAAGAATATGTTGGATTATTCTGAATAGTCTTAATATTATTTAAAATTCTATAGTCTACAAAATATGAAAAAACATTAATTTTTTTTTTTACATTTCAGCGATAATTCTTTACACATAGAATTTGTAATTAACTACAGAATTCGAGACCCATTATTTCATCTTAAATATATGAAAAAACAAAACTACATACAAATGCGCACTGATGCATATATGAATCATACCATTTACTAAAAAAAATCTATTAAAAATTATGTTTAATAAAATTATTATTGTTATTTCCTAAATCTCACATAACTTCCAATGAAAAATTTTTTTTGTATTGTGAAGACAGGGCTCTTTTGTAAATGAAAAGGAAAAGGAAACACGATTGTTCTTGTGAATAAATGTAAATTACTTATAAACAATTTAAATACATATTTTTTAAAGTAATTTTCATTAGTCGATTGATAATAGTTATACTATAATAATAGTTCGTATTTCATAAATCTATCTAAATATTACATTAGCATTAACATATTCCGAAATTCTCTCAAAAAATATAAATAACAAACAAAATAGAAATAATAATTGATGTCAAAAAAATTTATGATAGTTGTGTGTTTAATCAAATAATTTTTAGTAAATAATTTGAATCTAATCTGAACAGATTTAAAATATCTTTCCCCTTTTCTTGTATTTTACGATAGATGTTCCATCAAACAAATAACGTCAAGTAAATAAATGAATGTAATATGAACAAAAAACAATCTGTATGTTTTTGGAAAAATACAATGAAATATTTCGTGTCAAATACTTTCGTAATCTGAACTAAGCTTTAGTTAAGAAACATTTAAGTAAAAACTCACACTTGGGTAAAATTTCCTTTTACAGTTTAAAATTTAAGTTGACAAAATAAAAAACTTTAAGTATTTAAAACAGGGTGGTCGTCATTTTCCGAACATTTTTATTCAATTAAAAATTATAGAAAAACTTATTTATCCTAAAATGTTTTATCCCAATTATGTTAATTTTTTTATAGAATGTCTTTTAATTCAGGTTACTCTTTTCTGGTAGTAATGCTGAAAATCATTCAAAATATCACACTTCCATTTTTGGATAAAAGGTTTTTAAATAAATTTAATGCGTATTTTGAAATCTTTTTAAAATTTTAAAAAATATTATAACATGTATTTTTATATATTTTTGTTAATTTTCAATAAACATTTTTTATGACATCAAACAATACCTTACTTAGGAATAACTTAAGGGATGGAAAACGAATTCTTAAGTATATATATATATATATATATATATATATATATATATATATATATATATATATATACTGTAGACTGTTAGAATTATGTTCTGCAACACTGCGTATGCGTTCACAAGTCTACCAACAGATCCGGAATCATACAAAGGAGTTCTATAGCCCGATAAGCACCGCCAAATTCCTTTAAGTACCCGAAAAAATATTTCCGCAGGATTGTGAGCTTTATATAATGCTTCATTGTAGCGGGATTTTGGATTCCCCTCTGGTTGATTTGGTAGAGTAGTTATTAGCCATGACTCTAAGTATTATTACTATTATTATTATTATTATTATTATTATTATTATTATTATTTCTATATATATTTTTTTTTTTTTTTTTTTTTGTAAAATTTAATTTATAAGAATTGAAAACCTACCAATTAAAAACCTGTTATAGTAACTCTTCGAACCGTTGAGGAGCTCCAAATATACGGGTCATGGCGTATTCCGGGTAATTTTGCGGAGATATGAGTGCAGTTGATAGCCCCGATAGTTCTTGCTACGAACGGCGAGGGTGCAGAAGCAAAAACTGTTTTTGCAGCTTGTCGTTCTTATTGCGAAATTGGGAACTTGATTTTTGCACAAAGCATATTGTTGTTTATCGCATCGGCTGCATATATCATTATAAAGTGTTAGTGAATAGCAAAATAGGCAATTTTGTTTATTTCTTTTTTTTACGATTCGATTATCATTTAAATTAATTATTGAATCGTACTAGAGTTTATGATACTATATTATTTAATATTCGATAACGCAATAATGTTTAAATATCCCTTGATTTTGGTTTGAAACAAATTCTAGAAAATACAATTAATTATTTTACCTGTTTCAACATTGTTCTTATGTTAAATAATTAACTTTTCGTAATTATCGAATTGTTGCGAAATATATGCATTTGGAGTCCTTTATACAATACAAGTTAAAGCAATAAAGAACCTGAAAAGTAAGAGAGAAAGTTTAATTCTGGTAAATAATATGTGGTATGTTAGGATGCTTTCCCGTTATAATAATAACATCATTAAATGAACGATTGGTGCCAGTATTAGCATTAAGTGGCAACTTATATTCATTCGGGTAATATAAAATATTTACTGTTGCATGACTTTTATCAATTTCCAATGGCATGATCGTTTCAGTATTATGTCTCTAAGATAATTTTTAAAATTCCTCTGAACCATACATCAATATTATTTCAGTACCATCATTATGTAATTATAAGATATTCCCGAATTCTTAAAAACAATGAGGAAAAGACTAAGTTTTAATATTATTAATATCCTGTTCAGTTCAAATGACGTTAAATTTATGTGTATTAGTATTAATTGTGTATCGCATCAATTTTTAACGAAATGTTTAATAACTGCTCTTATGTCCAGCGTTACTGTACAAATTTTCTGCATACTAACGAAGTCTCTAGACGTTTGGCGACTTCAGTTGCCAATTGACCCTTTTTCATCCAACTGGCTCTAAATGGCGACTTTTTGAGACTATGTGATAAATGACGAGAAACGCAGTTGTTTGAAATACTTCGATCTGAACTATTAAAAACTTAAGCTAATAAGAAAGTTTATGAACAATTATTTAAAACAACAAATCCCGAATCTTTGTAGGCCGGATTGGGAAATTAAAAAAAATAGATTTGATGAATACTTATATCTAAATTTATATTTTTACTTTACCTGAATCGGTGGAACGTTTTTTTTTTTTTTTTTTTTTTTTTTTTTTGTTTATTATCAGTAATGAAAAATAAATTTTCCAATAGACTTAATAAGGTCAACACTTGTGAATCTATGTTTTCAGTCCTATACACCACTACCACAATTCCGTAACTATTTAACGACAAAAGTTTGCCGTTAAGTATCGAAAATTCATTAATTAATAAATTTTGTCGCTAAGTGCTATTCTGTTGTAAAATTTTATTGTTTTTTTGTTGTTAAAGCCATCGGCAATTAACGATAAGTTTCGGTGAACTAACTACAAAAAAAGTTGTCGCAAAACCATAACGATAATAACAATGTTGTTAATTTTAATACCATCTTTTTAATATTGATAACACTGTGTTATTATTAATTTAACTAGAAACATATAAGGAATAATAAGTGCGTTCGTTTACATAAAAGGACGTACTGAGATTTCACTTACCAAAAGTTTGTAACACAATATTTACAATTTTGAAACTTTATTCATTATTATTTAATACAATTCTTATTAAATAGTTTTAGATTTTTTTTAGTGAAAATATTTAACTTTATTTAAAATACTAAATTTTGGTGAACATTTTATTTTTTAATAAAAAAACTGAATTTTGAGTAAAAGTTTAGAATTTTGTAAAATCTTTCATTTTTTTTACAAATTTCTGCCATTTTTATTTTTTTCAGAAAATTATAATTTATTTGTAAAATAAATGCAATTTTTGTAAAATATGGCTTTCTATATAAATTTTAATTTTTAGACAAAATTGGGATTATTTATTTAAAATTTTTTATTTCTTAAGAAATAAGTATTTTTATTTCAGTGGATTTTTAATGTATAGAAAAGAATGTTTGATGAAAAATCCTTTTTCGAAATTATTAAAAATAAACTTTATATTGTTATACTTGCACACCGTTATATACACAAAGAAAAAAAATGTTTATATTTGAAAATTTTGTTCATAAATATTATGAATCGAACATGACTTTTTTCCCAAACCTTTTTCAAAAAAAAAAAAATTTTGTTCATAGAAATTATTAAATTGTACTTAATGAAAATTTTACGAATTTTGCAAAAATGTTGTTAAAATTTAAATTTAGTTTTATTATGTTTGATTCAAATGCTAAATAAAAATAGTCACTCATGAATACATTAACAATAAATCCCTTTAAATAGCAATTTTCCAGTAAAAAGCTCCTAAAAAGTAATATTTAAATTTGCATAAATTTTCTGCCATTCCATATCACATGCATCATTTTAGTAAAAAATGCTTCTGTTCCCAAAATGTGGCTAAAAAACATAAAAAAATTCTCCAAAAAAAAACTCAAACATGTATATATTTATAAAATTGAAAATATAAATGAAAATTTAAACAATTTTTTTAAGTCTTCTTGATTTTTGATTCATTTCAGAAAATGTAAAAAAATATTAATTTTAAAATAATATTCTTAATTATTATGAAATAAAATCAATGAAAGTAAATTTTTATATTTATGCGCAAACTTTTTTCTGTATAATATTTCAAGTTTTTTGCCATATTTTCTCAAGAAGTAATTTAAATCTTAATTTATTAGCGTATTTCGAGCTGTTTACGTAGAATCTCCATTCGTTTCTGTCTGTTGCAATGTATATAAGTTCGTTTCCGGTCTCAAGGAAAATAGACGATTTCCCCGTCTCGAGGAAAATAGTGCGTCTACAATTAGTCTTCGGTCTTCCTCGCAAACCTGCACCCTCTGGATTCCACTGTAGTGTTGCGTGGCATATTTCGTCGTATAGCTTACGGAGAATGTGGCATAGCCAGTTGTATTTCTGATTTACATATTGATGTCTTCCTGCTCAGAGATTTATAGAAGTTGTTCATTTTATATTATTCTTGGCCATCATATTTTTATGATATTGTGTAGACATCTGTTTGTGAAACTTTGCAAATTACGTTTAATGGTTAACTTTAACAACCATATTTCGGAACCATATAGAAGTACCAATTTTCAAGAAAACAGTTTTATTTTTAAATAAAAATCCAATTTAAATGTAAAATTTTTGTTTTTAAAATATTGACGTTCTATAATTTCTATTGATATTCGCTGTTAAAATATACTGACGAAAAAATTCCGCAACTCTACCATAAGTTAACAATTTTTTCGTCATTAATAGTAAAATCGTTAAAACAACCGAAAGTTTTCGTTAGTTACAGATATAGTTAACTAAGGAAAAATTTCGATTGTTTTAACAATTTTGCTATTCTCTGTTATAAGTTAACGAATTTTTTCGTCAATCATTATTTCAAAAAACAAAATTTTAAATTAAAATTGGATTTTTATATAAAAATAAAACTATTTTCTTGAGTACATATATGGTATGTTGTTGGAAATATTTGTAAAATTAATTTGGTGTTAAATCTTTTTTATAGTAGGCCCGTTCATTGAAAGTTTGTGTTGAAATTATAAATAACCTAACGATGTGAGAATTTTTTTTTTAATTCTTAAGAATAACTTTTTTTAAAGAAAAGATTTTTCATCAAAAATTCTATTATTTGTACTAAAAATTAATTAAAATAAAAAATGTTCTCTAGAAATACAAATAAGTAATTTTCTCTGAAAATAATTGTTACTAAAAATTCATATGTGACAAAATACTAATTTTTTTACCTATAAATTCTATTTTTCTGAAAAAAAATATATGGGGTTACTAAAATTCCAAATTTTTACAAATTTTAAACTTTTACTCAAAATTCAGCTTTTCATTAAAAATTTAAATTTTCACGAAAATTTAATAAAAAAAAACTAACAACTGAATTTTATAAAAAAAAAAAAATATAATACATCTGTTTCAAAATTGTAAATATTCAGTTACACACATTCCCATTTTGTTCTCTTGTCAAAATTCAGTAAAAACTTTTTGTATAATACATTTTCAAAAACTTGACAACATTATTAATGTCGTTATGGTTTTATGACTTTGTTTTTATAATTAGCTTACCGAAACTTATCGTTAATTACTAATGTATTTAATGAAAAAATCGGTAAAATTTTACTGCAAAATAGCACTTAATGACAAAACTTGTTAACTAATGAATTTTCTATATTTAACGACAAAATTTTGTCGTTAAAAAGTTACAGAATTGGGGTATAGAATTTAATAACGTTCTAGCCCTAATCAATACGATCAAAAATCACATATCATAGCGTTACATTTTTTATTCTCGCTACTGTACATATGTAGTTGCAATTTAATCAACGTCAAATGTTGATCATCTTTAACAGTGCATCGCAGATATACTGGCGGAGAAATAGAGTATTTCCATTTTAAATTTAAAAAAATTTATATGTGCAGAGGAAGATACACAAGCATATAAAATTAATTTTATTCAATTTTATTTTGAAAACTGTGGCAAATCTGTAGCTTCGAAAGTGATTAAAATATTTTTTTAAATGACAATAACTTTTGTTGTACGAAAGATACAAAAATAATTTTTACTGCAGTAGAATTGCCAGAACTTGTATTTTAAAATTTTGTATTTAAATTAAAGAAAATGTTTCTTTAAACATATTTTTTTTATAACATTTTTGTTTAGAGACGTATATTCAAAAAAGTCCGTCTTTAATTTTTTTATAATTTTTTTCATAGGAAACTTTGTTAGTATACTTACTATACAGAAAATTTCATAGTGGTCTAGAAAGTAGTTAATGAGATATAAGCAAAAATTTTAATGTATTTATATTAAAAAAAAATATATATTTTTTTATTATTTTTATTTTTTTAGTAAAAATATTAATTAAATATTATCAACATGTACATTAATTCTATTTAATCACACTAATAGGAGTTGGGATTTCATTTGAATTTGAAAAAATTTTTCAATAACTTGTGTTTTTGAAAATGGTGCGAATGAGTGAAGTCTATGAGTTCCTTTAATAACACAAGAGTTTTTAAACTTGCGATGTAATTTCTTTTCTTGCTCTTGGTATTCTTCTTTGGAGCAGAAAGCTGCATTTATATTAGCCACAATAACAATTTGGTTTTTAGTTGGATGCTGCAGGCTTACACGTGCTGCTGCTCTGTTTAGCGAACCACCAACCCCGTCACAAGGACCTTTTACATGCCACTCGGCATTACATTGAAAATCCTTTTTGTGGTAAATCAAATTTACGAAATTACGAAAGTAAAAAAAATTTTCAATATTTTGATTAATATCTTCCCTCAAGAATTTAATGAATTTTACTTGGAATAAGTGAAATGATATTGTGTTATGCTCTAAACTATCGGAAATCACAACAAACACTCACATGATTTATTTCGCAATGTATATTTCGAAAGTATGTTACAAACGGATGAATAGTAGCTTGTGAATTTGTCCAACAATAGCTTTGTATACTATCTTGAATAAGAAATGTATAGTTTTCTGCAAAATCACAAATAACTAAAAATTCTCCTTTCTTTAAATTGCCTTTTTTGTATGTAATATTAATTGTTCTAATTTGTTAGCAAGTATTTCCACATATTCTTCGGTGGGAGTTGTTAAAGTTAAAAGATTTAATCTATCAATCTGTATCCATTGCTTATATTGTTTATTTTCTGTGCCCCAGTCAGAATAAGAATTTATTAGAGTAGTTTTGAGGTGTGTATCTCCTGGACAAAATTTACAATTCCTAATGTAGCACTCCACAGTTGTAGGATTGCATATCGATTGCGCAATCCAATGCTTATATGTAGGAAATGTCTTAATTCTGAAAATTTTGAAAAACCTATTTTCTCCATAGGATACGTTTCCTTAAATAGGCTATACAATTCTTTAAGATTACATAATATCAATCTTTTCTGAGTTTGGATTCTTTCACCACTACTGTTTTTAATAGAATTATAATCTTTTTTTCCCAGGCATGATGCGATTGTTTTTGCCGTTTTTATAGAATTCTTGAACTAGATCTTTTGTCTCAGTTGATAAACTCAATCGATTTTTTGGAGGTATCGAGCTAATATATTTATCACTTTCTATAAATTTTTTGGCTTTACTGGGCATATAAAATATAGTTGGGAAGTGTTCTTTTATATTACTAACGCTCCAATTTTTCAGTAATATTATTAATATTTGCATCTGTTTACTTTTATCACTTTTCAAAAGGTTAAATAATTCCTTTAAGCGTGTTAAAATCTCATCACCATCACTAGGCACTTTTTCTATATTAAAAAGTTTTTCTCTAAATACCGAAATTAAGGTGTTTAAAATTTCTTCCTTTTTAATATTGGAAAACTTCTTTAATTTAATTGGTGTTTCTTCCAGAGCTGCTAAACACTTATTTCAATGATAAAATGCATTTGATTTCTAAAAACTGCATACCTCTTCTTCATCAGCAAACAAATAAACATTATCTCTTTCCTCAGCTTTTACATGGTCAATTAAATTTAATCTACATTGTATACAGATGTATTGGCCAGACAAGTACTTGGAAAAACGTTTCCTGAAGTATTTTGATATTTTTGAATAGACGTTTTTCGCATCCTGTAATTTAGTTTTTTAAAGGGATTGCAGAAAATTTTTTTAGTGGCATTTTGGTTAGTTCTGAAGTACTAATTAGCGCAAATATATTTTTTATTCGAATTTTTATGAAAATTAATATTTTGATTATTTAAAAAATATGTAAATGACTACTATGATGCGACTATTAGAATTTAGTCAGTAATTTTAATAAAAAAAAGAAATGGAAATTAATAATAAAAAAAATATTTTTTTTCTTGTATATACATTAACATTTTTGCTTATATCTCAGTAACTACTTTCCAGACCACTGTAAAATTTTCTGTGTAATAAGTATACTAACAAAGCTTCCTATGAAAAAAATTATAAAAAAAATTAAAGATGGACTTTTTTGAATATACGTCTCTAAACAAAAAATTTGTAAAAAAAATACGTTCAAAAAACTTCCTATGAAAAAAATTATAAAAAAAATTAAAGATGGACTTTTTTGAATATATGTCTCTAAACAAAAAATTTGTAAAAAAATACTTTCAAAAAACATTATCTTTAATTTAAATACAAAATTTTAAAATATAAGCTCTGACAATTCCACTGCAAAAAAAAATATTTTTTTATCTTTCATACAACAAAATTTATGGTCATTTAAAAAAAATATATTAATCACTTTCAAAGCTACAGAGTTGCCACAGTTTTCATAATAAAAATGCATTTTGTATGCTTGTGTATCCTCCTCTACACATGCACCAAATTTTATCCAAATCGGTAATTAAGGATAAATTTTTTTAAATTTAAAATGGAAATACTCAATATGAAAAACAACGATTGTATGAAAAATATAGATTTTAAGAATACTAAAATTGACAACGAATTTGAAATTTAAAAAGGCACAAATCTTCAGCATATTTGATGTTTTATTTATCTGAATCAAACAAATCGTTCTCGATTAATGGTAAAATATTTTAATGTGATCGCCGATAAAATAATTTAAACTTTGCAGACAAAAACTGAAACTGATTCTGTTAGCCAATGTGAATATTAATCATAAACATTCGAATATACTATCCCAATACCTTTTTAATAATATAAAATATATATTATTACCGGAAATATAAATTTTTTCTGAGTAATTTATAATTTATAATATTTAGTGCTGGATATTCATTAAATATAATATTCTTACTGGTTAATATTTGATTTTTTCTTTTATATTGACGCATAGCTTGTGGTAATTACATTCTTATCAACAATTAATTAACATGAATGCCAAACTACTCTTAAAATTCATTCAACAAACTATTAACATAAATACATGTGTATGCCAGCAAACTGCCCTCTTATAGCATGTATGTATGTATGTAAATTAGGCTGCACCAAAATTTACCGACTTTTGTAATTTGACCGTAACTCCCTCTAATTCATTTATTTCATTCATTCATTGGGTTGCTAAAATATATTGTGTGAAATATTATTGAAATCGGATATCTTTAACTTTATATAGTGCTCTTATATGAGGAAAATATGACTTTTTTACAGTTTTTAGAAAAATTTATCTATACATAATTTGCTTTGTAAGAAACTGTTAAAAAATCGTAATCTACTTACAATTATCTACAAAACAAAAAGAAAAAATCGGTTGAAAAAATTTTAATTTTTTTGAGAAATGTTTAAATAAAATGCTATATTTATTTAAATTTGAACCATAATTACCGAAAAATATTTTTGTTGCTGCAGAAAAATTCAAACCTTTTCCTGTGCTTGATTAAAAATTTATAATTTTTTAAAGACTCTTTCTAAACACCAATTTCAAACTTTTAAAAATTTTGTAAACAAATTTCAAAAAAGCTTACAACAAAATGTTACATTAAATAAAATGAAAATGGAATTAGGTCAATACCTTGTATGACTAAGCCGTACCTGCGCTTTAAATTTAATTTCGGCAAAAACGCAGTTTAGAGATATAGGTAATTTTTTTTTTAACTAATATTCAGACTAAACAGAGTTATTACAGAATAAGGCAAAATATAATATCAAAAATACATTCTAATTTTTTAGTAAAATTCGAAAAGTACAATCTTTAAAACATGTAGGTCAAAGGTCAAGATTTGTAATATTTGAAATGTTAAGGAAAATATTAAGAAAACTTATTTATTTTTATCAGGATTTCGATAAAATTTTACAAAAATATAACAAAAACTCCCTCGTTGTTATAAGAAGTAAAAGAGACAAATTTAACCCTCCACTGAGCTTGGGGTCAGCATTTTTTTAAACGCCTCTATTCTTAAATAATTGTAAAGTAAATTTAGTTAATTAATATCATGAACAAATAAAATGTTAGTAACCTCATTCTGAAAAATAAAGTTGAGTCATCAAAATAATACCTCATGGAAATCAATGCATCCAAATACAAATAAAAAATATTTGTTCCTGATGTTTTCCTTAAAAATTTTAAATATTTCAAATTTCTACTTTTGACTTACTTTTTATTTTAAAGTAATCTTTGCCCATTTTTCTTAAAAACTTCATATTATATATTCTGAGATATATTATTGTATACCAATTTTGTTTAGTCTTGACGTTATAATTAAAAAACTGCAAAAAAATGCCTTTTTGTCTATAAACCTGCTTAGTTTTATTTAAACTTTTTTAAAAGTTTTTTAAAAAAATTCTTAAAAGTTTAAAATTGGAGTTTTGAAACAGTCTTAAAAAAATCAACGTTTTTTAACTAAGCATGGAAAGTGGTTTGAATTATCCTGGAAAAACAAAAACGTATTTTTCAGTAAATATAGCATTTTATTTAAACATTTCTCAAACAATTAGAAATATGTTTTGTACACTCCTTACACCAGTATTATAAAACACATTAATGGTCTGGGGAATTCGTAATAACACATATATTTTTAACCGAATTTTTTTTCTACTTATACATTGTATAATAGATAGTTATGTGTAGATTACGATTTACAAAGCAAAGTATTTAGCCAAATTTGTCTAAAAACTGTAAAAAAGTCATATTTTCCGTATATAAACATACCAAACAAACTGCAGTTCCGATGCGGTCGGTAAATTTTGGTGCAATCTAATATGATTATTTTCAAATGTGTTTGTATTTGTAAACACAAACTAGAATGAATGTGTAATACATGTATTGATATATCAATATTAACTGCATTGTACAATTAAATGACAATATGAATGCGTAACTATCTATCTATTGATGAATATGTATAAATGCGTACATATGTCTGAAATAGCATAGGTATTTGTATGTATATAGATTGTATGTATGAATACAAAATTTGCCTAATCGGTATTATACATAGACAAAGTGCTGTATAAGATAAAGCGTGCATACAGTAGTTTCATTAATCAATGTATGTATGAGAAGTTGCTATAACTACGTGTATTTATATACAAATTCCTTTTGTTATGAATTATTCTAAAGCTGACACATACACTTACTTACGGTAAATATAATACACATACTTATACACATTTCAACCACCGCACAGGCATGTAGATATACAAATCTATATTCAACCAAATATATTTCATTTTAAAATGATGGTAATTATGATTAAGTAGTATAGTAAGCATATCAATATCAGTCTAAAAGTAAAAAGAAGGTGTAAAGAGGCCTTTTAGAAGGAATTTTTAGAGTCAGAAAAGCTTTTCGCTGCATTCCACGTAGAAAAGCTAAATGTAGCCGATAAGCTGATGATTTTTTATGTGCTGCCTCATCTGCGGCTCATTTTCCAGCCGTTTTTAATGGCTAAGTCGATTTTTATGTTTTTTATTTTCATTAACATTGTCATTATTTTTAGACGTATAAGTCTAAAATTTTGTCATGATATGAAGATATAAAAATATAGCATAACACTGGGGAGCAGTCATTTTGCGGTCTGGAACTTAATTGCAAATTTTTACTAATTTGTGGTCTCTGATTTCAAATCTAATCTCCATTTTTCTCTATCAGCTCGACTTTTCGAGATATACCGTTATGTCCAAAATTAAGGCACTTTCACTACATATATTGAAATAGCTTGAAAACGGTTCACCACATTCAGTTAAAAAAATCCGAAAATCGGCAACAATATTATCTTTAAGCCGTGCTTACATTGTTTTTAAATTTGCCGACTAGTTTCAGAGATATCGTTGAAGTTTCTAAAAAAAATAACAATTAAAAAAAAGTTGCCAACGTACCTTCTGAAGAAACGCATTCAATACGTCTCAAACAAAAACAGAAGGTGTTGTACTAGAAAATTGAAACTTGGTATTAGTTTAGACTTAAAATTAATATATACGAAATCGCTGCAAGGACGCGCCTCCCATATAGCGTTAAATTAAAAAAACTACATTTCTTCTAAAATACTGATCAGAACTTTACCAAAATTTTAGAAAGAGATTATTTATGAATAACCTAATTCATTTTTTAATCAGAGCAAGGATACACCAATCTCCCATTTATCCTGAAACTAAAAAAAAGGCTTTGCTGCTAAAATATTGGTCATAATTTCAGTTAACCATAGATTATTTATTAGTCCAGCAAATTTTTATTTGAATCGGAAAAAATATCTTGAAATTAAAAAAAGCATTTTTAAATCCACTGGTCTGAGAATTGATTTCGTAAAAAAATGAAACTTGGTACATACATTACTTTTGTGAATATATACAAAGATTTGAAAAATCAGAGCAAAGATATGCCCGCATGCCATATATTCTGAAGTAAAAAAAAGCATTTTCTTCTAAAATGTTGTCCAATACACAATATCAAAATCTGTGATAGCCAGTTGAAAAAAAGGCTTTTTATGGGTCAGACAATATTGGATTTAATAGAAGCATTGACATATCTACCTCACCCAAATACTGTAATCTAATATTATTTTAAATTCTGCAACCACATTTTCTCTTCAATAATTAATTAATTTGCCAAGAACAATAATAATTTGCAGAGTCAAACAACAAATTTTGTATATATTTTTTTAATACTCCATCGAACTAATGTAACTTTTGTATTAAAATTTTTAAATGCTTTATAATTAGCGCCATCTTGTGAATTTTTAAACAACTAATTTAATTTCAGAAATTATATTTTTCCTTTTTTATATATATTTTTTTAATTTTAAAATAATTTTAATAATTTTTTTATTTTAATTTAACAAATTAAATAACGTTAAGATTAAAAATTCTTTGAAATTGAAGTAATAAGAAGAAATCCGACAGTTTTCCAATTTATTTGTTTTAAAGTTGTGGCAAAAAGCAGGCACCAGTTATTTTTAATCTGCTAAATAACTGTAAAAATTACATGAACAGTAAAAATTATAATTTTTTTATAAATTTTTTTATATCTTTCATAAAATTCAAGTAATTTTTAGATTTTAAATAAAAAATATGTGTAAATTTAAGTAAACAAATATATGTACAATGGTGCATATTCCTATAAACGCACATTAACTCCTTTAATCAACATACCAAAAATGGGGCTAAAAAATAATTAAGGTTCTTCAAATTAAAAAATGAATAACAAAAATCTTAAAATATACATTAAATTTGTTCATGATAATTTTAGTAGTTTAATGCCATTTTTGATCGCATATTCCTATATACGCACTTAAACTAATAAATCAATTTAGCATTATTAATAACGTGTTGATGAACCTTTATTTTGAATAACTTCAAAAATTCGGTTTGGCATTGATTAGACCAATTTTTGAAGCAATTCGCTGTCTATTTCTTCCCAGGCTTGCTTAATTTGTGGATTTAACTCCGTTATTGTCATTATTGTTCCATTCAGTGCATTTCTTGCTTAAACGTTAAGGGCCATATACCCTCACAGATTCTCCATTGGATTTCAATCCGGGCAGCAACTCGGCCAGTCCAATAGTGAAATACTCTACTATTAAAACACCACTTGTGTTTACATTGGTTCGAGACATGGATTGCAGCGTTATCCTGTTAGTATATGCAATATTCATCCACTTTTTCATCCATAAATTAGAGAAGAGCATCTCCCAACAGTTCATTATAAATTTTTTTTATTTTCCTGCAGCAAAAGAGGTTTCTCATACCATAACACTGCCTCCATCGAAATTGCGTTTCGACATACGAATTTTGTTCCACCTCAAATCATGCCAATAGCAAGAATATGAATCGGGACCGTCCAAATTGAATTTATTTTCATCAGAAAAGATTACTTTATACCATCCATGACAGGAAGGTCGGATTTATTTTTTATTTGTGTAGCATTTAATTTATTGCGGTTGGCGTCTTCTTTTATTTTGCTAATTTTCTTTTTGTTAATTTTTGATTACCTTTTGTTGGTTTCCTCCGTATTTCTGCCCCTTTCTTAGATAAGCCTCGAATAACTTCTTCCGAACGATTAATTTTGCGTCCAATTTCTCTGTTAGAACAGCCTTGATCATAAAAAAAATAGAATTTGAATTTTTTCTTGGTCTGATGAAATTTCCCAATTGAAACAAAAATATTTTCAGTGAACAAAGATATTGTCATCAGAAACTTTCCTCAAGTGAAACAAACTAATAAAACTGTTAAAACTTTTTAATATTTTTGTTTTTGCAATAACTTTTTAGATAAATTTTTCTCGACTGCGTTCATAGAAATATTCCACTGAAATGAACACCAATATATTGCTAAATTAAAGAAAACAACAAAAACAAGAAGCAAATATTTCTTACATAAAAAGTACCGTCATATTGCGAGTTATTGTAACAACACATTGTTTTTGGTTAAGAGAAACGAATATAGCTCAAAGAAAAAAAATTAAATGCGTTTATAGCAATATGCACCAGTGTATTCCAAACATAATAAGAAAATAATAGTTTTAATTGACAAATATACTGAAGTATTGAAAAATCAAAACTTTGATGCATTTTGTCAAAAAGTGAGTTTTCAAAAATTCATTTTTTACTTAAACTGTTTAAAACTACCTTTTTTGTTCATTAACATTGGCCTTAACTTCTCTGAATTTAGAGCCCTATCGCAGCGAATAGTATTTCAACACAGTTTAGAAAAAAATATTTATTTTTATTTTTGGCTATGTGACAAATCACTGTGCGTTTTCTACACCTTTTAATAAATTATGCTTATATTTACATAAAAACCATATTTATTTTAAATTGTTGTAAATAGTTTAAAACTATAATAATTGCTAACAATAATTCTGTTAAAAGAAAATATTTGAGGACTTTTGACAGAATATCTAAGTCGAGATAAAACAGTTTCTATAGAAATTGTTGAGTTTTTATATAATAAAAAAAATAAATATAATTCAATGAAATTTGGCACGCCGGCCTTCTATGATATAATGACGAAGCCTATTGAAATTGGTTGTGAATCCATTATTTCCCCTAGCCCCCATACAAATGTCCCACCCCGGAATTGAGCTTAAACTCAAAAATGCCTTAAAAATAAAACCAAATTTTTTGAAGATCGGTTCACAATTGACCATAGCTCCCATATAAACCCCTCTTCCGAAAATCATTTTAGCGTGCTTAAATTCCATACAAATGATAGTATCAAGTAAATTTTCGACACAAATTTTAATGCTAGTACACAATGGTGTAGGGTATCATATAACCGGTCTTGACCGATTATACCTTTCTCGTTTTTTTGATATTGTTTTTATAACGGTATTTGAATAGTTTTGTTATTTATTAAAGTAAACAATATTGTATTTGTAAATATTACGCTGTAGGCTGTAAAGTGGAAAAATCAACTGCTTGAAAATTAAAAAAAAAACGAAAAGTCCAAAAATCGATTATCTAAATTTAATTTAAATTTAAAAAAGTGGAAATGTCAATTTTTTGTTCCAACTATAAAACTCTAATTCTTGAAGACCTTGCTGTAGATGGCAGGCTAGCATGAGCAACTGTATCCTTAAGAAAGTATAAATAGACCTTCTAGAAGGCCTGCACGGTGAAGGCTTTGAAATTTTTACCGCTGGGTACATATATTTATAGGTAATTGTAAACGATGTACACAAGTGCACTTTTCTACATCAATGTATATATATATATATATATATATATATATTGCAGTAAATACTTATATACTATTACTTTGTTCACTTTGTCCCTACATTTATTATAATAACATATGAGGGACAAATATATAATATTATTAAATAATATTATTTAATTCAGAGAAATGAAATTCTGTAAAATTCTCACTGTGAAAAAGAACTAAATAAAGTATTAATATTCGGCTTCTTTATAGATAACTTCTATTATTTATTATTTATATTAAATACTACCACTTAATCCACTACTGCGTTAGCTGACTCGCGAGACTCCTACATAGACCAGGTATAAACTTATTAGCTTTTCTATTTAGAAAAACATAACGAAATAGCAAACGTGAAAAACCCCGAAAAATTAAACTATGACTCCTAGCTCTTATGGGAACAGTTATATTATTGGTGGCTTCAATTTCTATAGGACATTGTATCCGCACTAACAATAATAAACTTTTTAAAAAATTATTTTTGTGAAAAAAGTACCAAAAAATTAAATAAATAATAGGATTTTCAAAAGTGCAAATGACATTTTTGATATATTTTTGATAAAGAAATAATACAATTTAAAATTTATTTTTCAGAAAATTCGTAACGTACCAATTTTTTACGTCCTAAACGTTCAAAGATTCAAAAACTACAATTTTTTTTTTTTTGTAGAAAAGAATTTCACAAATAGGATTTGTGGATTCTCCCCCACATATATATTTAATTTCATATTTATAGTTTAGTTATTATAAAAAATTCAAAAAGTAATATTATAAAAACGAAAAAGTCACAAAATCCCCCTTGTGAATTCTTACCCACACAGGATCATGTATATGGAATTTGAGGTTTCTTCATTCACTTAGGGCTATATACTTTTAATTTCATGTTTTTAGGTTCTATATTATAGAAAATTCAAAAAGTACCATAAGAAAACAAAAAGCACAACATAGCCTCTCTTGGAGATTGTCATTTATTAATTTAATATTTTTAAGTACAATATTATAGAAAATTAAAAAAATATCATTAGAAGAACAAAAAAATACCACAAAGTTCCATCTTGAAAATTCTCATCCGCATTGGACGTAAAGGTACATAACCTTTCAGTGTCATTAGAAGAACAAAGAAGTACCACAAAGTCCCCCCTTGAAAATTCTTATCTGCACTGGACACAAAAAGTATATAACCTTTAATTTCAGGCTTCTAAGTCAATTATTACAAAAAATTCTAAAAGTACTATTAGAAGAACGATGATGTACTACGAATTCCCCTATTGTGAATTCTCCCTCACTTAGATCAGAGACCACAATTGTTATAACTTTAAAAATAAGTCAAATTTTAATTGTTATTTTTGATTTTTGTTTTATTATTTGAAAAATAAAAATTTGCTTTGATTTTTATTTTATCATAAAAAAAATAAAAATACTTTTGACTTTTTTTATAAAAATCAAAAATAAAAATCAGTTTCTGAGTTTTAGAATATAAGGTATGTTCATTTGTGTGATATTTTTACTAGTTTACGATTTTTACAAGTATTTTGCTCGAAAAGCGTTTTTGTGCACATAAAAATAGTAAAAGTAGTAAAAATTTCAAGAGAAAATATTTTTCCTTTTTGCTATATTTTACTTAAATATTTTGCACGAGCAAAACAAAAAAAAACCAAAAATTATTTTGAAATTCATATTGAATTTTACTTTGAAAAAGAATAATTAGAAAATATGATTAATTTTTTCCACTTACGTATTCAAAATTGTACTGTAATGCTAATTTCTCTACCTTTAAGTGATTTTCGAAATTTAGTACATAAATAAGATTTGCCAATCCGTCCACATTTGCATATATATTGACGCTTTTATAAAATTTGATGTGGTTGTTTAGGATTACAAAAGATTTTATTCATGTTAAATTTTGGCACACTTAAGAGATTTATAAGAGTCAAACCCTACTCTGGAAAGTCGTTTGTATGTAAGTTAGGCAAAATAATGAGCATTGTACAAGTTCTACGTATCGCTTTGCGTTGAATTGTCTTCCAAATCTACTTGTAGTTTACATAGATGAACATACGTGCAAACGGACAAAAGTTAAATCGATTAAGCTGATGATTCAAGTTTATTGGTATATTTTAAAGTAGTTTTTATCCTAGTTTTTATCAGCAACAGTAGGGTATAAAAATGAACAGTGCAATAATGAATTTGATTCAAGTGAATCATCCAATTGTTAAGATTTTATTTCTTTGAAATTTTCACAAAAGGATGCCTCACAACTAGATAAAGAAACTAAATTATTGGAGATACTCGACAAGGTTAAAAACCGTTTATTTTTGAGAATTATTTCTTTAAATTTCTCTTTTTCACCAATTTTGCTAGATTTTCAAACTAACAAACATACAAATGAAGAATAAAAATCAAACAATGAGTTTTATGTTTTCAAATGAAAATAAAAGATATTCTAAGTGTTTTATTATTGTTTTTAAACTATAAGAATACAACTAGAAGTTTATGTGAGAGGTATTTCGAACTAAATTTTCAAAAAATTATTTTTTTCAAAACACAAAAGCAAAATATATATGACTACATACATTTTGCTGTTGCATGAATTAGGTTTTTGATAATTAAATCAAGTTTTTACCTCCCACATAAATATCTACTTATTATCTATGCTATATGGGTTTTCATTCATACAAATAAATTTAATTAATTCATAAATTTATACGTTATACTCACGTGATACATCAACGCCTCTTGAAAATTGTTATATATTTCTCCAAGTTTCTTGATAAGATTGGGCAAACAAAATATGTTTCCAATTTTTTTTTTTTTCTTATATCCCACACCATCATTGGTGCTTGAGGTATTATGCGTTTGTGCTGATGTTTTTAACGCACAGAAAAAAATCATCCAACACCCACCTTAAAGTATACCAATCGACTCAGAATCCAAATCGATCTTACGATGTCCGTACTTCCGCCCGTCCGTCTGGCTATCTGTCCATGAAAACCTTGTGCACAAAGTACAGGTCGTAATTTTGAAGGTAATTCAATGAAATTTAACACGTAGGATTCTCAGTAGACAAGAACGAAGCCTATTGAAATTGGTCGATTATTTCACCTAGCCCCCATACAAATGAAATTCGGTGTAAGAAAGTTTTGTATAAGCACCAATCTTTGTGCCGAATTTCATGAAGATCGGTCCATAATTGAACATAGCTCCCATATAAAACCCTATTCCGAAAATCACTTTAGCGTACATAAATCATATAAACATCAGGCTTATGTTCGACACAAATAAGTTTTATATAAGTAGAAATCATAGTGACAAATTTTATGAGGATCGCTCCATAATTTACCATAGCTCCCGGATATGCCCACTTTCGGGAATGCATAAATTCATATAAATTTTAGTATTAACGTAATTTTCTGCATTCGTATATTTTATTTTACACTTAGTAAAAGTATCGGTCCACAATTGTCCACATTTCTAATATAAGTCCAGTCCACGAATTTTGATAGACATGCACAATGGTTTGGAGTATCATATGGTCGGGCTTGACCAACTATATCTTTATAACTTGTTTTATTTTTAAGTTTTGTTTTTGTTTCGATTTGGATATTAAAAATGAAAAAGTAAATTTCCTTTCTTCTTTCAAATTTGAATATTCAAAAATACAAGTTCACAAATTTATTTACACATTAAAATTTATAAATTGTGTAAAAAATTTCTTAAATAAAGTTTGAGAAAAGCTTGTATTTTTATTATTAGCTTTACAATACAAACATATGATTGATTGGAAACCCCTAATAAAAAATATGATTATGCATAGGAAATGGATACTCTTTTAATATGTAGGCGAGATTTTCGTAATAACTTCGACCATTACACAATTTCTGTGATATCTTGGTAAGATTTGACATGTAATGTATTTATATAAATCGAATGAATATTTTAGAATATTTGAGCATAGATGTAATGAAAGTTAATTTGAAGAGAAAGACTTAATTGGGAGTTAAAAATGTCCTTGATATTTTTCCTTTCACGTATATTGCCTTTAAAGCTATCATTTTAGACTTATTTTACTTAGTTCCAACAAATCTTTAGATATTACTTGAAAATCTCTCAATTTTCTATGAGAACATAGCAAATGGTTCATTTATGCGTTTCGAAATACCAACTTAAAGTCTTTCAGAAAGTCACCACTTTTCATTCCAAAATTTAGAATTTTTATTTTTCGTTAACAAATAAGTGATCCACATAGATTAATTAACACATTCACTTGATCAATAACACATAAAAATTGTATATTTATCAATTACAATAATGTAGATAAATGTAAAAGATTTTTATTTTATGTTACAAAACATTAAAGGTTTTAAGATTTTTGTTTTTTTTGTTGTGATAGAAATAAAAGTCTCAACTTGGGTATTATTTAAAAAGTTATCAATAATTGTTATTTGAAATGCATAAAATAAAAATCGGAAATAATTCTTATCTCTGAGAAATAAAATAAAAATCAAAAAAAAAAGTTTATTACACAATAGCTTAAATAGCGATATAGCAAATGCAATGGTATACTCTTAATATTTCCAAAAAATTTACTATATATTGAATTTTTTGGTCCAAAATTACACAAATAATAATTACTTTTGGTCTCTGCTTAGGACTACATATACGTAAGTTCATATATAGTTCGTATATATAGAATTATTATTTCATTTTGTCATATTATTATTCCATCTTATCGCAGGGAGAAAAAAAGCGCAATATTTGACCTAACCACATCCGATTTTAATAAAATTGGGTATACATACTTATTACGTCAATATTATTATGATTCATTCACCAAATTTAAATATATATACCTTCTAACTTGTTTGCTCGATTTCAGCAAACTTTGGCCTACACTAATGATTAATATATCTAGTTTCTAATTATTTTTATAAAAAAGAAAAGGATAATGAAATTAATATTCATTCTTGTATCAAAGATATTCAAATAAAATCATATCTTCCATTTTTATATTTTTTTTTTAAATGTTTCATAAAATATTGGCAATACCATGAGGGAATGCGAGAGAATTAACATTTAGTAAAAACATATCTTTTACAGAATAATAATTTGAAAATTTCTAATATTTTTTGAATGAAACAATTTGTATATGTATAAAAAAAACGTTAAAAAATTCCCCTTATTATTGGCGAAAAATATCTATATCTTGGTGGAATAGTACAAATAACCTTAAAAGAATAATAATCTATGAAACTAGGAGTCTCAGTGCGAAATTGTAAAATTTTGCGATTTTTCTTTACCTATTGATATTTAGAAGAACTTAAAAATTCATAAAAGTAAGTAACTTTAAACAACTAATCTCGGAGACCACTTAACCCATAAAGACAATTGAATTTGATTTTAAATTGCATTGTTGTCATCTCCAGCTAAAAGATTTGAAAAATTATTAAAATTTTTAAGAAATACATTTCATTGCAACAGCATTTTTAAATTAAATTTTCGTTGTATATATATATTTTTTAATATTTTTAGAAAATATGGAATTTTTTCATTATAATAGAAATCCAAACTGAGTGTGTTTGGGACACTCATTCATTATGTATGATATTGAATTTAAAAAAATCTGTTCTCATATTTTTATACACGAAACAAAAATACATTCAAAAATATCAAATTATTAAATGAGTCTTTTTACTAAAACTTAATTTTATAATCCTCCCCTCATGTTATTCGCATCACTTTGTTTATTGATTTTTTAAATCAAAGGCCAATAATTATATATACAAAAGAAAAATCCTGAACATTAAAACATCTTAAAAATATCAAAAATTTGTACATATGTATATAAATATAAATTAACAATTAAATATTAAATATACAAATAATATTGTAAAAAAAATCATTACAATTTGATCTTCCCCCAGCCGAATAAAAAATGAAAGTAAACAAAAATATGTCCTAAAGTAGTAGCTTAAAAAAGAGCCAGTTATATTTATATATATTAAATAAAACCGAATAATTAAGTAAATTTATCCTTTGGCAAACACATAACCAAATAACTGCTGCCAACATTGAAGTATTGTTTTCTTGAACTGTAAAAATAACGTTACAATGAAAAACTATTACCTATAAAAATAGAAAGCAAAAACAGTTTAAATATCAAATCAAAACCAAAATATTTCCAACAACTCGTGGCTATATAAACACAAACAAATCAGTGCACCTCATAAATATTGAAAATACTAAAAAGTAATTAGGCATCTGCAATAGATGTGGAGAAATGTGCAATCAATTTCAAACGAAATGCATTATTCGAATGTGGAAATACGCGGAGCACAACAGGTAAATAATTTCAGAAACTAGCTACTCTACCAAGAAAAGATCTCTCAAACAAGCTATTCTTGGAATGACTATTTGAGTGTTTCTAGTGGAATAAGGAAAACGAAAGCTGGCCACTCTTAAGCACTCTGAAGAAAAACAACAGGCTTCTAAGAAAATTAAAATGTTTAAAAGTCCCATCCAAGGAAATCTATAACATATTCCGAAATTTGAGATCTCCTAGAAACGTTATAAACATATCGGATAATGGTATTTAGAATACGATTCAATCTGGAAAAAATGTAAGCCAATGTGCCAGATATAACTTCTAATCCATAAAAAATATTCGGTACTAATAATGCATAGACCAATCAATACCGAATACAATAAGGTAAATAAATACTATTCGATTAAATCCTACGTAATATTCCAGACACTCTTCCGGTACAACACGCGTCATCTTCCAATTAGATGGAAAAATAGATGAGGTAAGTATATAATATGAAATATAAGTAAGTCAGAGATATATGGAAAACTAATCTTAAGAAAATTAATATGAATGCCATCAGTACCAACATATCTGGACTTTATCTTACATATTGCACTCCAAAGATCATTTACATCAATACATTCAAAAGATGATACATTTTGAAATCACTAATATCTAAATCATAAACATCATTAGCAACAACTCTGTCAGCACGAGGAATACCTACAAAATGGGCATACATTTCATCAACACCAAATCCAAAATGTGAATCATAATCATCAGTAAAATCACTACGATTAGGAAACTTCCCCATATCAGAAGAATTCATTCCAGAAAATAGTCTCACAAAGTACCTTTTTTCTCACTACGAATAATTGATTTAGCTCTATACCGATATCGGCAATAGACTCTCCAGTGCTTAGCAAATGCAGATGTCCGAAAAGCTGAATAAGGTAGACCCTTATAGAAGTAGCTAGCATAACACAGTTCGACTTCGTCCAATTTGAAACACTAACCCGAACCTTCTTCTTAACAAACGTCACAAAATCAAAAAGCTTTTCTATCAACAACGACAAAACTGAAGATTGGTCATAAATGCCAATAGATCCAAAAAAAAAGTAGTAAAATAAAAATTCATCAAGAACAAAACAAAACCATCTCAGTTAATTCTATTGAAGTCTTTATTCTGAAAAAAAAATCCGGAGAATGATCTGAACTAAAAAAATTAAGTTATGATGTGATATTGAAACATATTGCACTTGATCTGGAAAGGTAAACATGGACCTATCACTCAGCAGCCAGAAGTCCTACAAGGACGTCGAACCATGATTTACATCGAAGTGAGTAAGTTTGAAATTATGGAATATTGATAAGTTGCACCTTAGACACACATACAACGTATTTATATATATATAACAATAAGTCCGTGACTTTTCGAACTTCCCTCGTAGTTATATGAAATGCTATTCCCATCAAGTACCACCTATTAAAAGACTACTGTAAAATTTTTGAGCAAGTGTCGTTATTTACTTTGCGTAAAAAATAGGATTTTTCAAGGTCCTTAAAATAGGCATTTGTTTGATCAATAATTTCATCGTTGGAGATGAATCTCTTTCCACCGATCCATTTTTTTAGGTTTGGAAATAGGAAGTAGTCAATAGGGGCTAAATCCGGAGAATATGTTTCATCCACAGTTACAAAACGCCGCAAAAACTCATTCGGATTGCGGTTAAATAACTCCAAACAATCCTTTGAAGTTGTCACACGTTTACGTCAATTGAGAGGAAACGCGGCACCCATCTTGCAGATGGTCATTTAAAATCGAAACCACATTGCCATATAAAATGCTTATGGCATCAACAATCTCACGCACTTTTACTCTTCGGTCGGCCATCACCATAACGGTGGACTACACGAAGTTTAGTAGATATACTTCATATCTTAAAACACACTGATGTGGTATGAAATATTGAAGAAAATTTGATATTTTATTGTCTGTGATTGACATATGTCCTAATTCGATATACTCTTTCATAAAATCGTGATACATTTCCCTCATAGTTTGATCATTTGCCAATTTGCACTCAAGTGCTAGAAATCGCCGTTTGGCAGTTTCAAAAGAAGATCATAAAATATTAGTATCAGATTTGAAAGAAAGTGAGGCTTGAAAACGTACTGAAAGTAAACATCGTACTGATTCTATAAACATTTCCTTGCATTTTTGTTGTTCCTCATTGTAAATTAATTTTTGTTCATTTTAAACTTCTCAAGCTACCAAAATTTACGAATAATTAGATCTATAGCTTCATCGTTTTTGGTGACATACATTTGAACTTGAGCCCTTTGACTATATTTTCCAGGTACAATCTATCCAAGGGATTTTTCTAAAGAACAAGTAGACTTGGGTTGGACTTAATTTATCCAACGCATAAAAGCTCTTAGAACTTTTCAACACCGACGAATAAATCAACTTTATGTGTTTTATTAAAGCTAAAATCTGCTAGTTCAATATTCTCAGGAATATTCCAATTAGGATGTATAATTTTATAAATTTTCCACCAATTTTTTGCAAGTTGGCTGAAAATATAATAAATATCTTAATTAAATGATTTGTATAAATATAAGGAAATCGAATAAAAGGAACCAAAAATGTAATGCGTCAATAAAAGCAATAGAATATATGAAAATTGGAAATAACTCAGTAAAATCCATAGCGAAAAGGCTAAAACTTCCTAGAACCAACATGTGGCATTACATAAGTTTATTAATGGAAGAAAATCTGGATTTAAAAATCGCGGAAATAGAGGATGCTCTAAAAATACATGCTAAATATTAGGAAATTTGTTTAAGTCTTCTTGACTTTTGACTAATTGCAAAAAATGTAAAAAAGTGTTAATATTTAAGACAATATTCTTAAATATTATGAACTAAAATCAATGAAAGTAAATTTTTATATTTATGCACAAACTTTTTTCTGTGTGTACATATAATTTAATTTCACTTATTTAAAATTTATATAATTTTTTCAATATAAAAAGTTGTAAAGACGTAATTTGTTTCACCCATAACAAGAGGCAAATGTTTGCCTTTATACTAAAATTAACAAAAAGTACAAAATTTCTGTCATATTATACTTAATATGTAGAATAATAATGGCTTGAAGCAAAACTCAACCCAAATATTTATACATAACTCAGCTGTTAAAAAACAATACATATATATATATATATATATATATATATATATATATACCGCACTACATGCTTCATAATTGAACTCAATACATAAAAAGAAAATTAGGTAGAATTAACTCTCGACATAACGAAGATCTCTATTTTCGACTTAGGTTTCAATTCACCTATTCCTTTTAAATTTAATCTACCTTTGAGTAGTTTCCTCAGTAATCAAATTAGTTTGAGAACCAGAATGTAGTAAAGCCCTAGCTAAAATATAATCGCCTGGGCTACATTTTTCCTTTACTATCGCTGTGGCAAGAACTACATTCTCATCAGGTGAAGAGTGATTTACTGAAGCGTTGGACATTAAAGGCATTTCTGACAAAGAAAAATAGCCGAAGAATTCGAAGCAGTATTTCAAATCTGAGATTCAGAACTATAGCGATGTAAAAGTATGTTATGATTTCCACCGCACACCCTACAATTTTGGGCACTACATCTTGCCACAGTATGATCTCTTTTAAGGAAATTTATACATACAATTTTTACAAATTAAGGCCTTGAAGAACTGGCACTGCAGCGAAAAAGGAACAATTGTATATATTATGTTCAGCAGATTTACAAAATAAGACTTTTTCCATTGATTGTTTCGATTTGCTTACCGCTAGTGTTGTTTTCGAAGTTGTCTTAGGCGCATACTAATTTTTATTTTTAAAGTCCGTCAATGTTGGGTCATTGCGGACCAAATTACCAAAACGAATCATTCAAGTTTTTTAATCGGAATATTTTCCGATAAATTTAGGGAACCGCATGTTTGGAAACCTACAATGATGACATTGCATCAAAGAAGTTTCCTGTAAACTCGGTCTTCTATTCTTGACCTGAAGACATAATAAAGACTTCGTAGTCAAACAAAAGTCTTCAAACTCAATACGATCATCATTAGTAGTATCTAAAATATCCAATTAAAACTGAAATTTCATAGCTTGAGCGATATGGTCTTTTAAAATTTCCAATCGGCATTCGATCTCAAAGGGATTGGAGGAAATAATTTTCTCAGACTTTTTTATTCTTTTCAACCACTTTGAATTTATTTAAATGATTATAACAGTTTTTCTAAATTTTCTGAAACAGGAGCTATTTGATGTTTCTTGCCAAAACCCATATCTAAAAAATCACAAAAATATAATTCCTCAAACAAAGTCATCAAATTCCTAAACTTTTCTAAATAAGGATAAACGTCGAAATTTATTAGCGCTATTAAATAAATTATAATGCCCTTTAAAGCTGTTATTAATAAATTCGAAAAAATTTTCCGAAATTTATATTCTATAAATAAAATTTTGTGTAATATATAAATCGTTCTTGTAAAATAAAAGTTAGAAGTTAGAATTCAATAATATTAATATTCTTCGACACACAAGTTAACAAATTAAATAAAAAATGCTCTCAATTTAAATACCGAAAAATGCTCTCAATTTAAATACCGGATCTGAATGTTCAAAATAAAATATTAAAAAATTTATCTCTCCAGCAAATTCGCTTAATTGATTTAAATTATTATGCACCGACTGTTTTCTCCTTAGTATTTCGTTCAATTTCACAATAACAAAATTTCTATCGTTTTGTTTCAGTTATTAATCGTATACAAAACCTCGTTCAAAATTATATCCAAGTGTAGTGACTTGGTTACAAAGTAAAATATTTCGCAGTATTTCAAAAAATATTTTACCAAGTTTAAACGAAAACGTATTCCAAAACTCAACGTGTTAATTTATTAACAATATTAATTTTAATTTTCACTCACACATAAGATTATTCACTAATAAATTATATTACATTATATCATGTAATATGTCATAACATATGTCGCGTATAAACAAAGTGTGAAAAATCTCTGTGATAGTCTGGTAGCTCTAAATAATCCTAGATGAGTGGCCATACTAACTTTTAATACGTAATGGCAACCCGGAACGAAGGGAATGAAATAACAAATGATCGACAACAACAATACGTGAAAAAGGAGAAGCAAACAAATTAAGAAAATTTTATGAAAAAGATATAATAATTTTATGTATTTTTTAATTAATTATCACTCGCGAAATAATATGCAAATGTAAATAAAAAATTAATTCTTTACTTTAAAATATTTATGAAAATGCCTACGGTAGTGAATAATAAAACAAATATTTATCCCGTGTAAAATGAATGTGGATTTACGTGTGTGTGTGGCTTTGTGTAGCTTTATAATTATCAAATAATTGCGTAAATATATGTAAAATAATTTCAAAAGAAACGTAAATAATATTTATCTCGCAATAAGCGGATTAATAAAAATTCTAATTAATTTATAGTACTCTATAATCTGATTAATTTACAGATTAAAGGAAAAGGTCACAATATTATTTACGCTTCTTACCTCTGTTTCTGATAATCCAGAATCGCTGTTACTTCCCTGGCATTGAGCAACAATAAATACTTGTGTTTATTTGAAAACGAATTATACACGCACAACATTTTTTATTGCTATTTGCAATACATTAGCAAATTTTAATTTTTAATTTTTTGAACTGTTTTAAAAAACAGTCTCTGCTCGGGCGCCAAAATATTTCGCCTTAATTTTCTTAAGGCATTTTTTTTACAAAAAGGTTAAATTCAATTAAATTATTAATTTAACAATTAATAAAATAGAAATGGTGGATTTAAAAAAAAAGGTTTGAACACTGCGCGAATTAAAAAACGACTTGTTCGTTTGATTATATATTACCAACTGTAACAATTTATTTGTTTATTATTTATTTTTAATTTCTTCTTTGTCTTTTCAACGCAACAGTTACATTCTAAATTGTTGTTATGTTATGTTATTTAATTAGGTTAAATTTCCATTTTTATTTTAAAATGAAGTCTTAGCTTTTAAGTTTAAATTAAAAAAAATCATTATAAAAAGCAATTAATAACTGCATTATTATTGAAAAAAGCAAAAAAGATAAGTAAAAAAGGGTAAAAAATATTTATAAAAAAAAAGTAAACCATCAAGGCCACAAGCTCCATGACCAATAATTTGGTTAGTATCTAATATGTTATGAAAACCAAGTACTTTCAATATATTTATGTTGAGAAGAATGTAAAGAATTATTTTATTCAAATTTAAGTATATTACTATAAAAACATAATCAAATTTAATGAACAAATATCTGGAAGATATAATAGCAGATAGCATATGTTTTTCTCTTGGTCATAATGAAAGACTATGATGATCATTTCATGGCCATTCATACTTTGAACATTTTAAGCATTGACGAGCGACAGGTTACCATAAAATATTTTCCGATCCACATTTCTGAAAATTAAATAAAAAAAACTTTTTTCTATATACAATCAACTACCACTGTAATAGAACTTCATATATCATTCACCATATCTCCCATTAGAATATTCTGGGCACGAAGTAACAGAATACGAACTGATCATAATTTAAAAATTTTGAATTACGGTAAAATTTCGATTTAAATGTGTGCAAATATTACAAAATTTTCATTACTAATTTAGTATACAACCAGTGTTGCTAGTTCAGCTTTTTAAGGCTAAATCTAGCATTTTGGTTTTGCTTTTAGGCTCAAAACTTTCGTTTTAGATTCTAGCCTTATTACTAGTCTTTCTTAATTGCCTTAAAAAAGCTAAAATATTATTTCAACAACAAAGGTAATAAATAAATAATAATAATTTGTAAAAACTCAAGATTATTTATATTAAACAAAATTTTCGCCTGCGCCGCTTCATTCTTCAATCAAAAATAACAATTAATTTTATAGACTTACTAAATCGATTACTATAACTGTTTATTATTATTATTTTCTTTTAATATAATTTATTAGCAACAGAAACTATTTATGAATATAAATTTGAAAATATTCTTATAAAAGTGAAAAATTATCTAAAAATTCTTAATTAAAAAGGAATTATAGCTGAAAAATTACAAAAAATCATTTCAAATCATTTCTCATATAAAATATATCTCTAAGTTGTAAGGGCGATTTTTTATTAGTTAATTTTGCTGGCAACCGTTCCATGTTTTATTTATAAATTTATTACAATAGAATAATTCCATTTTAAATTTAAAAGATTTTGATCCTTGCTTACCGGTTTCGATAAAATATTATGTATATGTAGAGGAGGATGCACAAGCATGTAAAATAAATTTTATTCATTTAATTTTGAAAACTTTGGCAACTCTTTTGCTTTGGTTAATATTAATATATATATATATATATATATATATATATATATATATATTTAAAGTTCAATTTAGCCTCTTCCTTTCTCTCGCCTCCTGGCAACACTGCAAACAGCCTAAATCTAAACGTAAATGGCATTGTGTCAAGCTCCAGCATGCATTAAACTGCTGCTTTTGCTCGTCGGCTAACAAAGGGGATCGTGAGCTTCAACTTGACGAAAGTTATAATTTGAGACTACATAGAGCTATTTTATTTCATTGAATGGAATGCTAATTTAATATTATAAACCTATAGCTATTCGTAAGTTTACTATTAAAATAAATGATAATAAAAAATTTGGAATTTGCATGAAAACTGAATTAAAACGAAGTTCATGAAATTACGTCGAATATGTGTTGTTTCCTGATATCCTTGAAATAAAAATAAGCCCAACCCTACTACTGATTATTTCGTTTCAATATTTTAGGTAATCCCTACTACAAATATCCTTACCCTATACAAACTTTTCAAAAGAAATCACATAACAAAATTTTAGCAATTCATTGTATAACTTATTATGATTCACAGCAGAAATTGTCATATAAAAAATATATATCTTATATTACAAAAAGATATAACCAAAAAATTGTTCATTAAGCATTTACTTAAGTGGTACAATAATATATAAATAAATGTAAACAAATTATTTGTCAAGGGCATCCCAAATTAAATTCTAAATTATATTTCTTGGAAAGTTTTCTTTATTTTCTTTTAATTTATCTATCTATTTCAGCTACATAGAATATTGTTCTTCTTATTTTATCTATTTCTTTGCTTTATGTTTCACTATTTCTTATTCATTATTTTCTAGAATTTTTCTCTATAAACTTTTTTTACAATTTCTATAATTTTTAAGTATTTTTACTAATATTCACTAATCTTATTTCTTTATAATTAAAGAAAATCCCTTTTCACTATTTTTATTATATTTTCATAAATTTTTATAATTTGAAAATTTTCTCATTTTCTTTTACGCCAATAGATTTATGTTTTACTTTAATCAAATATTTATTAATCTTTACCACTATTCATGTCATAATTAATTTTAATTTCATCCAAATATCTTTTGATGTCTTTTTCCCAATTTTGTTAAATTTTTTGTTTTTTCTCTTTTTTTATAACAAAATCTCCCGCGGTTTGCATAAAATAATAAAAGTTACTAAATATTTATTGTTAGCATTTCATTGCCTTACGAATGACCATTCAGCAATATTGACTTTGCAAGTTGGAGGTCTACAATTAAATATTATATTTTCATTTGTTTTCTTATTATGTTCTCTTTTACTTATTGGTTTTGCATATTTTGTTAATTAGTTCTCTTTTGATATTATTTTCATACGTTAACAAGATATATAACCCCACACGTGACTGCTAAAAAAACCTATCTCTATCTTAGAAAAAAAAATATAGAATGACAGAAATTATTTAAATAATAAATAAAAATTAAATTATTAAAAAATTAAAAATTAGTTAAATAATAAATACTTAAAAAAAATTAAGTTGATTCGGGTATAATTCCAATCCTGATTTTTAGTACTTTCCGAATATAATTGCAAAATAATTTTGAAATCGAAAATGAATGAATGATTAAATGAATGAATGATGACAGATATGTATGATGTATGATTATACTCCTTCCATGAAGAATCATTTACAGCTTAGCAAAATCATCTTCATCTTCAGTTGTAAATAAGTGAATATGTTAGAATGGACTACAAACGACGGTGACAAGCTTTATTAAAATCGTTTGGTATTGTTGTTGTCATGTTTTGGAGTACAAACCATTAAGACAATTTTACAAGAGACGATAAAAACTTCATAAGATCATAAAACTTAATCGTTTTCTTGCCTTTTTTCAACATTTGGTAAGATTTATTAAACATCTATATATATGCAGAAAAAAACATCTATATGTCGCTAAAAAAAAAAATCGGATTAGTGCATGCAAAATAGAATAAGCGCTTATATCTATATATTTTTGTAGAACTCTAGTAGTAATTAATATTTATGAATGCTTTGTATTAATCACGATTTCATTAAAGTTTTGACCAAGGGAGCTGCATATTTCCATTACTCAGTGTTTCAAATTTCATGAAAACAGATAGAAAGCTAACCATGACTTTTACATAAGCCCGTCTTACTCAAGTCACTTTAAAGTGCATAAGTCCAATATAATTACTAGCATAAAAAAATAGTTGACGCAAATAAGTTTTATATGGGTATAAAACCTAGTGCAAAGTTTAATCACAGTCAGTCCATAATAGACCCTAGCTCCTACTTTCGGGAATCAGGCACATAGTAATAAATGTAATTTGAAAGGAAATATTACGATATTATTACGTACACGCAAAGAAAAAATACAGTTGTAGTGACCATAATCCAAGAGTAACATATTATGATTGGAACATATGATTACATCGAAAAATAGAATTATTTGTAAGAATAATTATTATGATTTCATTTTGTCATATTGTATCCGATTTTATGGTTTGTTTTTTCATGTTATGATTCCAGTTTTAAACATAATTAACCCGCTGTATCAGGTTATGATTTGGTATTATGATGATGATGATGATTATTATTATTATTATTATTATTATTATTATTATTATTATTATTATTATTATTATTCCATTATTATATTATACCATATTGTTATAATATGATTCCTTTTTATGATATTATTTTCCAATGTTATCCAATCTTATCATGTTAATATTTCATTTTGTCATATTATTACTCCGTCTTATCATATAATAAAATAAAACTTATTAACAAAATTATTTTAGAAATTTTTTACTGGAAATAACAAAAAATTAATTATATTCATTTGTACAACAAAACCCATGTTCTTAAACAAAATATTCCCATGTTCTTAAACAAAATATTGTTTAAGAACATGGGAAAAGACTGAAAATATTTAATGATTGTAGAAGTAATCATATTTTTCGTATTAATAAAATTTTGTTTCTGTTAAAATATTTAAAAACGTATAATTTTTGTAGTTAACTATATTAAAATTTTTTATTGAGTGTAAACATCAAATGACAAAGTTCAAATCAAAACATTATTATCATGAACATAGTTCAAGAAAATAATCAATGAGAACATAAAATTGTTCTAGTGATGCTGCTGTAACGATTTTTTCTCTGTAAAAATAGAATTTACAAAATAAAATTTTATAATAACAAGTCGACAATTGACCACAGGTGCCATGAAAGACCCCCTCCACAAATATTAAAAATGGATGATGTAGTGTATGAAATGGTCGGCATATTTTTACTTTTTTTCGAATAAATTTTCTGAAATTGTTAGCAAAATTACTTCAAGGATCATCTTATTATATTATTAAATTATAGATGTACGCTCTTTTACTTGTTCTTACATTGATGCATTAAAACCTACCAAATAGTATTTTTTTTTTTTTTTGATAACCATATTTAACGATAAATTTAAACTGCAGTTAAACTTTTAAGAAAATTTTTGTTTCAGTTTTATAATTAAGAATGAAACTGAAAAGTGCTCTCAAAAAAATAAGAATACTTTTTTTGAAAAAAATACACCCAAATGTTTGAGTTATATATATATATATATATATATATATATATATATTAAAACAATACTTTTTTTTCTGAAAATAATATAGTCATTTATAGATGAAGAATTTTATTTAGATTTTTTTAGTTAATAAATAAAATAACCGGGATTAAAATTTGTCTACATTTTTGTTATATTATGGTTATAAACTTTTGTAATTTTTGCAAATATCTGAAATACCATAGCAAGTCCTTGTAAGACATTAAAGGAAGAAAGGAAGTACAGAAATATCTTATTAGTTTGTCGCGATCACTGGAAAAGTTCAAGCATACTAAACATGTTACTGTTACTGGTCCGCAAAGGAAATCCTACTTAAAAAAAATGGTTGAATATGAGGGGTTTAACGTTTAATAAGAATCTTCACGCAGACAAAATATTGGTTGGAAGATGGTTATAAATATTAATAATTAATAAAATATAGCTAAATATCATTACAATAATGTAAAATATATTATAGTAACAGGTTTTTTATATAAATGGTTTTAAAAATATATTTACAATTATAATTAGTTATTACAATTTTTTTGTTAGTAGTTTTAATAAATAAAAACATTCAAGAGTAACAATAGAACTAAATTCCACTAAATATTATTATTTGTTAATTTAATATTACAAAAAGAAGTGTTTGTAATATAAAAATTTTAATACTAACGGTTATAATAAAAAAAAAATTCCGTACTGCCAAACCAAAAAATGCTACAGTGATCAAAATTTTATAACTTTATATCTTGACATTTTTGGGAAAATTTTTGCATTTCACAGGAAGAATTAAAAAATAAAAAATACATGATATAATATAAAAATTATAAATTCATTATAAATTCAAAATACACACACATAATATATATGTGCAATTGAGTGAGAAAATGAGTATTTATTAATCTATTATTTAAATGGGTAAATACATTTTATTATTAAAAGAAATGTGCATTAACCTACATACGTTTTAGCTAAAAACTTTCTAACATACGGAAAATATTATTAAACGCCATTTTACCTTTAGTGACATTGATTTTTTACTTACTAGGGATGCCAATCGGGATTGATTTTTGAAAACCCGGGTTTCGTGATTGCTAAAAAATTTCCCAAATATTGACTTCGAGATCCTAGGATTTTCAGGAATTGTAAATCTCGAAAAAAATTATTTAAACATATGTTTTTCGTAATTAAAACTAGATTTTTAAATAAAAACCATGCAAAATAAGCATAGTGTAGTATCTCAGCAAAGAAAAGCTTTAAAAAAATTATTTAAACGTAGCTTTGTCATTAGAAGAAAGTCCTAGTGCCAAAAAGAGCTCCAGAAGTAATGTTTTTAACCCATATTTGTCATTAGATGAAAATTATTATTATTATTTTTTTATTTAGCGCTTTTTTATAGTTATATTTTTATTGTTTATAAAAGTATTGTTTTAACTTTTTGGAAAGGTAATAAAAATACTTTTAACTTGTAAAAGTGAAAATAATTAAAATTTGTTTTAGTAATAAATTTTTTATTTTCCTTTTTTAGAAGTAATTATTAATAAATTCCAAAAAAAGTGCAAATATGCACTTAGATCACCTTTTGACATCATAAAAATATTATTTTTATAGAAGTACCTAATTCCTTTTTCCGGAAGAACACAACAATCTCTGTAATTAAAAAAAATATATATTTTAAGGTTTAATTAGCCAATTGGTGTTCCAAAAATTGTTGCGATTTTAAGTCTATTAGTTTTTTTTAAAGAAATTTCTAACTCACTAAACCATTTTCTTTATTAAATTTAAAGCTTATCCGTTTTCTTCTTTGGCTAAATTTTGCAGTACGTATCGTCGGTGCGCTGACCAAAAGTCCTATGTGTTTTTTACTACTCTTCAGGAGAACAAAAAACCATTATATTTTGTAAATTCGTAACTTTTTTAATTTTGGATTTTTGTATTTTTCGTTAGGGCATTTATTATTTTAAGTTTGAAAAAAAAAAACGATATATTTTGGTGTCCTCGAATGGCAGAAAAAATTAAGAAAAATACACATAGGCTGGCTTTTTTATATGTGAAACTTTTAATTTTTTATTTAATATTTTTGTGTTTTTGTTAAGAGTTTTTCTTTTCTCAATCAAATCTACACATAGGACATTCTGTAATTTCGAAACCCGTTAAGGTAATGGAAACACTTTGGTATTACTAATAACAATACGAAATGCGCTAGTAAAAAAAATTCAATAAATTATATATAAGACTCTTTATCGGCGCTTCGACGAAATGTATATTTATAATTTTTAGTTTGAAATGTTCAATTAATTTTTAATATTTTTCTTGTCTTATCAATTATAAATTTGAGAGTAATTTCAGTTTGATTTTCATGCCAAATACTAAGTACATTCATTTACCCAAATATTTGTACTGTCCAGTAAAAACTTTTACTGGATTTTATTTTTGCTTGAAAATCCAGTAAAGAGAGAAAAAATTGAGAGAGAAAAATAAAACTGGGTATTTAAAAATTTTACTAGTTTTATTATTGCTTGAAAATCCAGTAAATCATATGGTTGCAAAAAGTAAACAAAGCAGAAATAAATAAACGTAAAAAATTAAAGGAAAATGTTCGAAAAATTATAAATAGTATTTTTGAATTAAAATTTTATTAAAATTGCATTAAGCTACAATAAATATATTAAAAACAAAAGGAAAAATGATGATTTTTGATGTTTTTTACGTTTATTTGTTTTCAATCAGCTACGGTGGTCATTTCATTGGATTTCGTAAAAACGAGATTTTGAAATCCCAAAAAATACCAGAATTTTAAAATTCCCGAGAATCGGGATTTGTAAATCGGATTTCCTGTTTGGCTTCCCTATTATATTCACTTTCATTAGTTTCAGCATTGTTATGTGTAGTCTTGGGCTTAATCGTTCATTTTGCTGATTGTTCTTTTTTATTCTTAACAAATAAGTGAACAAGTTCGTTCTTTCTATTCAGTTGTTCTTTTTATTCTGAGCTGTTTGACTGCATGAATTGTTTTTATTAGACCGAACAGAGTATGTTTATTCAGTCAATGAACCATTTGCAAGAATAAGATGACTTTTGTTATTATTGCTATTTTTTGAATTTCTGTTGTTAACAAAAAATTATAAGTGATAATATCGAAATTTATTACAAACTAATATAATTTTTGATATATTTTGTAACTAATTATATAATCCGAATAAAATATTTACAATTCCAAATAGACCAATATAATATATAACTCATTTAGATATTAGTAAATGATTAAAAAGATCAAAGTGAACAAAAAGAACAAATAGGAACAAGAATACTGAACAACTCCACATTGTTCATATAATTGAATTGTACAATTGAATATGTTCGCTCATGAACAACCCAACTCTAGTTATGTGAATGGTGATGATTTACTAGTTGTTTAAAGACCCAAATAATTATCACATCGGATCTTCTTCGTTTGAGTGTTAAGTGATTGTCAATGGTATTTCTTTTATTTAGTTACTTCCATTTTTTGAGTTACAAAGGTAAGAAATATAAATTTTACAATACTTTTAAACATTTATGCACTACAATGCGTAAAACAAGTGGTCTTTGAAACCACATTCTGAGTCTATTGAGTCTGTCTCTTACATGTGATCATAAATCTGAGTCCAAGTTTCGCGAAGATGGATCCTTAATAGCTCTCATACAAGCCCCACTTCCAAACATAATTTTAATATGCATAATCCCATATTAATTGTCATGAGAACAGATCCATAACTGATCAAATTTGGCATACAAGATCCTCTTTCAAAAATCACTTTAAATTACAAAAATTTCATATACAGTTAATGGTGAGTATTATTTTGCTTAAAGTTTTGTTGAAAATTTAAAAAATCTAACAATGACACTATAGTTTTGTCTGTTTTATTTCCAAATTGAACTTTTCATTAGTCTACATTTGTCCATGAGTCCCATATAGAAAATCTCAGGAATCACTTAAGGGCGCAAACACAATGATTTAGGATATCTTGTGATTGGACTTGACTACTAGAACCCAATTATCTACATATCTTATTTATTAAAAATATATTTGTTCAAATTCATCATTACACTCATCAATGCTCTTGTATCAGTTGTTCAAAAACCATTAGTGTTACGTTGATAAATAACTTTAGTTTTGTTGATTTCGCTAAAAAATTCTCATGAAATAATGATAAGGGACATTATAAAATAGACCTATACCATACGTTTATGTGTACATATATTTATATAAGCATTTTGTATAATTTTGAATTCTAAAGTGTTTAAAAAATAAAATAAAACGTATGTATTTTTAATAAAAAACATTTTTCTTTTAACCAGCCTATTATACAAATATATTATGAAGTTATAACAACCGAATTAGTTTTTTCTGAACAGTTTCATATGCTGAATTATATAGGTATTATTACCGAATTTAGAGATGGTACTAGTACTAACCAAATTCTAGTGACAATAAATTCGATTGTCACAATGAAACAGTTTTCTCTGTGCAGTTTTTTCTTTTTTTCTGTCATGTCCTTAATAAGGTGATTATACTAGAATAACTTAAAAACAGTTTAGACATTAACATTTAGACAATAAAGATGCTGACTGAAACTATCTTCAAGTTATCTCAACATTAAATATAGTTTATTTATTTATTTTTTTTATCCGCTCAATAGTTTCGGAGTTATTCGGAAATTAGTGCCGAAAAAACTAAATCTTTAAACTTATTAAAAAATTAAAAATTACGGTTTTTCAGCTATATTACGATATAATACGATTCAAATAAGCCAAAAATATTTAGCGGATAAAAAAATAATGTCAAGATAACTTGAAGATAATTTTAATCGACATCTATTGGAGTTTTAATTACCTAAATTGGACAAACTGTTCGCATTATACAAGTGTGATCGCCTAAAATGGAGGTCATATTTGTCATACCAAAAAAAAACTTTATACGTGATAGAAAAAAAGTGAAAGCAGATTCTTATTTAGCATATTAAATTCCATATAGTTCACCTATTTTTTAAAGAAAAAAATTTTTTAACAGAAGTGTAAATAAAATCAAGAGTTATCGTTCTCGAGTTATCGTTACATATACTTGTGTAATCGTTTTATTAAGGGAACATTCCTATAAAATCAAGATTTGTGCATCAAGTTTGATGATGGTGAATACAGTAGGGTTAACTAGTGTATGCAATTTCTTTATTATAGATGGATAAAGATGATATGGTTAACGATGCGTGGAGGTGCCAATCTTTAATAAAGAATTGATTATAATTACCCCGTTTGCATTAGAGTAATTGTAATTGTTGGGGTTTGGGAAACAAAAAGAAAATATATGGGGGATTCACTTAGTTTTGGGGCATATAGTTCTTACAACATAAATTCTCAACTTTTTGTTTTTAGGGCCAAATAATGAGGTAAGTATTTCAGTTTTTTCAGCACAAATATTTTATATATTTTATTTTTATTCCATTTTTTCATCTTTTAGATTTGATTTTAAATTTTAGCTTAAGGTAAATTAATTAGTTAGATTTAAGTATAAGGCAACGATACGCAGTGTATGTTGGATGATTTTCAATTAAAAAATGCTTTATTTTAAAATATGTTCATGGTTAGTATCTCCAGTTGATCTCGTAGATTTAACGAAAACCGTTTCGGCTTACCTAACGTTTGTTGCAGCGCATTTAAATATATTGCATTTCAAATGATTGGTAAATCTTGTTTTCTTACGTTACTTAGATATTCTAATTAACGTTAAAATTTTAAAATAAATTATAATTTAAGTGTCCAAACCCAGTTTGGACAGAAGACTTATTTTATTTCAGTATTACAAACCTTATGAAAAATTATAAAAAACTGAAAATCTTTGCCGATTTAATTTCATAAAATGATCTTTAAGAAAAAAATTCTTCAATTTGCATGAAAAAAATAATTTTTACTAGCTTCGAAACTGCTTAGCGTAAGACAATTTTGATCCGCATCTTTTGGTACTTCATTTATCTAAAACAAACCGTTCTCGAGTTTTCGTTACATATACTTGTGTAATCGTTTTATTAAGGGAACTTTCCTATAAAAAATTAATACCTGAGAGAAAAAAATGAAAGCAGATTTATATTTAGCACGTCAAATTCTATCCAGATCACCTGTTCTTGTTTAAGGGAGGACTTTTAAATTCATTTAAAATTGCGCATCTTTCGAGAATAAATATAAATTCTACATCCTAGAGAAAAACCGGGTACACGATTTACATTGGGTTTTCTGTAGTTTTTATACATATAACGATTTTTTATTTGAAAATAAACAGCAAGAGATAAAGTTTTTAAAAGGATATATTTTTAAGTTTTTGTGGGTTAACATTTTAATAAAAATGATACCCATACTGGGTCGATATAATATTAGAAAATATATTAGAATTTTTTTAATATGTTTTCCTCGAAACTTTGAAGTTCTTTGACGTCGTGCATAAAAACTGAGCATGAAGTCTCTAGTTTCTTGCATATGGGTCATTATCAAAAATTTTTAACCTGGCTGGAACTAATTTTAATCTTTCATAAGTTTTGTGGTAATACTATTTTACACAAACGGATAGCACATCTGAATAAGACTTGAAAATAGTAGCGTGCAAAATTTTAGCACCATAAGTAATCATAATAATAGTCATCAAAATTGTTATTCAAAGTTAAAGAACTTAGAAAAAGACCTAAAAATTACATATTTTTTCCCATTTCCTGTACCTTCTTCGTTGTTGTGCCCACTATCAACAGATAAATAATAGCTAATAGAATTTTAATGTGGATCTGTGCGCTCAGCAACAAAATACAAATCCTGAAATAGGTTTTGTTACTTATTGTAGTTATGGGTAATTTACGCTATGTCTCGTTTAAAAAGAAAAAGTCAGTTTTTTGTGAGGCACATTCACAGTTTCATATAGAATGGCAGGGATTAGTGCGTGATCTTAGTTGGTTGTTATTTTACACAATAAAATCGTAGAGGCATTAAAAATAATTTTCATAAAAATATTTTACAGCCTTTTTGAAAATTAAGCATAAAATGCACTTTTTGTTTTCGTATTTTTAAATAACAAATAGCAATTTGTAAATCTTGGACATGTAGATATAGGACCGGCGATAAATATAATTACTTGGGACCATAAAATTAATTCAAATGTCATTGGTAGTTGAAAGCGGGACACTTTTGTCAAAACAAATTTTGCATTTTGTAGTTTATAATGCTCAATGTAAATGTATAAGCTCGTTAAAAATATCCATCAAAAAAATTAACTTGGTTTAAAAAACGATCACAATATTAAATAACATTTCTTTGTAATAAACTCTAATAAAATACATTTTAATATAAAATATGGAGAAATAACTTGGATTCGATCCGCATTTTTCGCAGAATTTTTACAAATATCAATTTTTAGTATAATGAAACTTTTGCAAATTTTATTAGGAAACACTAATACCACTGAACTCGGTAGGTTTTGATATTACGCGTAATTTTTACCAGAATTATACCTAAACTTCCGGTTTATGTACAATTGTTTGTGAAAATGACTGTCACACGGTGTTACCAAAGTATTAAAATAATAATGAAATTTTACCAATTTTAATGATTTTGGAAATATTTTTATGTAAATATAAAGAAAGGAAATATTTTAAATTTAAGTATTTTAGGAAACAGTTGAGTAACAAATATTGCTTTGGATATCACTTGCAGGAAATTGCTAAAGAATTATAACAAAGATACTCTAAAATAAAGTGGATACTTATGTTTGTGAAGGAAATAAAGACAGATCTTTAGACATCCATGTCAAGGATATTACAAGGCAAATGATCTAGAAGGTACGAGAATAACTTCAAAATATGCGTACCTACCTGGTTAATTTTTAATAAAATACATTTTAAACAAAATTATTGGTAGCCGTGTATTATAGTATTTAATCTAATATGAATTATAAACATTTCAAAATGCTTCAACTTTATTACGTGTGACCAGAACAATTACTGCACATTTAATAAATTTATTATAATAACGAGATCTTTTGTCAAATTCTGATAACACTTAATAACTTTATACCTTTTGATCATGCTGTTTCCTTTTACTTTTATACTCCTATTCACATATACACTAACAATCGCATAGACACCTTAAAGCAAATAACAATGAGTTTAACCAAATTACATACACCTAAAGTTTCATATACGCACAAAATTCTATGTAATTTATTAGCTCTTCTCAAAATAATCTAGTATGAAATTTTGTTATTGTTGCATGGTTTGTCACTGTCACAGCCATGGCCCAAAGTAAAGGATTCATAATTAAACACAGATACATTTGTATACGAATATATATACACAATATGTGTGATGGGTACATATAATTGAGTAAATATTGAAACAATTCGTTACAAAATTAAGGAAATCATGTAAATAAATTGAGTTGCACAATAATATTAAGTGGATGAAGAAAGCACGTTTGAGGTCAGCATTATAATTAATTTGTTAAGAAGTTAAATTTCAGTATGTAAATAACAAGAATTTATTTTCATTTCGCTGAAGAAAAATAATTGTAATATTTTTTACTCTGCTTTTGACTGTTGTATTTTCACAACATAAGTGTATATTAAATTAATGATATTATTATGATATAAAATGTACTATATGATAAGATTGTTGTAAATTCATATTCTTGCTAAAAACAAAATTAATTTTTATAAAAGGGCCCTAGAATAAAATACGGGCTTAAATTACGATATGTTATTCAATGTCTAGACTAACAATCTGACAACAAAAAATCTACATAAGAATATAACAGCTGAGAATAAATATTGAAGGTTTTTTTTAACAACAATCCCAATCTCGAACACCTATATAGATTTTGCAATTTGTTCAAAAGTAAGAACAAATTACATTATCAGCAACGACAACAACTTTAATTCTTTGCAACAAATAATCACAAACTTCATACATAAAAAAGGCTATCAACTACCCGTTTCCGTCAACGTACGTTATACCAATAATTAATGAAGCATATTGTCTTCTTTATTCCTGAGCATTTGTACACAAATAAAAAATAAAAAGTAACAGATTTTTTTTTTATTATCATTTTTACTTTATACAGCAGAAGAATTAAAAACCAACCATTCATTATATAAATTAAGTTTGCAGTACATATACTATTTTATTTATGTATGTATGTATGTATGTCTACATGCGTAAAGTCGTATTGTAATACTTACTTTTATATGTAGAAATAAAACATACAATTTAACAAACGCATTTACTTTTTTCCCCAGTATGTGTGTATGAAGATTTGCACATAAATTTAATTGTTTTTTAATTGTTATAAATAAATTACTTGTAAAATTTTTATTACAACAATCTGCATGGTAGATAAAAGAAATGTTACAAAAGCTTAACCAAAAAAAAAAAAAAAAAAAAAAAAAAAGAATAAAATCATGCAGTCATATTAATTTATGAACGAATACACATTTAAAATTTTATGTTGTATAAATTCTTACAAATTCATGCGTACAAAATACAAACATACAAACCTGTTAAAGTACTCGGAAGCGTATAAGCATTATTGAATTGTCAAAAGTTAAATATTAAGTATACGTATCGAAGATCAATGTGGATTTTAAATAACAAAGATTAATTATGTATGTTTAATACTTTAGATGTTCTTCCTTAAATAATTTGTAGTAGAACATAAAATATAATATAAGTGCTGTTGTAGTTAAACATCAATTACTTTGGCTGAGAAAGATTATGTATGAAAAGTTTCAATTTATTTTCAAATTGTTTTAATCCAGTTTCATTAAATTTATATAAAAGTAATAATAAATATGAAAATTATTTATGAGTTGAAGATTTAAATATGAAATTATATATATATATATATATACATGTATATGTATATATTACCATATTTAAAAATTTGGTTTATTAAGATTATGACGGTTTTTGACTTTGTGAGAATAAGATTTTGACTTAGGGAATAAGATGGATATATTCATTTGCATGCCTTTAGTCACAGGTATAAAGGGTATATATAAGTTCGTCAATCCGTTTGTAATTTCTACAATATTCATCTAGGACCCCAAAATGTAGATATATTCTGAATATCTGTTGATAGGGAAATTGATATAACGATGTCCGTCTGTCCGTTGAAATCAGTTTTTAGAAAGCCCTAGATATCGGATATATAAGTTTTATACATCAGTTTACAGAGAATTTCCCTTAAGTGAACAAATGAGCAAAATTGGTCAAAAAAATAGCCGAGATAACGAAAAAACCAAAAATACCTCAAAAAAGTTGTTTCTTTCGAATTTTCTAAACCTCTTAATAAGATAGCAACTTCGTTCTTCCACAGAATATTCGAAATAGGTTTTTTGATTTTTTGTGGAAGAAATTAACAAAATCTGTCCATTAGTATCCGAGATATCGGAATTTTTGAAGCTGCTATACAAACTGTTGGCTTCGGTCATAAATATTTTTCTCTTAAATTTCAGTTTTCTGAATTAACCAAATCGGTCCATAAATAACCGAGTTATTTGCAATTTTTTTTTAATTTATTTGGTTTCCTCAACTTTTGAAACCCCTATAAAAGCTTTGTTCTTTTACAAAAAGATCGTTTTTCAGGGTTTTTGTGAACTCAATCGGTTCACTAGTATCTGACATATCGGCCAAAATACATTTTTGAACTTTTGAAGTCCCTATATAAGCTACGGATTTCGCTCTTATACAGAATTTTCAAAAATATTTTTCTCAAATTTCAAATTTTTAAATCAATCTAATCGTCCCATGAATTTTTAAAATACCCTTTTTTTAATTAATGTTATCTTCATTTTTTTTACTAATGTTGTCATTTGATATTGTTGTTGTTTCATCAACTTTAAAATATAATAATTTTACATATAACATTTTAACATGCGTGAAGAATATATAAGATTCGGCATAGACAAATATAGCACTCTAAGTTGTTATTATTCCAAATTTCGATAAACTCGCGATTTTTGTTTATAAAAAAATTGTCAAAAATATATGAGGTATCTAGGTTTAAATACTCATAAACTTGCAATCCGATTTCGCTGAAATAAAAGTGAGCGCGAAATTAATGGGATTCTCCGCTGTACATAGTATTCGTCCCTTAATATGGTCATTCTTAAGAAATATCAGCATTCCAGAGAAAGTCTTTACTATTCTTCGTATGCTATATCAGGATGCTACATACAGAACCCGCTTCAAGGAATCCGAAAGCAAGGAATTTTTCATCCAAAGTGAAGTAAAACAGGGAGGCGTTCTCTCACTATTACCATTCCTTATAGTACTGGACAGCATAATGAACAGGACTAACGCAGAGGCAGAAGAAGGTATATAATGTCACCAAAATAATGGCTCCACGAACTGGACTATGCAGATACAGGAGAAATTAAATCTCTATTACAAACTCTAGTTCCATAACTTTGGATGATAACATTATTTAGGACGAAGAAAACTTTATCTATCTCGGTAATAACATTATTTAGGACGAAGAAAAATATATATATCTCGGTAATATTATCAGCAAAAATGGAGGTGCAGACGACGTTGTTATCCGCATCAACAAAGCTCGACAAGCATATGTCTTACTGGGACGAATATGGAGATCATCGCAATTATCTAAGGAATACAAGCTAAAGATATTGAACTCCAGCGTAAAATCGATATTGTTATATGACAGTGAAACCCGGAAAATAACCCAAAGTATCTCCAGCAGACTCCAGGTCTTGTTGAATAAATATCTAAGTCGCACCATTAAAATTTATTGGCCTACATGTATTAGCAACTAAGAATTGCTAACTATGAGGCAAAAGTGAAAATGGATCGTTCACGCTCATTGGAATAATAACAGCGATATAGCGAATTTTTGCTTCTAATGGAATCCCCAGGGTAACAGAAAGAATAATTAAGAAATAATGTTGCTAAAAACATTGCATTTATAATACAACTTAATTTTTTAGATGCATTTTTGAAAATGTTCTCCCTTTTTGATTTTTAATTTTTTCATTTCATCTTAAAAAGCGATTTAGAGGTTCAACAATGCAGTATGAATCTTTTTGTGGAGGAAATTTTTTACTATTAAAAAAGATTAATATAAAATACCATCACTTTAAACTGAATAATTAAGTCAATTTAACAATTTTTAAGTTAATTAAAAAACATATATAAATAAAAATCTCTTTCAAAAGTATTTCGAAATAATGCATCTGCATTTTGCGACTACATTATCTTTATAATTCCATCAAAATCAAAGAAACTGGACTTCAGCTTCAAAAGATAGTTATTATACTTTCGTATATTTTTCTTTTTTATATTTTTAGTTATCTATATCTTTTGACTTTTTTTATAGAATTAAAAAATTAAAGCAGTTATGTTGCTGTGGTAGTGTGAAGTATGTACATACTTCAATAAATATTTGATGTCTCGAGGAATTCATAACATCCAAAGTGTAAATGTTTTTTTTTTTTTTTCTAAGTTATATTAAATAGTAGCTCATTTATTAGTATGAATTAACTTGCAATCAAAAATGTTATTATACCAGAAAGTGTCATAATAGATATTGGATGAAGATAATTTTTCAAAAATATTTGAAATTTCCATTATTAAAATTTTGGGCATTTTTTTATTTCTATTGGGTGATTTTTCTATACTTCTCTTTTGCAATTTAGAATTTAGCTACAATCGTAGATCTTTTTCAAAAGAGTTTAGTACTGTAATAGTAACTCTTTCTTAAGGCTACTTTCAACTCTAATCAAAGCTCTTGTTTTAACCTAATTTAAGCCGTATAATGAAATAATGAATACGGCTTAAAGTAGGTTCTTTTCTAAGTTCAATTAGAAATGCAATCACGATTACTTTCTGAGACCAATGTTCTCACAAATTTCAATTTTCTATAACTCTTTCGGAATATTATTATGAAGAAAAATGGGAATTTTCTGTGATTTATAGGGATAAAAACTGTTTCAAGTACTCAAAAGTACCACCAAAAGAAACAACAAAGATAAAACTAAAGCTTTTTTCAAACGATGAATATTTTTCCGTTTCCATTTTTTTTAATGTCTAAATATGTATCATTTTGCAAAATGTTATTAGCATAAAAAAATAAAACTCTTAAATGCATTAAAATAATCTTATTTGTTATTAAAATTTAAAATATAATGTCCCACATTTCAGAAACTAACATTTTTAAAAAACTCCTAAAATAGTTTCTATATATGAGATAAATTTCGAGGTGGACACTCCTTTTTTTTAGGATATATAAGCAAAACTTTAGCATAATGTTTTTTTCTAAGAACTCACAAATGTTATACTTTTCATTTTAAAACTAATATCTTTTTCTATTAAATGAATAAAATTAAAAATAAAAATTATTATTCTACAATGCATAGTTTAGAGGTTATGGGCAATAAAGTATGTACACTTTTAGAAAAAAATCGAAAATTGTTTCATTTTAAAAACATTATATTTTTGTCTCGCAAAGGGTCCTAAGTCTGACAGGTTATGTTTTGAGCAACACTTACAATAGGTAATATGTGTAGCAAATTTTATTAAAATCCCTGATTTAGACATAAAATAAGCCTACATTTACTGCTATTTCCTTCCCACTCATGCAACATTCTTTAGTCTTAATCTTATGCTGATGTTTGTAATGTCCAAATATATATTTTTTTTAAATCATACAGTATTTGGCATACTCGCTTAGTCGAATTACAATGTCCGTCCCTCTGTCCGATAGTCAATCCGTGTACACCTTGTATTCAAACTACAGTTCGCAATTTTGAAGATAATTTCACAAATTTTGGTAAATATGCTTCTTATGTTTCAGGGATAACGCCTATTGAAATTTGTTTAAGTCGGTACGTCATTTCATACAGCATCCCGTAATTGTGTTTTGAAGTTCATAAATATCTTAGATATGAGAATATTTCTACAGAACTCAGTTAAAACAATTTTTCATCGCGTTTCAGTTAGTTTGGTATATTTTTGACCATAGGTCTCATATAAGGCACACTTTTGAAAATTATTTAAAAGTGTATAAATTCCATACACATCTTTGCATCAAGCTAATATGTGTAATGTTCATAAATTTTACAGTAAACGGATCACTTTTGGCTTTAGCTCCCATATAAGAACTCCTCCGAAAATCACTTTAACGAACCTACATAATGGTGTTAGTCTTAAGTTTCTACATGGCTTTTTATTGCACTTGTCTAAGCATTATTTTTTTACTTTTTTCATGCAGTCACTTTTGTTTAAAAAAAAATATAATTTTTAAGATTACTTTATACATATACTATCCCCTTTCTTTCCCAATAAACATAAACATCTATAAACATTTAATTTCAACTTTCAGTTATCCTTTGCGTCCATTATTACAAATTTCTCATTTTACAAAATTAATATCAAAACTCTTCCACAAAATGTACATGAATAAATAATATAAAGCAATTTCGCTAAAAGTAAACGAAAAATAAATAAATTTAATAAACGCAAAACTCTAACATTTTCGACAAGCCCCTCATCAGAGGGGGTAATCAAAAAACAATAAGTTTTCATGTTTATTAATTTATATTTGTAACTCTTGTACTAACTTTTGTGTTCTTTTTCACCCTATCTCTCTCTGTTTTACAACATTCCGTTTACATTATGTTTACACAGATTTAACATTTGTTACACCAACACCTTTTGAAAAACCATTACTACTACAGACTAGTTCTTTATACAAAAAACAATACACATCCACTGACACCAACAGTATACATAATGTACATTTAAATTGTTAAATAGTATAAAATTATAAGAATGAGAGTGATATTAAAAACGATATTTGTGAATGGGTGTGTGTGAATGCAATTTCTGTTCTACAAATGGGTCACGTTGTGACTTTGTTTACGCATTTATTATGTCACAAGCTTTTAAAAACTCATTTAAATTGCAAAAGAAATGAAATTATAAATAGAGAAGGAGGAGTGAACATTACTTTTGGAGTGCGTTATTTTAAACTGCATGCTCTGACAGCAACATAGAAAGCTAGAATGCAAATACATTTATAGTAAAGGAAAACATAAAATAATGGCAAATTGAAAATGTAACAACAAAGAGTTAATGCGAATGCAGACAAAGGGATGATATAAATTAAATTGAATTTGTTATAAATGTAAAATGAAAAACTTGTGGCACTGAAATAATAAGATATATTTTATTAATGTTTGCAAATGTAAATATTTATAAATGCACAATATTAACAAGCAAGATTACGGAATTTACTTTTCCAAAATATTGAAAATATTACATTTTAGTCAAAAAATATTTTTTTTAATTGAAATTATTAAAAAAAATATATTATTTGCATATTATAGTTTATATTAACTGAATATAATTTAAGATTTTTGTGCATTTTAAAAGCAACAACAAAATGATAAAGATTTTACATTTGATCAATAAAAGAAAAGCTAACTTACTTACCTTATAATTCTTAATTAATTTCTTTATTTTGACAGGAAACAATCGAAGTTTTTTAAATACAAAAAATTAAATTGCTAATTTACGATTTGACATACAAATGTTAGATACTTAGAACAATTTTGGATATGCAATAAATTATCAGTTCTCTTGGTCTCCTGCAACGATACCAATAAGTATATTCTAATAAAATTTTCACCGGTTTGCTGTAATTAACTGCGGAACCTACGAATATGTGTGATAGATATATTGGAAATCTATCTGAGAACTACAAAACTATTCCTTAATGAGTAGGAAATCTAAAACTCCAAATTACTTAATTCACTAGTCTTTATTATACCCAAATAAGGCTTTATTATACCCTACACCGCCAGCGTTACCGTTTGGCCAATTTCGCCAATTTCTCCTTTTTCAACCACCTGGCAACTTTTTTGGCCCCTTTTTAAAGTAGAACTAAATGACAGCTTTTGAAAACTATATGCTAATTGAGGAGAAACTAAGTTGTTTGAAATATATGGACCCACTATATATTGAGATTGTTGCACAAATTAGTGATGTGAAAAAACTCCGAATAATTTGTAAATAAACCAAAACTGTTAAAAACTAAAGGTTATGATAAAATTTATGAAAAACTATTTAAAACATTAAATTCCGAATCTTTTTGGCCGTATTGTGAAAATTATAAAATATATTTGATGAATGCTTATATCCTAATCTTTATTTTTAATTTGGCTCATAGCAGTGCCTCGGCGAAATGCATTTTTTAATTATCGCTAATGAAAAATAAATTGTTCACCACACTTAAGGTCAACAACTATAAATCCATGCTTCCAGTCCAAGTGAGGACGTCATACAAAGTTACAGAAGTTTTGTTAATAAAATGAGGATTTTATGTTAAATGTTTTATGAACAAATCTACACTTTATGTTTTATTTTTATCAAATAAACAAATTTTAAACAGTTTTTTAGGTATTGGTGACTTTATTTTTCGAAATCACCTTTTTGGACACTTTCTAAAAATCCTTGATAGTAACGCTGTACACCACCATATGTAGTTGGGGTATTATGATGTTTATAACCCATAAAAAAAATATTCGGATCCCCATATTAAAGTATAGAGTTTGGCTTAGAATCATTTTCTGACTCGATCTAATTATGTCCGTTATGCCGTCCGCCTGATCGGCTGGCTGGCTGTCTGGAAACGTAAGCAATGGGTATAAAATAACAAGTCACAACTTTAAAGATATCTTGATGAAATTCGGCACGAATAATTATTTTGGCACAATCACGAAGGCTGTTGAAATTGGTTATGTTCGGACCATTGTTTCACCTAGCCCCCATACAAATATCCTATCGGAATAGGGGTTTAACGATCATACATGCCTTATATATAGCAATAATTTAATTAGTTTCGTAAAAGTATCAATCCCTGCACAAATTTCGGGAAGACCGGTCTATAATTGGCTGCCTTATAAACCACATCACATACAAATGTTAGTATCAAGTTAATGTTCGACTCAAATAAGTTTTATATAATTAGAAATCACAGTGACAAATTTTGTGAGTTTCGCTCCATAATTTATCATAGCTCATATAGAAATCCACTTTCGGGAATCACCCTAAAGTGAATAAGTTTATATAAATGTTAGTATTAACGTAATATTCTGTATTAGTATATTTTATTTTACACTTAGTAAAAGTATCGATCCCAAATGAACAAAGGTCTAATATAAGACCCTTTCACGAATTTTGATGCAGATACAAAATGGTGTAGGGCAGGGGTTCCCACCTCCTCTTGCTTCATTGACTCTTTTAGAATTTTTTTTTTTTTTACGGACTCCTTGGCACATTTTGATTTTTAGTATAGTAGAAATGAAAAATAGTAAAAACTCAAAAGATATTTATTTTAAATAATATTGTGTTAGCAAAATTAATTTATTTATTAAATATAAAACCAATGAAACTCTTTATGCTCACAAACAATTCAAGAATATTAATTATAATAAAATAGCTGTGTTTTTACAAACTTTTTAGTATTGGAAGAAATTTCTGACAAAGCACATCTTTCTTCATTTTCCACATCAAAACGTGATATAAATTTTGATTTTATGGTAAGGTAAATTAGATAGCCGCCAGGGTAACTAAGGCTCACTTAGGTTCTAGTTGGTCCCTTGTATGAACAGTAGGGCAAAAAAACTAGTTTTGCACCAATATGTAGATACAAACTGTAGCAAAAATTTCAACGCTTCATTTTCAACCAACGTGTAAGCTTTGTAATATTTAAACCAAAAATATTCAACTAACATATTTTCTAAGTCAGTTATGGCATACGAGTTATTTTTAAGTTCTATTGCTTTTTCTTAGAAAATTATCGGGTATGTCATCAACAGCAATGTTTACGAAGGAAACTGGTTTGACAAGAATTGGTTTTAAGCTTCGGATAATATTGGAAAATTTTAACATGAAGTGAGTCCATTTATTTATATTCCCAGCAAAATAAAAGAGCAACTACTTCTAAAAAAGAACTTTTTCAGCACTTCGAAAGTAGAACTTAGTGCATATTTTCAGCGTTTGTGAAAGCTTATAAATATTACTTCTAAAAAAGTAAAATTAAATGTATTTTTAGCAGAAAAAATGTAAATAATTTCAAAGCAAAATAAAAATTTCACAAATTAAAAACTATTTTTATTATCTATTAGCAAAGCTAAATTTATATTTTTATGAAAAAATTGTATAAATACATTTTTAAGAGAAGTACTTCAAAAGCAATTAACAAGAAACATAAAAGTAGAACATCCTACCAGTGACAACTAAGGGTTAAAAAAAGAACTTCGGCAGCTCTTTTATAGCATTAAGTACTTTCTTCCAATGGCAACATAATGTTAAAATCATGACTTTTTCAGCACTTTTTCAGTTCTTTTTTTTTTTTTTTTTTTTTTTTTTGCTGCGTTATTATACTTTTCATATATTCTTTTTGAACATCAGAAGAATTCAAAACATCATTCAGCACTCATATTTTGTTAGGACGGATTAAAAGCGTGTTTTTCATAAAGAAATATTCATTTTATATATATTTACTTGTCTGCCTTATAGTTTAATATTAAGATTGTTGAACATCTCGAAGAATTTAGAGATATAAGCTAAATTGAACTTTCAAAAAGGTCAAAAAAGCCTAAGTACTCTTAAATATAATACCAGAAAAAATATTAATATATTTTTATAATTTAAAAACTTTTTTCTCGTTTTTTTTTTTTTTGATAAAGTTTTTGAAGAGACTGTAAAAAATATAAGGCTGCAAGCAAAATAACCCAATGAAAAATCGCAAAAGCAAATAAAGAAAAATTGTCAAAACAAAAAACTTCCATACAAAATTGGGTCATATTTCATATAAATAATTACCCAATGTTTTGAATTGTTTCTTCCTCATCTTCGAACTATAATTCCCTTTAGATTAAGCAATTCCAAATTTTTGGGTGATTTTTCACTTCTATGTTTTTGAATTATATTCATAAATAGTTTCTATATTTAATGAAATAAGTATATTAGAAAATAATTGTAATAAAATTAGTTAAGTTAGATTTGCTTTGGAGAATTTTAAGAATCAAAAAGGCTAGAAAAAAGCTAGTAGCTAAAACAAAAAAAAAGATATATATATATATATATGTATATAAAGATTTTAATTTTTATATAAAAGAAAAATGCCTACTTCTGTCTTAAATTCGTTATGTTTTGCATTTAAATTGACACAGAGAATTTTATTTCTTAAGGTGACTAGTGTTTAGTAGTAGTTTGAGAGTACTATTAAATATATCGAAGGTAAGATTTTTGCAGCAAGCACTTGTCGGTAGATTACGCACTGAGATTTAAGTGATTTGAAAAACTTGACAACGATTTTATCATTGATGCGTCTCCATCTGTATACCTATGGAAGTCGTAGGCAAAGGTGAAAGTAAACAAAAATTCTTCTTTTATTTCACTTCCTGCCATAAAATAAAAGTTGACTTAAATTAGAAACATCAGTCGTTTCATTAGGCTTTAATAGATTTTTCCCCATTCAATTGACAAGCACCTGTAGAATCTAACTTTGGCATAAGTATATATGCCAATAATAAAAAAATATACATCATGTACAGTAATTCCATACACATTTTCGGTCTCTCTCACGAACCCTCATTTGGGGAACCTTATATACATCATGTACAGTAATTCCATACACATTTTCGGTCTCTCTCACGAACCCTCATTTGGGGAACCTTTATGGTCGGATTATATCAAAATATCAAAATTGCTTTTCCAAAACGGTATTACTTATCAAGAAAAAGTAAAAATTGTTAAAAAAAATAAAAATACAATAAATATTAAAAAATTGTTAATTTTAATAATAAGAACTATTTAAAAAATATACTAATTTATAAAAATATTCCAATTCCAAGTTCAAATTTATAATAAAAATACAAATTTTAAAATTTCTAAATTTATCAATAAAATATACTACAAGTTTTAAAAAAATAAATTTTTCTAATACAGTATTAATTTTGAAACAAAAGTAAGAACTTTCAAAGTAAAAGGTAAATTTCTAAATGTACCAAATTAAAAATAAATTTTCAAAAAGTACTTATTTTTAATACAGTATAAATTTACAAATAAAAAAAAAATATAACAATGTTCAAAGAGAACCAAATTTTCATTTTTTATAATCTTAAAAACATGGAAAAATGCATGTTTTCAAAAAAAAAAAAAAAAAATAACCAATTAAAAAATTTTAAAAAAGTACCATATTAAAAGTTAGTAATTTGTAGAAATGGACAACAATTTTTAAAAAGCAAATAAAGCAAAATATGTAAGTAAATAAAACGCATAAACTTTAAAAAAAAATTTGTGAAAATATCATAAAAATGTTCCAATTTTTAAATGATCGCAAATTAAACAAAAATATAAACTGCGAATATATATATATATATATATATATATATATATAGATCTGCCAGTTTTCAAACAAAATTAAAAAGAAGACAATTTTTTAAATAAACCAGCAGCTATAATGGTTTTTCACTATCTTCACATTAGCTGAAAAGGCAACTACTTACCTCATGTTATTACAGGTAGGCAATTACAATTAATTACAAGAACTAATTACTTTCAAGCTGTTCAATAATTCATGGATTTTAAAGTACTACTCGATTACTCGATTACATTACTAGTAAAAACAACAGGAACTAGTTATATTTAAGTTTATATATATGGACTTTTTTGTGTTGCTTTTCTCAACAAACAAAATTATATTTTAATGTCAATATCTTAACAATAAATACAAATTCAATATTTTAAAATCTATTTTTGATCAAAAATTAATTTATACGCAAATTTTGCCTTTTTATATATTTATTCCTCCTTTAAATATATGAATTGATAATTTATATTAAAAAATCAAGAAAAAGTTCAAAAATCTGGTCATATATAAATAGCTTCATACCAGCAACGTTAATATAATAAAAAGGTTTATTCATAAAAATAGTTCCTCTTCAAACAACATGGATTCACAACTGTTGATCTTAAGTCTGTTGGACAATTTTTTATTTTTATTTTATTTTATTTTTTTTTTTTTCTTTGCTATTTTCCAAGGTAATAATATAAATTAAGTATTCATCGAATCTGCTTTTTTTTTAATTTTTCCAAGATTCCGCATTTGATGTTTTAAATAGTTGTTCACAAAATTTATCATTATCTTCAATTTCTAACAGTTTTAGTTCATTTATAAATTCTCCGAGCTTTTTTATAACGTTGTGAAAGAATCTCAAAATAATAAATTTCTTCTTTGAAATTAATATATGTTAAATGGAACGAGATATTTCAAACTATGTAGTTTTTCGCCATTTAGCACGTAGTCTTAAAAAGTCGCCAAAAAAGCGGCCAGGTGATTGAAAGTGGTCAATTGCCGACTAAAGTCGGCAAATGGTATCGCTAGTAGCTATTTATATACCAGGTTATAAATAAAGGGCAATATATAACATCCTGCTCAAGAATTCCACATCACTGACGTTATGGGAAATGTAGCAGATACATTTCTTGTAAAAAAAACACACAAATTGTCGAACGAATTTTTTGTGTGACCCGCCATTTGTATGTGCATGGAAAAAGGGACGTTATAAATAAAAATTGGCATTTTTAATAGAGTACGTAAAAACGTGCTTTCGGAAAATTCTTTTTTCCATGCAACTTTAAATAAACATTCACATCTCTTAAGTTGTTGACGGATTTGTGTAATATAAAAAGCATGTAAGTGGCCATTATCTTCTTTTTGAATTATTCAGTTAGAAACTCAAAAATATCCTTTTCGTAAAAAAAATATTTGCAAAAGGCAAATGCATTTTATAGATGTATTTTTGGCAATAGTGAATTTATATATACCTTATACCTTTCAAATGTTTTTGTTTACCATATATTGTTTACTATATCGAGGGTCTATATTAAAAACCCTCTATCTCGTATTTTTATGAAATTCTTTTTGATGTTACTCTGTTCATAATAGTGACCTTAATCTATTGTATAAATTACAAAGTAAAATTCCATTTTCCCCCCATTTTATTAACGTTTTTTAATTCCTCTAACTTACACAATAAATATGTTTGAGTGCAAAAGCTTATAACTCTCTGAGTATTTTATATTTTGATAATATAAACATAATATAACATAACATACTCGTAATATAACATAACATAACATATCATTTCTGACTAATTTATACATCCTGAATATGAATCTGGCCAAAAAATTTAAATCGCTTGAATTTACATATACCATAATAAATATTGACTGTAAACCTACCCTACCCACCTATTTCCACCACAATTATATAAATTGACAAGAAAATTATTCCAACAAAATCTCAAGGTTTTCTCTATGACAGTTCCTCAGACATGTAAAAATTAATATTTACCTTGTATGGGGGCTGATACTTCACTTAGAGCTGCCCATCCTATTTTCATCTCAGTTATGAATATTGATAAGCAAATTATTTCCACACAAAGTTAAAACTTTTGCTCTAATAGTTCTTCATTTAAGCGATAAATAATGTTCACTTTGTATTGGAGCTACCATTCCTTCTGTAACTACATCTCCTATTTTTATCACAATTGTTGAAGTTGATGAGAAAGTTATTACCACAAAATTTTAAGACTTTTATTGTAACAGTTCTTTAGATAAGTGATAATTATTATTTTATATGTTTGGGGGGGTAATATTTCCCCTGCTCCGATCCCAAAATAATGTAGCCTATTTGAATTGTGTTGCTTTTTAAATTACTAACTACTTTTAAATTTTTTAAAATCAAACAATAAATGGTAATTAAATGTATTTTTTACAATCCAAATCCCTCTATCTCTCTTTAAAATCGCAAATATTGAGAAATATTCAAAACAAATTGTGTAAGCTTCATTCGTGACTTTAAACAAACATTGTAAAAGAAAATTTTTATTATACTTCAAAGTTGTTGTATAATAAAAAAAGTTGAAAAGTTGTAATTTACGAGATAGAGGGTATTGAATGTAAACTCTCGGTATGTTGCAATACATTTTTTAAATAAAATATGTAAATACTTATTCATATTTTGAAAATGATACTAGAAAAGTTGAATTTTTATATATAAAAAAATCTGAATAGGTTTTTGATAAATCGTTATTTTTGATAATTGTTATTTGTATGCGTCCCAAAAATTTGATTTTTATTTGAATGTAAGGATTACTACGAGTTTCTTCTTTATTTATTTTTTTTTTTTTTTTTTGCTATTTCACGAAACTGAAATCAATATAGGTATACATAAGCTATTTACTTACAAAATTTTATGAAAATCGAAATACTCGATAATTTTTTGGTTGTTGTTTCATCGAATTGTCGCACAGAGGAGTGAAATTGGGAAATGTGGCGATTAATGAAAGTTTAGAATTAATGTTTTGAAAAATTAATTGATTCTAGGTAAAAATAAATAAAATTCACTCTCCGAGTAGAGTGGTGTCAAAGTTACTGAAAATTGATCTTTTTCAAGTTTATATTTTTGCGTTTTTAAGTATTTTTTTTATAATGGAGTTGTTAAGCATAGATATTTGGAAATATGTTTACATATTTTTTGTTACCATTAATGTTGTAGAAACCTTTTCGAATAGGATAAAAATTGGTATAAAAAGCGGTAATTTTTTAATTTTATATAGAAATTCAGAAATATTTTAGGCGAACTTGGATGAAAATAAAAACTTTGTATATTTACTTAATATATGTAGCATAAAAATCCAAAAAAAAAAGAAAACATTTAGCGGATTTTTTGTGATTTCGAAGAAAAAAATATTTTCTAAAAAATTTTAAATTAAATGTGCTTCTTTTCTCATATAAAATAAGTAGAAAAGTAAAATTAGAACAAGTTTTGTGGTATTAAGTAACTCTAACTCGCAAACGTAATTGAGAATTTACGTTAACTTGACATATCGATCGCTCTGAAATTTGGTCGTAAGATTAATACTTAAATGGTTTTTAAATTTGTAACATGTTTTTGTCGTCGGCTGAGGTAGTTCAGTCGTGTCCAGGGTCGACTAACGGGATCCACGAACCTTAAGTGAGAACACAATTGGTTTATCCTTTCTGGAGTTAACATTTAGTGTAGCTTTATTTAATAACTCAGTGTTGTAGTTATCGATAATAATAAATATTAATAAATATTTTGTGTTAGATAATTACTAGCAATACGATGATACGTAGGGATTCAGTCGAGTACTTCTCAGGTAATTCGGGTTCTAATACTGGTAGTTGCGGGTTGAAGATTCGGTTCCCTCAAGCCGGATCGTTTATGATGCTAGCACGATGATACGTAGAGATTCAGTCGGTTACTTCTCAGGTAATTCGGATTTTATTACTGGTAAACGCCGGGTTGAAGATTCGGTTCGGTTACTATGCAGCAGGCCGGATCATTTTCGCTGCTTAGAAATATCTTACAAATATTGACTTAAATAATACAATTCCTTAAAACTAGGTTACAAAATTCAGACTTAATCTGAAGAGAAACAGTCAACCGAAGTTGCTGTGCCAAAACAGACGACCGAAGTCGCTGTGCCAAAACCGTCAACCGAAGTTGCTGTGCCAAAACCGTCAACCGAAGTTGCTGTGCCAAAACAGTCAACCGAAGTTGCTGTGCCAAAACAGACGACCGATGTCGCTGTGCCAAAACAGACGACCGATGTCGCTGTGCCAAAACAGACGACCGAAGTTGCTATGCCAAACCAGTCAACCGAAGTTGCTGTGCCAAAATAGTCAACCGAAGTTGCTGTGCCAAAACAGACGACCGAAGTTGCTGTGCCGAAATAGACAACCGAAGTTGCTGTGCCAAAACAGTCAGCACAAAGCCGCTGTATCCGAAACAGTCAACCGAAGTCGCTGTGCAAGGTATCCCTCTGACGCTCGGACTTGATCCGAGTACTAGAGCAACAGTGGAGGATTTCACAATATCAGAAGTCTTGGGAATAAGGCAGATTATATTGTTAGATCAGCTGTCTTAGTTGTTGGCAAATTCTATTGCGCTCGAATCGCCGCTAATTCAACCAACCTTAGAATACTTATGTGAAAAATTCCATAAACTAAATGAGAATTATTAATTCTCTGTAATATATGGTGGTTGGTAGCTAAAGTAAATACGTTAATGTATTGGTGTGAAATGTCATGTAACAAAGTTTAAATAGGTATTACTATTAACTTTGTTACAAATTTTATATTTATGTGATTATGTATATAGGAATTATGAATGAAAAAGTGATGCCGTTTGGGGTTCCTGTATGGGAGGTATGGTTAATTATGGATCTATCCTCATGAAATTTGATAGTATGATTTTTGCTTCGACAAACTCAGATTTTTATAAAAGAAGAAGCATATTTAAGACATTTATAAGCTTTTGTCCTATTTCCAGGAAAATTTTAATATGGGTGCTCAGTGAAATAATGGTTCGATTATAACCAATTTTAACATGTTGTATTATTGGCCCAAGAAAAGCTAACATGCTGAATTTCATTAAGTTATCTTTAAAACAGATTATCTTAAATATTGGTCATTGATGTATGGACAGCCGGACGTACAGTTGTTTAGGCTAAAAATACATTTATAAATTCACAAAGTGTTTATTTAATGTACTAACGACCTTATTATTACAACCAAATTATAAATAGATCGCTACAACACTTTTCTTAATTAAGCGCCATTTTTGGCATTTCTTCCTCAATATGTGTCGCTATATTAAAAAAAAAGTACTAATTTCAAAAAAAAATATTGTGAAAAGAACACAAAATGACAAAGAACATATTGATGAAAAGATATTAAAAAAAATATTTAAAAATAAATCTTCAGAGCGATTGAAAACCAGAAGTCTAGTAGATATTATTCATAAAAGGTTTCGAATTTTGTCTCGCTTCCTTCGAAAATAATATCAAAAAATTTCTTTCACAAAGATTTCGATCAAATAGCGGTCATTTTAGTATATCATAGGGAAAAAAGTTCAACATATTATTTTGCAAAAAGTATTAAATATATTTAATAGTTCTTTTGTAGTAATTTAAGGTTCACTATGAAGTGGTTTTAAAAAAATTTATTCACCAGAGTGCCTTAAAAATTACGCTCGAAATTTTAGCTAAACAATTTTTCTAGGAGATGCTATAATCCCTAACCAAAAAAAATCCTAATGACGAAAATTTTTGTAACACACTTGATTTACAATTTTTTTAATTGTTAATAATTCAAAAAGGAAATATTTCTTATATTTACTAAATTTTTTCAAACATTTACTATATGTATTTCTAAGTATAGTCTTTCAATTTAGATTCAAAAAGTCTGACGAGTTTCTAATTCTATTAATTTTTGAGAATAAAGTTCACTGCAGAGTTTATCAGTCAATGGAAAAAATTAAAAACCATAAAAAGATTTACATCATATTTGAGACAAATATCTTAAAAAATATATAAACGAAAAAATGTTTATATTTTTAATGTAAAAACTAAATTTCCTCTAAAAAATATTTTAAACATCTAAAAATTTCTGATCTTACGCTCTCTGTATATTATAAATTTTACGTATTTTTTGTTATAAATGAACATTGATTTATTTTGTTCGCATTTTTAACACATGTTTCCTAAAAGGATAAGTCAAACTAAGTGTAAGTACCCAGAAATAGCTTCAAATATTTTTTAACAGATTATTGTTATTGCAAGGTGCCGAAAAGATCTAACACTTGATTGTCATTGGAAGATTTTACTTTATTTTATTAAAATTCACTACTTCTATAGTTTTTCGTAACGTGATTTTTGTATACATATATTTATATTATTTTAACTTGTTAAAAATTAATAAAACTTATTTTTCAATTGGAAAAGTTATGAGTTTTCTCGGAAACAATTACCTTTATTTATTTGCTAAAAATACATTTTTTCACTTCTTTGGAAGTAATTATAATTTATAAATAATTTTCAAAAACAAAAAAGTGTAAAATATGCAGTTAGTTCTACTGAAGTGGTAAAAGTGTTAATAAATATATAAATATATTTATTGAAATTGGACACATTAAATCAAAAATAGTAATAATTTTTCTTTTGGTACGGAATATATTCAATGTCTAATAATTTTCCAAAAATTTTGAAAAAAAAAAAAACAGCAAGAGATCAAAATAAATTACTTATCAGAGCAAACAAATTAAACGTATTAACTTAAATTTTTTTCTTCATTATTTTTTTCTATTTAAAATGTTTCAAAATTCTGGGGGGCCTAATTTTTTTCTGGGGTGGGCATAGCCTACCCTTGACAGGTGTTCCTACACCACTACTTCTTGAGGAACAAACTCGCAATGGAAAAAAATTTTAACTATTTTATTTATAATAAGATCAAAATTACATACTTTTTAGTCCTATTTCGAGGAGAAACACAAAACTTTTTTTGGAAAAACCCGTGACTTGCAATCGCTGCCAATTTTTAAAAAAACTGCCGTTTTCAAAGATTTTATATATTCTTAAAAACTCCTTTAAATCATTTGCTGCTTAGCCAAAATTCTTAAAAAGCACAAGCAATATTATTAATTCTATAGATTTTAAATGAGGTATATAAGAATCAATAAGAAATATTACAAATTATATATCGTATATATTTTAAATCAGATCAAGCACCCTTTTCTTCTGACATTGGCATTTTTTTTAGCTGACTTATGAATATAGCCGATTTCACCTTTATATATCACTATACTAAAAAAAATTGTGTAAACACCAACCATTCATTGTCATTATATTTGTAAAATATTGTATAATATAAATATATTTTATACTAATATATTCCTCTTGTCCTCCATCCACAAGTACACTGCCCTGCTTTATTTTTCCAAAATACAAAAATATTTATACAACTTCAAATGCTATAGAATAATTTGAGTGTATTTGTACTCATGTATATATGAATTTTATATACAATGTATAAATATGTTACACTGACATATTTAAGAAAATCTTTTTGAATTTATTTATGTATGTAAATTCTACTTTAATACATATACATATATGTTTAATATGTATATTAGGATGGCCTCCGTTTGTATGGAAAGACAATAAGTTATCGATGTTCTCAGGTAAAATGAAAATTTACTTCATTCTAAGGTGCCGTTTCTCAAAAATTTCGTCCTAACGTTATCCTTTCGTGAGCTGGATCAAAGTGAAGAAATGCCCCTTTTTCGGATTTTTCATATTTCTGCCAAAGGAATAATATGCAAATTTGGTATCGCAAGAAAAGTCTTTGTGAAGTACATGTTGATCTAGCTCACGAAAGGATAACTTCAGGACGAAAATTTTGGAAAACGGTATCTAAGAATGAAATAGATTTTCATTTGAGCTGGGAACATCAACACTTTTCATTATGGGGCCACCCTAATTTATATACATTAAAGTGCATCGATTTGTATGAAAACAACAAACATACCCCAAATATAAACTTGTGTACAAAAATTTGTGTAAAATAGCGACTAAACTTCAAAGACTTTCTTTTATTCGATTCTGACCGCGGGTTTAAAAGAATTTATTACATTTTTCATAAATTTATTGATACTTAAGTATAATAAATATTTCCATACAACTTATTTGCTAAAATTGCTGGCTTAACCTTTTGGGAAGCTGATCTGTAGCATATATGTAATTTTCAATAGTATTATAACAAACCTCTCTAATGGTGCCTTAAAATCGTATATATGTTGAATATATGTTGTAAAAAATATATATAATTAATTTGTTTAAATAATAAAAAATATGATAAAAATTAAATAATAAAAAATATGATAAAAATAACGATATTTCGCGAATGAAAAGAGATATAAGAATTATTTAAATGCATATTATAACCGTTAATAAGTCCCTATAATATTTTGAAGTTAATTTTCTTATAACAAAAATTTTTATAATAGATACATTCAGATGTAATATTTTTGGGAATCATATAAAAACATACTAATCTTAATTTCTAGAGGGGTACATCTGCAACTTTTTTTTCGTAAGGCACTTTAATATACATATGTTCATTTTTATATGTATTCTTTTGTATGCTATAGTTTGCATATCGTGTTTCATTTTTGTGCATGTATTATATTTTCTTTTCATATAGTGAAAACAAACCACATTTACGCGTATGTTGTATCCATTTAAAACTACATTAAACCATCATAATTTACTACTTTAGAATACAACACCATGTGTAACATGTATTACTTTCTTATTCCCTTTTCAACATACAAATGTTTCTGTTTTAAATACACTACATACATATAAATATGTTTGCTTTTTTTTTTCTTTTTACTTGCCGCATTTGCAAGGATAATTTAAAAGAAATAAAATATTTCTTTTCTTTAAAATTATAAGAAAAAAATATTTAGAATTTACAAAAGAACAAAATTATAATATAATGTTACCCCATCACGGCCGCCACCATTATCATTAGTGACGTTACCATGCTTACTGCATTGAGATACAAAAATTAACAAAAACAAAATTAAACAGCCGCTACAACAACAATAAAAATAACATTAGGCTCATTTTTTAACAAATGAAAGATTCATCTTACTTTTAAATACACACAAATTATTTTTTCTTTTTTCTGTTGAGAATTATATGAGTAACAAATTATATAATTCTTTCATCCTTTTTTATTATTTTCAATGTTAGCAGTAGAATTAATTTCCCCACTACAATACACACATATAGATACATTCATAAAATGTGTTTCACACAATTACACGAAATGCATATTTTACAGTGTGTTGGATAGAGGAAAAAGTCTTCAATTTTTTCTCTGTCATTGTAGGTTTTTATTGACTGAACTTACACCAGATACTTTCAACGAGCCATAGAACCATTTTAGTAAAACAAGTCCTATATTATCATAGTAGGCATAAAAGGCAGTGGCCTTTTAGCACATCTAATAAAAATTTTATTAGGTACATCACCAGTGTTGCCAGGAGATGTTGAAAAAGAGACTAAATTGAACTTTAGAAAAGGTTAAAAAGGGTTACATGTACCAAAAAGTAAGGCAAAAAAGTTAAAATTAAAAAAAAAATTATAAAGTTTTTTTTTCTTGTTCTCATTAGTTTTTGATGTCTTTCTAAAGAAATTGTAATATTTTTATAAATAATTCCCAGTAAAATGACTTAATAGAAAATTGCCCAAAAAATTCCCATACAAATTTGGGTTATATTTCTTATGAAAAATTACTCAATGGTTCTTTGTCATATTTGAACTATAATTCCTTTTTTATTAAGCATTTCCAAATTTTTGGATGATTTTTCCCATTAACAAGATTTTTTTTTTTTTTATTATTTTCTTAAATATTTTCTTTTGTTGATGAAGCATATTATATAGACTTAGTAACTCTACAAAATTTGTTAAAGAACTTTTAATTTGTAGAATGAAGCACCGTAGGCCAAATTTTTTATTAGATATAATCTCGATTTTTTTTTTGCGAATAAATACACAAAAATACATAAATTGATGATTCTCTAAAAGTAAAATTAGTAATAACAAATAAGAAATTATTTTCTTCTTTGTTGAAATAATAACATTTTAGACTTTTTAAGGTTATCTTGAGAGTCAAAACTCAAAAAAAAAAAAAAAAAACTAGAAGCTAAAACAAACATTTTGAGGCTAAAAGTAAAATAGAAAAGCTACATTTAGCCTCAAAAAGGCTACACTGGTAACACTGCACACCACTAGTGAAATATTCATCGCACAGTTGCTAATTTTACTGAAAACCGTGGCAGAAACCAAAAATTTTACTGAAGAATTTGAAAAAAGTAATGACTTGTCACAGATTACGAATCTAAAGATACTTTGAATCAGTTAAATATTGCTGCCGTTACTGCCGCTCATAGTTGACATTTTTTCTAATCTGAAAAAAAAGGCCAAAATGTCTTGACAATGCACACAGAAGCAAAGTTTTGCCAAACGTGGATTTAAATAAACCGCGATATTTTAACATAAGTGATTGACATCGTTGATGTTAAATATGTTTTAATATCATAACCCACCGAACAAAATTAATAAACAAACAATGAAAATTATACATATAGATTTTCTTAATTCTTTCTTGGATGAATATTAAATTTATAAATATCATTTTACTATTAAATAATTAAAACTAGGTATAAATATGTGTAAAAAATTATAATATTTTGAAGTTTGGGAAAATATAATTTTTTCCATTCATACCACTGTGTTGCCAGAGTTTTCGATACCCCCAATTATGTGCAGTAAATGCTAGTTGTGCCAAATTTGAGCTTAACATTAAAATTATCTTGTGATTTATGCAGTTTAAGTGAATTTCGGAAAGTGATATATGTGGGCACTGTGGTCAAATGTGGACCAATTCTTGCGAAATTTAGTAGAGTAATTTGTGGTTACCAAAAATGTAGTACTGCTAAATTTTATCAAAATCTAACTATATATATAATTTATAAATATTAGTAAAACACAAGCTATTATATTTCCTAGATAGGTCGCAGAAACGTATTTCTACCAAACATTTATATTTAAGGGGAGCTTTTTTTCCCACTACAAGATAGCATCAAATACCTAGGAATTAATTTAGATAAAGAACTTTCATTTAAAAAACACATATTTGTGAAAAAGTAATTAATTTTGGTCGTGCACTTTACCCCTTACTTAACAGAAAATCTAAACCTAATTTAAAACACAATATCCTTATTTACAAAATGTGTATTCGTCCAATTTTGATCTATGGTTGCCAAGTCTGGTTTCATAAAGCTTCTAAAACTTACACGAGAAAACTGCAGATAATACAAAATAAAAATCTGAAAATAATTCATAACCTACATCCCAGATATTCTACTGATCTACTGCACAGAAACCTTAACCATAAAACGTTTAATTCACTGAACTGATTCTGTCATTTATTGAAAAACACAGAACGTCTATACATGAAATAATAAGAAATTTGCTAAACAATCCCTAAGATACTTTTTTTTTACTCAAAGAGTGATAATTAGTGTTTGTTTTTAAAATTCTTTTTAACGTTCAAGTATATACAAGGTTTGTTAATCAACTTTTCCTTAATACTGTGATATTATTATTTTCCTTATTTAGTTATTTAGATATTAATTGTTGTACTTTTAAGTAAATGCTCATAACATTGAAAATAATTGTTTTATAAAGGTTTCAATAAAGTCAAATTTATAAAAAAAATATCATCTATAACCGTTAAACCTGTTTTCCGGGAAAATCTTTGTATGGTATCTAGGTGAAAGAATGGACAAAGGACAACTAATTTCAGTAGTATTTGTTTTATTAAAAAAAAATATAGATACCAAATTTCATAAAATTATTTTAAAAATTGTGAGCTGTAGGTCTAAAAAATTCAAAGATACATCGGACATTTCAAAATGGCTTAAAATCGAAATTCACAAAAATTCGCAAAATTTTAAAATAAAGCATACAACTGGATACTCTGATCTTTAAGGTATATGTAAAAATTATGGATAATTCTGGATATTTATGTTACATTTTTGGTTTTAAAAATTTTAAACTTTAAAGAATAATAGTAATTATTTTATATTGATAATTTGTCAATTTTACTCCGTATCGACTGCATTTTTGTACAAAAACTGTTGTACTTGTTCTTAAGTGATAAAAACTCTTTCATAAGTTTCTTTATTTTTATTACAATAGATGATCATTTCTGACTAATGTAGCCATAAGAAAACACAAATTTTATTGATTTAAAATTAATTAATTTTTCTTAGCCTTTGGACTTCAGTCTTGATCACACACAGCAGTAGACGACAAATGTTATGAATAAAAATTGTGTACAAAAATGTCCTCTTTTAAGCCCTCTTTAAGTTATATTCTATCATAAAACGCATTTTTGCTTTTTGTTTTACTGCCAATAATCTTCATACTCGTACTATTGTTGCCCTTATGTGCAATGTACAGTAGAACAGAATCTAAATTTTTTGGAAATAAATCTATAACTTCTAGTTAACTGTTTGGATTTACATAAAATTTCACATAGGTGTAGCAAAGGAACGTTTAATTTAATGTTTAAAAGGGGGCCCCACATACCCTTCAGAAGAGAAGCTAGAAAATGTTTAACCGCTTACCAAATTTTTTTTCTTATCCGATTTCAAATGTCTTATTAAAACTATCGATAAAACCGCTATAAACATATATACGTGCTATTTATTTCTTATGGTTATTAAGTTATTTGCATTTGAAATTTCAACTATCTTAACTTTGCAAAATCTCAATATTTTTGTCAGATTTTCTAAAATTTTTGCTTAGTTGGTCAGAGAATAAAATCATATATCGAATAAAAAGTCTTGAAATTAATATCTCTGCAAAAAATCACAAAAAATCATAATTTTTGTAATTTTCAATTTCAAAATTGTTTATTTTTAAACTCAAAACTTATATCGACTTCAAGTTTTTTTATTCGATATATGATTTTGTTTTCTAACCCACTAGGTAAAATTTTAGTAATTCGGACAAAAATGTTGGTATATACATTAAAAAATCTGAAGCAAGATTTTACAAAATTGAGGTATTTGAAAATTCTATTACAAATAACTTGAAAAATAAAGGAGATAAATATCACAAGCAAGCAGGTTTTTCATAGGCCTTTTCGAAAGCTTTAAGAAGATCTAAAAATATTTGAAATTAGATAAGAAACAAAAATTTGCAAACAGCTAAACATTTTCTATGTCAGAGGTTCCATATTTTGAGCCCAAATAGTTCCGTTCCTGAAGGGTATGTGAGTCCTCCCTTCCAAACTTAAAATTGCACACTATTCCTGTAAATCTAACCAGCCGATTATAAGTTACATATTTATTTCATAAAATTTCGATTCCGCCCTCCAATGGTTTGTATCCATATGATTGAACCAATCATTTTTAAGCGGTCGAACGTTTTTCTATATTAACTGGAATAGAACCTAATGCTTTGAGATAGCCCTATCCCAATTTTAGTGAAATAGAGCTAAAAAGTGACGGTTTGTGACGGGAGACTTTGCCTGGAGACATTTAACTAGATAATACTTTATTTATTTAAATAAAATTTGACTGCCCCTAGCTGCCATCCAAGGAAGGTAATTTTTCCAAATTTAGTGGAATAGAGTTACAAAAGAGACTTTACCTGGAGACATTTAACTATATAATATTTTATTTATTTAAATAAAAGAGCACTTATATCATTCTTTGTTAAAAAGATCATATTTTTAAACTAATGAAAGAACTTTCAAAATTTAAAAAATATTTAAAAGCAAGTCTTTAAATTTTAAAATGAGCCCCAATATATTGGGATACGACCATTCTATTCTTAAAACTTTTCCCTAAAATTTCAATATATACATTGTCAGTAGTATAATCTCATAATATATAAGAATTTGTTTCTTACTAGCTTAAAAATCGGTTGATGTATCAGATTTTACCTATTACACATCATCCTTATAGGATGATATTAAAGTGGCAATAACTTTGGAACATTTTTCAGATATACTCCGTGTCTAGCAATACCACTTCAACGAGAAATATGGCAAGTATATGCATGCATTGATTTACATATACGATTTGAATACCAAAAATTTGTTGCTCATAATTAATTAATTTGTATTTTTTTATATTCAATCGAATTCTATTGTACTATTTGATTACATTTACGTAATATGGAAAGAAGAGTTGTATTTTTTTATATATAATAAAAAGTAGTATTCTGACAAAGAAAATGGGAAGTAACAATCATTGTACCAAATAAGAGAGAAAATAGTTCAAACTAAGAAAAAATTAAAAGTCGTTGCTTAAAATAGTAAAAAGGGTTTAGAAAGTTCTCTACATTTTCTCAGAAATGCCTTATCTAAAAAACCAACGATAGAAACTCGTGATATATCTCATATTGATAAAAAAAAAGAACTTTCATTTCTTTGAAGGCTATTTCAGCTGAAATTTTTACAGAAATAAGTTCGCCAACAATTCGTTTTCGACTTGCTCAAGATAAGTTTCCTTAAAGATTTGTCAGTAAAAAATTTAATATGCGGTTTGAATTTGTTACAGAACATTTACTTTAGTATGAATGTGAAAGCGAGACAAATGGAGAAATATATTGTTTAGTTACGAAACGAAAAGTAATGTGTTTGGAAACGATTGCCAAAGAAGTGTCCGCCAAACTAAAGGGAAAAAAATGTCATGTTAAGTCCACAAAAAACAGGGAGGTGAGAATATAAAGGTTTGGGAATGCTTTTAATGGTCATATTTATCGCCTTGCTCAAGATAAATTTCCGGAAATAATTGTAAGTAAAAAATTTAATATGCGGTTAAAATTTATTAAAGCACATTTACTTTAGTCTGAATGTAAAAGCGAAAAAAATGGAGAAACATATTGTTTAGTTACGAAACGAAAAGTAATGTGTTTGGAAACGATTACCAAAGAAGTGTCCGCCAAACCAAAGGGAAAAATTGTCATGTTAAATTCACAAAAAACAGGGAGGTGAGAATATAAAGGTTTGGGAATGCTTTTAATGGTCATATTTATCGTCTTGCTCAAGATAAATTTCCGGAAAGAATTGTAATTAAAAAATTTAATATGCGGTTAAAATTTATTAAAGCACATTTACTTTAGTCTGAATGTAAAAGCGAAAAAAATGGAGAAACATATTGTTTAGTTACGAAACGAAAAGTAATGTGTTTGGAAAGGATTACCAAAGAAGTGTCCGCCAAACCAAAGGGAAAAATTGTCATGTTAAATTCACAAAAAACAGGGAGGTGAGAATATAAAGGTTTGGGAATGCCTTTAATGATCATATTTATCGCATTGATAATACAATGAATTCAGATGGGTACATGATCATATTGGAAATTGTTATGTTTCCATATGCCGTACAGAATACACCATTTACTTTAGACATTCGAGCAAGATAATGGCTCCAAATACAGTTCTAGAATAGTAAAGAATAGGTTCTCCCAAAATAATGTCCGTGTTTTAAGCTGTCCAAGACAATATTCGGACCCATATCCTATTGTTAACTTGTGGAATGATTTGAAAAAAAGACAGTCGAAAGAATTTTTCAAAAATAGGGATGTATTATATTGGAAAACCTGAAAATATGGTACATCCTCCATTGGAAACTTGTGAGATGTTGGTATCTAGTATGGCCAGACGAAAGCAGAAAGTTATCCAAAATAAAGATGGATGTAGAGAATATTAGTCATTCTTTAACATTACATACTAATTTATAATAAAAACTTAACTAGTTTTTAGTTTATGCATTTTTCTTTAAAATGTATTATGAACATCAAAATTGCTAACACAATAATGCAGTTGTCAAATTAACACATAACACAATATTATTTATGAATTTTTCAGCTTCATTTCTACTTTCTTAATTAGTAATCAAAATAAGTATTATATTTATTTTTTTAATGAACGATAAAGTGCTTTTTTTTCTTATATAAAACATACTTAGGTGTATATAAATTATTTTGAACAAATGTGTACATCTATATTAATTAAAATTGGATGCATTATCTTGCTCGAGTATATTTTACTTGATGCCGTGGAGATACATCGTTATTTATAAACCGATCGGCATGAACAGTATTACCAGCTTAGCCTTTTTAGGCTAAATCTAACCTTTTTATTTTGGTTTTAGCCTCAAAATTATCGTTTCAGCTCCTCTTGTTTTCCAGCCCTTTTTGATTCATAAAATTGCCTTAAAAATGCTAAATTTTAAGTATATCAACAAAGAAGATTTAAGCATTTTTTTACTTATTCGCATAAAAAATCGTGGTTATTTAGGAATAGGAATTGTATACCACATCAGTCGTCATTTCTTCCAAAAGACACACGAAAATCATACATATATGAAAAATTGCATTAAAATCTGTTCACTAAGAAACAAAATAATGGAGGTTTGAAAAACCTCAAGGGGGTTTTGTTCCTTTACATCTACAATTCTACTTTGCATTGGACGAAATTAATAAAGAAATTATTTCTTGTTACACTGTGTAATGAATCACACCTTGTAATCTTTCCCACTGTACTACGGAAATGTAAACAAATACAAAGTATTTTTTTCCGTCACAAAGAATAAATTGCAGGATAAATTTGAATTAAGCATGAATAGTAGTCGTATGTTTGACGGTTAGTCACTTAGTCTGGCTGGTTCTCTTACCTCTTTATTCAAGTATATATATGTGTCTAAATATTAAATATGTATATTAGGCAGGCCCAAAAAATGTAATCATATGCTTTAAAACTCAATGAATATATAAAATGGTTGTATATTGGAAAAAGAATTTGAGAGAATAATTAAAGGACCAAATATAAAGACTTGTTTTTTTATGAAAATTTTTTGAGAAGAAATTTAAGAAATTTTATTTTCGGTTTTAATTTCTGTTCGAAATATTTATTTACCCCTAAAAAACGCAGCCACTCTAATGTATATTTATATTTAGAAATGATTGTGTTTTCATTTCCTGCGTTTTTTGTGGCATATATGTACGCATTTAAACTAACACTTGTATTTAATATTTCTTTTTTTATAATTTCTTTCCACGAATTTTCTTGTTTTATTCCTTTGAAAACAAACAAACAAATAAAAACTAAATGCGGAAATAATAATCTAAATTCAACAACTTTATAATAAGAGTGACAACATTCTTGTCATTTGTTGTTAAACAAAGAAAAAACAAACGAAATTATGTATTTTGTTGGTTTTCTTATTTAAAATAAATTATTGTGGAAATCTGTATGAGTTTGCTTTTTTTTAAGTGTGATCTATTTAGTACAGGGTGAGAGCTATAAAATGATTTATTTAAAATTTATAAATATAACCAGGAAGGGTTATTATTATTTTTTTTTTTTTTTATATATTTTCAATTCAATTCTTTTTGAAATTTTCTCTCTTTACACTATTTAAATAGTGTCATAATTAACCTTATCTTTGAATTACACCACTACATCAACATCGACTTTATTTTATTAACTCATGGATAAGCTGAAATAAAAAAAATAATAGTAATAATAATAATAATTAAAGAATGAATTGCGCTATAAAATAAATATGTATACTAAATTCTGTCATTAGAAATTTATATTTTTAAGTATTTTTAAAGAAATTTTCAATTAATTATACTCCAACCAAAAGTTTCAACAGGAACCAAATCTCAAATTAAAATTCTTAATATCTGTGAATCATTCGAACAAATAAAAACAATTTTAATTAAAAAAAAAATATATATAAGTAAAAACACAAAAATTTTAAAATTCGACTAAAATGTTTCGACTTTATTTTTCTTGGCACAATGACTCCGCTTTGGACAAAAGAATAAAACAATACTTCAGCGTTTAAAATCCGTTGGAGTGAATTTTGCGAGGGACCAAAAGTTAGCACGGTTTAAATTTGAAAATTAAAAAAAAATTCTCAAAATTGACTTATTTTCATTATAATTTCGCACATTCATAAATCATATGAAGAACTATCACCACATGTAAAAACACTACCAAATTATAATATTATATTATCATAACCAGCTTAGATACATGAAAAAAAATTAATTATATACCAGCTGCAAATTTTTTATAAAAATATATTTTGTTAATTACAAGATTCTTTATTTAGTACCAAAAAAGCCACATAATTATCTTTATCAGTTTAAAATTTATATGGATTTAAATTGTGCAATCCCTTAATTTTTACTGAATATTTATTCAAATATTTTTTAATAAATAAAATATTAAATGCCCAGCTAAAAATATTATGTGTATATCATGTATAATACATATATGGCGCTACGTATATTTCTGTATCCAAAAATTAAGGTTATATGGAAACATATGGCCATATATTTCGATACATATGTATATTCATATGTATATCAGAAACTTTATTGTGAATGATAACACAAGTGTTTTGTTTATACATTTCATTTATTTTATACACAAAAGAATATAATTTATAATAAATATAATAATTATAATATACCTATTATTAGTCATAAGCTAGAAACATTGCATCTCTAGCATTTTGAACTTTAAAGTCTATTGAACAATCTGAAGAACTTCTTTACCAATGATCGTTTATAGGGCAACCAACAAATCAACGTGACATCTATCATCACCAACTCACGTATGCTTGGACTTATGGGATATGATAAACAATTCTTTTCAATTGAGACAATAGTACTCTTTAAGGATATATAGTTTTCTAAATTGTAACAAATATGAAAAGGCCAAGAATTAGAAAATCAATCAATGTTGCCAATGATATTAAGATACTTGCCTTCTATTGAAGCTATGTAATTATTCACAAAAGATCTTTGAAGAGAATAGTTTAAAATGTTTATAAAATTTTTCTATTTCATTTGAATTTTTTATTTTTATTTTAGTTTTTTAATTTAATGTCTTTTTTACAGTCTTTTAGAAAAATTTATTAATTAAGTGAATACTTTGCTTTGTAACAAAATTTTAAAAATATTTTCCCCATACGTGAGGTATTTAGGATCAAAGTTTTGATGTTTATATTATATTTATAGATAATAAAATGTCCCGAACTATATTTGTATATACCTTTATTGGTTTAAGAGTTATATTGCATTTTGTATTTGACTTAATATTTCATATATGGTTTCGTATATGAAAATTTATTTCATATATGAAACCATAAACCATATATGATAAAATATTTCATGTATATTTCCATATATGACAGAATAGTTAATATATTTTATCACATATGTATCTATATATCGCAAACCACATCATGTATGAATCCATAAACCAATATACAACAATATATCGTCATACATGAGCCATATATAAAAATATATGACCATTTTTGGTTGGGTATTACTTTTTTTTTCTAGCAATTAGTCGCATTTTTTTCTGTTAGAATTTCTACTCCAAGATGTTTTCAGTATGTTATTTGATGAACGATCAGCATCCATTTTAACTTCTACATGATATGCGCAGAAATTAAAATTTTTAAAACAACTTTTGAATTAAACTATAGAAAAATAACCAGAAAATTTTTAGATGACTCAACAATGTATTTTAAAGAAGATTTTATAACGCTATCATTTTTAAGATTACGAAAATGCATTTTTATCCATAAAATTTTAAAACTTCTTATTTTTTTGAGCGCAAAACCTAAACATTGAGATACCTACATTTTGATAGTGTTTTACACCGGGGCTTCGATGTGTCTAAACAAAATACGTTTAGACAAAAGTATCTCGTTTAACACCAAAACTGATTTATTTTGAAAGATTAAAAAAATAATCATTAAAATAAACTGCAGCAAATATACTGATGCGCAGTGGGGTAGAATCGATAATTCTTGAAAATAAATTTGTAACTTGTAATTGTAACTAATGAGCTGGTTGTATTTACATAAAAATTCACACAGACGTATCAGAGGCGGGCACAATAATGAGTTTGGAATAGGAACTCCACAGTTTCCTCAGGAGCGGAGCTAAGAGGGCTCAAATTACCTCTGACAAATAAAATTTTTAACCACTAGCCAAATTTTTGTTTATTACCTGATTTCAAAGACTTCTATCTCTTGATAGGACCTATCAAAAAAAGTAATTACAGAAAAATCTAGCTAAATCGTTCGGAAGTATTTGGCTACATATGGAAAACAACGCTCTTTACCCCAAAATCTTTTTAATACATTCCACATAAGGGCAACTATATGGCATTATATCAAGAATCAAAAAAAACTTTTTTTAACACAATTATTATACAACTTTAAAGAGGGAATTTTTTACGCAATGTTTAATCACAATATTTGTTGTCAGAGCTTATGTATGGTCGTGGCTAAAGTCCAAAGTGAAAAAAATAAATTATTTTAAATTAATAAAATTTTTGTTTTCTTATTTCACACTTTAGACTCAGAAAATATTACCTGACATTATAATAAAAACAAAAAGTTTTTACTATTTATATTGGTAAATTTTGTTAAAAAATAGTATAAAAATTTTTGTACAAAATTGTGGTCGTCACGTGGTCAAATTGACAGTTTATTAATTTACTGTAATTATTATTATTTTCTTAAAGGTTTAAAGTTTTAAAAACAAAAAAGTAATATAAATATTCAGATTTATCCATAACTTTTACATACACGTTAAATATCAGAATGTACTCTGCTTTAACATTTTGCGAATTTTTGCGAATTTCGATTTGAGCCATTTTGAAATGTTTAATGTATCATTGAATATTTTAGGTCTGCAGCTCACAAATTTTAAAATAATTTTATGAAATTTTATATCTATAATTTTTTTAAATAAGAAAAATTACTAATGAAATTTGTTATTATTGGTCCATTATTTCACTAAGCTCCTATACAAAGATTTTCCCGGAAAATAGGTTTAACGATTATAAATGTCATATATGTATTGTCAGGTTTTGATCAAATTTAGCAATGCTGCATTTTTATTAACCATAAATTACTCTACAAAATTTCATAGGAGTTGGTTTACATTTGAGCACAGTACCCATATATATCACTTCCCGAAATTCACTTAAAGTGCATAAATCATAAATAATATATAGCTCAAATTTGACACGACTAGCTTTTACTTATAAGATTATACAGATCTAGGGGTATCAAAAACGATGAAAATACAGTGGTATGTATGGAAAAAAAATATATTTTCCCAAATTCATAATTTCTTAATATGTTGAATAAACTTCAGAATAGTATTATTTTTACGTACGTATTTATACCTATTTTCAATTATAGAATAATAATATAATATTTATAAATTTAGTAGTCACCAAAGAAGAAGCAAATAAAAAAATCTACATGTATATTTTAATTGTTTTTTCGTAAATCTTGTTCGGCATGTTATATTAAAACATATTTAAAATCCAGAAAAGATTATCTTTCTACTGAAACCAATTGCTTACGAAAATACCGTGGTTTATTTAATGCCACGATTTTTGTTCCTTTTCCCCAATGTGCATTCCGCAATTTCCATAATATTCCAGTAGAAATCTGGAAAGGCATATATTTTTGGGGCAAAACTTTTTTGTACAAAATAAAGTATTTAATTTTGCGTTCACAGACTTAAAAATGCTCTTCCACAGAAACATCAGCAATTAGAAAAGCTTTTTCAGTACAATAAAATCAGAGATTTCATGGATGAAATATATGAAATTTAGAAATGTAGTGCAATAAAATGATAAACATTTACCAGTAATCTTTTTTAAAAAAAGATTAAAAATATGTGAAAAAGAAGCGAAATATTCTTCATTACCCAATACCCCACTTTCCCCTATCCAAATAAAAGTCATTATAAATGGAAAAACTATTGTGAAAAATTTTATTCTGATATCAAGTTATTAAGCTTCAAAAATAAAAAAAGTCACTTTAACTGTTATTAAATTTGACTTTTGTTACACTATAATACGTATTTTGAATCATCAATATTACCTCAATGGTTACAACACGAAGTGAAAGTAAAAAAAAAACAAAATTCCTAAAGGGTTTTGTAAATTTAATTTGAATTTTGTTTTCATAGCATCCTAAACTTCAGATATTTTGCAGCACATTTTTCATTGTGTGTGAAAATAAAAAAGTTTAAATCAGTCATGCATTTCAAATAGATACCATGCCTCTCTTTAGCCCACTGTTTATTATATTATTTAACTACTACCTACAGCAGTGGTTGTTACTATATTTCCTATCTTTGGCTTATCAATACACATTATTTAAATGATCTTCCTACATCAAAATCGCAAAAATGGTTTCTCGGGACTTTTTAATCGTTATGTGTAATGCATCTGACATACCACGGAAACTATGAAATAGAATTGCTTAACACTTAGGTGTGCAACTATAGTTCCAAAAATTTTCCAGAGACTTAAAAATAGAACAAAAAGCTTTATATACCCATTTTAAAATCGACCGCCATTTATATACCCTGTATGCTAATTCGTGTGAATATTGTTTTTCCATATTATCATTCATATTCGTGTCCCTTGTTTTTGTTTTTCATATTATCATCCATATTCGTGTCCTTATTCATTCACTTATTTGTTTGTAACGATAAATGTATCTGTATATGTACTATATGATTGATAATATACATACACATGTATATGTTACTCTGCTTTGTTTTATCTATAGCACTTGCTACAAACAATATCTGTAAAGATTCTCTTATAACAATCTTGAACACGCGTCGCACAGTGTGGTGATTTCATATAACAAGCGGCCACAAATAGAAGCATTTATTGTATTTGGAAAAAATTGAACCAAGGACATGCCTACCTTTCATATAAATTTGAGATTTCTAAATGAGTAAAATCGAGAATTTCGCAACAAAATTATTTTGTACAACTCGAAATTTTTTATACTACAATTTATACGAATTTTTCGCAATTCGGATAAATAAAACTATATAAATTGTAATATATATATTTTTCTTATATTTTAAATTTTAATTCAAAATATCACAGTTAAAGCTTTTCCTGGTCAGTTAGCAGGTAATATTTGAGCCGAGTAAAGACTACTTACTTTCTGCCTGAATAAGGACTTATCTTTGTTCGAGTTGTCCATAAATTCATGTAGCTCTTTTTCCACTTTAAGGGTACTCAAAAATATATACCAGTTTTTTGCTTGCAACAAGTACCTACACATATGTTAAAAAATATGTAGCTATTTCTAGCTTACCGCAGACTAAAATGTAAGTACCTATATAATATCAAAATGTAAGTACCTATATATTATCCAACTCGAATACTAACAGACATCAGAAAAATATTTTACATTATCCTTCTAAACGAAAATAGTGTTTTTACGAAGTAAAAAATTTTAGAAATTGGAGGTTCCGGCGATCTTGGTGAGTTCCTCATTGAGAAAATAAAACTATTCTGCTTGCTTATATGGAGTACTCATATAATGCGGATCCAACTTAAGATTTTTTACCCAATTAAGAAGTAATTCTAAAGGTCATTGCCATTGGCATTACCGCTTGGCGAGTTTAGTCGCCAATTGCCCTTTTTCAACCACTTTTTTGGACCCGTTTTTAAAATGGAACTAATACCTTCTAAGATTATGTGTTAAAAACGAGAAACTAAGTTCCTTGAAATATCTCGACCCATTGTATATTAATTCCAACGAAGAAATTAATTACTCTGAAATTTGTTCACAATATATTGATGTAAAAAAGACCCCGAAGAATTTATAAATTAACTGAAACTCTTTAAAACTAAAGCTAGTGATGAGCACATTATGAACAACTATTTAAAATATAAAATGCCGAATCTTTCTGGATCAGAATGGGAAAATTAAAAAATAGATTTGTTGAATCATTTATATTTTTACTTTGGCTCTTAGCAGTGACTCGGCGGAAGGTCTTTTTTTTTAATTATCACTCGGCGGAAGGTCTTTTTTTTTAATTATCACTAATGAAAAATAAATTGCCCAACAGACTTAAGAACACCTTGTGAAGCCATGCTTTCAGTACTAAATTGTTAAACGGGAAATGGTAAAAATGTAGTCCCAGTGAAGACGTCGTACAAAAGTACAGAAATTTAATTAATAAAAAGAGAATTTTATGTTAACAATTTTTATGAATAAATTTTTATTTTTGCAATAACAAAAATTATTATAAATAAATTATTTTGTTATTATCAAAATTGAGTTTAGTAGTTTTTCTTAAAATACAATATTTTTTGTTTTTGTTTTTATCAAATATATAAACTTAGGAGTTTTTTTAGATTTGAAGCAGTTGGTTCCTTTTTTCAAAAACTCTAATTTTTTTGCCAACTTTATTTTTAGAATCCACTTTTTTGAACACTTTTTAAAAATTATCTACGGTAACATTGATTGCCCTTATGTAGTGATTTTATTACTTAAAGTAATGATATAAGTAAGTGGTTAATAATATCACTACCAGAAAGTACCTATCTGGCCTTCGAAAGTAATGGCATTTGAAATGACTTTTACTTACTAAGTAATGGGTAAAAGAAGTACTACTCATTACCCAAATTCAATAATTTTATATAAAAAATATCAATAATAATTTAACATTGTAATATATAATTTTATATTATAATTTAACATTACAATGTTTATAAAAAAAACCAAAATACGTTCAACAATTGCATCCTTAAAAAAACATACTGATATTTTCATGCAGTCATTACTAAGAGCCACTTTCATCTGACATATTTATAAAGTTATTTTCTCCATTTATGTAGAAATATATGATTTAGTTGTTGATGCTAAACTCTTCTTTATAAATTTTCCTTAAGATTCAGCTTATTTTCTGTATTTAGATTAGTTTGGCTCATTTTGCAAAACAAGACGTTCCATCAGGTCTTTATTAATATCTACATGGCTATGTTTCCAAGTATTGTTTAAACGAATTTTTTTTTAAACTCTATATGTTGCTTCTATAGCTTCCTCTAATAATATTTCTACTACTCTTATATTCTGAAGCACTTATTAATATTATATTAGAAGCAATTGGCATATAATACTAAAACTATGCTAAAACTTTGCAAATATTTGATTGAAAATGTATGATCACTTATTTTAGAAAAAAAATACAAAATTTTTATACCCCACACCACCATAGGTGGTTTACAAGGACGAATCCTAATCAAAGAACAAATATCTTCCCGGAATAGAGGTTTAACGATCATAAATGCATTAAATATAGCAGTATTTAAATGCAATTCGGTGCAAAAAAGTTTTGTATAAGCATCTATCTTTGTGCCAAATTTCATGAAGATCAATTCATAATTGAACATAGCTCCCATATAAAACACTTTCCCGCAAATCACTTTAACGTGCATATACACATATTAGTATCAGGTTCATATTCGACACAAACAAGTTTTATATAAGTAGAAATCATAGAGAAAGTTTTATATAAGTAGAAATTATAGAGACAAATTTTATGAGGATCGCTCCATAATTTACCATAGTTCCCATATAAGTTCACTTTCGGGAATCATCCTAAAGTGCATAAATTCTTATAAATCTTAGTATTAACGTAATATTCTGTATTCGTATATTTTATTTTACACTTAGTAAAAGTATCGGTCCACAATTGTCCGCATGTCTAATATGGTGTGGGGTATCATATGGTCGGACTTGACCGACTATATCTTTCTTATTTGATTTTTTTTTTTTTTTTTTTTTGGCGAATAATAAAAAACAGATTATGTTATTGACTGGAAAAAGATATTTGCATAAATGATGTATTTGCAATACATTCTCCTTTATTGAAAAATTAATTTATTCGTAAATTGTTATTTTATTCAAACGCTTTTCTACTTCTGCAAGCAAAAATAAGAAAAACTTTGATAAGTATAACATACTTATCAACTTTTTTTATTATTAAAATTAAATTTAGTCCCGGTATTATATTGCTATCTTAGTGGTAAAATCGTACTTAAGTTGTTAAAATTGTTTTATGATCAAAAACTTAGGTATTATTTTTCCATCCCTTAAGTTTTTCTTAAAAAAATGTATTGAAAATAAAAATAAAAATACAAAATCTAATAAGATTATTTTTAATTTTAAAAAAAATTTCAAATACGCTCTAAATTTATATTTTCTTTGTAGTTATATTTTGCACTGACCTTTTTAATTTTTCAGCCCATAAACTTAAGATTTCTTTACGTCTTTAAAGTTATTTAAGTTTTTTTTTTTATTTGTTGGTTTTTTATTTATTTTTGGTGCCAAATTAGGGTGGCTTCAAAAATTATTTTACCTAAAAAAGTAATTTTGATATTTATAATTATTTTTTACATAACGATTAGCAAATAGTAATCAAAATTAAAAGATATTCTTAAAAAAATTAACATAACTAGGATAAAACATTTTAGGGAAAATAAAAAATATTTATTAGTTTTAGTTAAAGAAAATTTTTTGGAAAGTTGGGACCACCCTATTGTACATACATAAAAGTTTAAAGCTCTCTATTTGTTTTCTTGTCAACTTAAGTTTTAAACTGTAAAACGCAACACTTTGAACTTAACTACACACTAAGGGAACAGTATAAAACCGGGTCTTAGTTTTTTAATTTTTTATTTGGCCAAGATTTGCCGTCCAAAATGTTCTTGCTTCTATTGTAATTTCAATGATTGATTTAAATATTATAAATGTGCTAAATGCAGGACACTGCAAAAGAAACCTATACTTTTTGAAATTTCAGACCTGTGGTAATAATATATTAAAATATAAAAGATATAATATAAAGATATAATCTCTCTCTAAAGTTGGAAGTTATATAAAGTTTTAATTTATTTCATTTGTTTATATTTAGAGTAATGGTGAAATACACACGATAAATAAATCGTTAAAAAATCATGCTACCATACTTTAACAACATCATACTATATAATTTATATAAAGTTAAAGAGTTTTGCCATTTTTGGAGGTTTTTTCATTGCATTGTCCATACCTATCATTAACTTTTAACTTTGTCGGTCTATAACTTTTTATTTTTGAATATTGTCACCTAGAATATTCTTAATAGAATCGCATTAAAAATTCTGAAAATTGGTGGAAATCATTTTTTAATTTTTGGCGGCACTCACCACACAGTGAGTCTTCAAGTTGACATGATTTGTTTTTTATTTTCGTAGTTGTCACATTTACCCATACACAAAAACAAAAAATAAATGAAAAAACACATACTTCTACGATGAACAAACGAATGAACGGCTTTAACTTGATTATATGTACATATGTATAACTATATATGTATGTATAGAAGTATGTACCCTTCAAACATTTGAATGATAAATTTGTTGCCAATCTTCTGAGGTCACTTCTTAGTGAATTCTAGATGATTGTCGGAATTATTATTATTACTATCGTCCTTTCATATTCCAAAAGTATGCATTGAAATCACTTCTGGAAGATAATATGACGACAATTAAAATTTAAGTACAAAACTAAGTACATTACTATTGCACATTGATCTTCTTGGCGTGTGTTAAAAAGATTGCAAGTTTTTTTAAAGAAAATAACACAATAAAGAAGCAGGTAAAATCATGTATTGCAGTAATAGTTTAACTTAGGTACAGTTTAGAACAATTTTGATAATTAAGTGTGTTATAGTCAACAAAGGATATTTGAAAAAAGTGAGCAAACCTTAATAATATTTTATTTAGTAAAAACATACTTTTCTCACAGTTTAAATTTATTTTAGGAAAAACTCAATCAAACAGAGAAGTATTTGCATATTTAAAAAGGCCAAACTCTGCTCGTAAAAATGCATTTTCACATTCTTTACATGAAAGGTAATCTGAAAATAATTTAATTATAAAGATTATTATTATTAATCTTTTTTTTCTTCTTTTAAAGGTATAGGAATTTACTAAAAGCTTTTAATGAAGATTTTATTTTGAGTTCCCTAAATACAAAATTAATTTTTATGTGAATTGTTATTGTGTGAAATAAAAGTAATTATGAAATATTAAAAGCAAACGTTAATTTTAATTATAAATACAGAAATAGTAGAAGTGCAAATTCATCTTCAAGAAGATACTAAGACGACATTTCTGTAAGCAAACGACTCTTTTTCGACACTTCTACAGTGGCCTTTTCGAGACTCCTAGAAGACTCTTTCACGAAGAAGAGTTCTTTGGCAATAGTTTTAACGATGAATTTCAACTTCTGGAAGAATCTTCTTGTTGATTTCCGCAATAAAATATTTTTGCAGGGTATGTTTGCCTATATGTATATCCTTGTTTGTATGCATTTGATTACGTATGTATGTGTATGTTTTCTCGTATGGTTTGATTGATATATTAAATGTTGAAATGTCTTTATATGTAAAAATCTCTGTATGTAATTCTCTTGGTTTGAAAATATATATTTTACGTTAAAGAATAATATAAAAAGCCAACAACCAATAATACATACAGACAATCACATGCTTACAATAATAAAATGGGGCATATAAATTTTACACTGATTTAAGTAACATGCTCAAGTGTTAGAAAAAAAGATTTGAGTTTGAGTAGAGAAGATTTATGAAGCTTTAACACATTTATAAATGAAAAGCAAAATTTTGACAAATAGATCTTATAAATAAGGTTTTTCTTTCATTTCAGTATGTATGAGTTATTGCCAAAGGATTCTCTTTCATTTTTTCTGGTATGTTTGATGTCTTCTTTAGCGTTATGATTAATTTACAAAAAGGAAAGATTAAGCAATTTATTTGGAGGCAAAATTTACAATTTATATTGGAATGCATTGTTTCCATGCATTCCAATAAAATAAAAAATGATTATTAAGAAAATAAAAATGCTGACAACACATAATTTTAATACCGAATAAAAAAAGCCATACGAATGAATATGAAGTGTTAATGTTTAGATTGTTTAAGTTTTCAGCATAAATACTTTTAAACTCAAAAGTATTTTTATTTATTTTCCAAATGAAATCATTTTATCTTATTCCTTTCGCATGATTTAGGTAACTTAACTGATAGACTTCAATAAATTTTTAATTTTTGAAATTAATATATGTAGTTATAGGAAATCGTACATATGTATCTTGTATAAACAAAATATGTTGTCTGCGTTTTTTAAATTATTAGAACATGAGCTCTGTTGACCGATATTTATCTACCTACATTTTAAAAATTATAATATTGATTTTGGTTTTCATACCTACAACTCTATGTTGAACTGTTCCCATAATTTATACTGATACCTTTAAATGATTTTTAAAATTGTTCATAAGTATTGAAGTATTAAGATAAACAATTCAGGGCTCTTTATTTATATTTGCATACACTTACAGTTGTATAAATTGTATAAAAGTATTGAAAAATGTATAGTACAACTGTTATAGAAACATTTTTACATTCACCTACTAGTCTCAAAAACAATTATGATTCTTACACATTTAAACAAAATCATACTCATACATTCATACATTTGTATTTGATTATGCATATTGTGTTGCATAAATATGGGTGTATTTCAAATAAAATTAAACAAAAAAATGTATGACTAAGGATACAAGCAGATAAACACCAGCAACTGAAATGAGAAATAAAAATAAGCAGATAAACAAATATAATTAAAACAAGTGAGAATGCTATATTCGGCTATGTCCTACTACAATCACATGGTATTTTGTTAGTTTTTTATTTAGAAATAGCTCTATGAAAAATAATGTACAATTTATTAACATCAAAAATAAATAAACAATAAAGATTTTCAATTGTACCTCTTTTAAATTTATTGAAAAATATTTTAAAATATTATCGGTGACCTTATTATTTGGAACAATAATATGTAATAATTTATTAAAAAAACGAAAATTTTTCATGACTTATATTTCTCGCAAAAATTCAATGTTTGGATCAAAAACTAAAATCGTAATCACTTCAAAATCTTTAATCATCCATATTTCTTAGAAAAAATCGAATATTTTATATACATATATATATGTTTAACCTGGTTGAAACTTACTTTAATTCTTAGAAACTTTTACGGTAAAACTATTTTAAACAAGAATTGAAGCTAATAGAGTGCAAAATTTTAGCAAAATGGGTTTCATGATTGTGGTTCAAAGTTGTTCAAGGAACTTAGGAAAAGGGCTAAAAATTACTTAACCTTTCCTTGATCTCTTTCAATCTCATATATACTAATCGCACTTTGTGGATAAATTATACACCTTCTTTGTTATTGTTTGCAGAATTTCAATAATTGACTTTGCATGCTTCACCGGCACTTTTTGGTAGATGGAGATAAAAGAAAATATTTGTGAGTGATAGGTATATGCGCCCCTCAACAGAATAAAAATTTTGAAATAGGGTTCGGTGCCTGTTGTAATCATGTGTATTTTGCACTATATCTCTAGATGTACCCGAAATAGTCAACGCAATAGATGGTCTCAAAGTTTGGAAAACAAGAGCGAAAATTTAAAAAAATCTCAGTTTTTCGCAAGGCACATTCATGTAGAATAGCATTTTTTTTATATATAAGCATTTCCAAATTTTTGGGTGATTTTTCACATTATAAGTTTTTTTTTAATAATTTTTATAAGTAGTTTCTATGGTTGATAAGGCACTTTTAATTTGGAGAATGAAGCACCGCATGAGAAAATTTTTATTAAATATAAATAATTTTGATTTGCTTAAATGAAATATTCCGTAAAAATAAAAAAATAAATTATTTTATTCGTCGTTGAAAAGAATAAAAAAGACTAAAAGCTAAAACGATAACTTTGAGGCTAAAAGCAAAATAAAAAGGCTATATTTAGCCTTAAAAAGCATAATGTAGATCACCACGATCAAACACAACATGATTATATGCCTCTGTGTGTATCAACATTGAAGCGAATGCACACACACAGGTACTCTTATAAACAAATGTGTTGTGTATATTAATAGTTAAGTAATGCGACAGCGACTTTTATGGTAAAATCATTAAAATGTTTATATTTTGGTCTATAACTTTTCTTCTACTGGTCCGATTTAGGTAATTTTTTGGTAGTAATGTGAAGTGAACTGAGGTATTCATTCTCGATTTAAAATTTAAAACTTATCAATGGAATTATAAAATTTTAATGAAAAATCGTCAGTCTTAATGTTTTTTCCTAGATATAGTTCTATAAATTTTTTCAATTAAACCGATTTGCTGATTTTAAATACCAAACTGCTTAGGAAAACAAGACACAATCTGGGTGAATTTCTTTTAATTCGAGTTAGTAGTTTGGACGTGAGAATGATTCCCACAGACGGGCAGACAGACGGACATAGCTTAATCGACTCATATGAACTAAGAGTATACACTTTATGGGTTCATAAATGATTATTTCTTGATGTTACACATGGAACGACAAACTGAGTATACCCTCTTTTACCACTAGTGGTGGAGGAGGGTATAAAAAGAATCTACTAAAATAATTACTAAAAGAGACCTAATAAGGACTGATTTCAGTATATTTTTTATTTTTTTAATTATACTAAGAAAAGATGCCTTTTGATTTTTTTTTTTCATAAATGTTTTTGAAAAATTGTACTTTTTAAAAAATCGGCAGTTTCTTTGAAATATTATATTTTTATACCATTCACAATATTTGTAAGAGTATGTATATAAATCCAGTCTGGAAATTTCCATACAAATTTGTATGAAAAATGCGCAATACCGCTGGGTTATAAAATAAAATTTGTTTTAAATTCTCTCCGGATTTTTTGTTGCTTTTATTTCCTCATAAAAAATATTACCATACTTTTTAAAAATTTATGTGAATTTCGTAAACAAAATTGAAAAAGGTCTGAAGTAAAAACAGAAATAAAAAGAAAATAAATAAAATTGTTGCTTATTTTCCGTTACCGTTTAAGTTTTTGTTTAATTTAACAATGCAGACTCTCTAAATAAATCCGGACTTGTTCTTTTAAATATTTTATAAGAATTTTAAATAAAAATAAAAAAAAATATGTTTAATTATGTTTATAAATAGTATCTATGGTTAAAAAAAAATTAATTATAATAATCGATTTAGTAAGTTCATAAAAATAGTTCTTATTTTTGATATGGATAAGCAAACGCCGCGTGCGGAAATTTTTGGTAAATATAAATAATATAGATTATTTGTGCGAATAAATATACAAAAATGCTTGAATGTATGATTCTGTAAAAATAAAATTAGTAATAGCTAATAAGAATTTTTTTCTTTGCTGTTAAAATACTAACATTTTAGCCTTTTTAAAACAATTATAAAGATCAAAATAGGCTAAAAGCTAAGGTAAAAATTTTGAGGCTAAAAGCAAAATAAGCCTTAAAAAGGCTAAGCTGACAACACTAGTTAGAGTAAATAAAGCAGCAAGGTAAAATGAAAGTTTACTTCATTTTAAGATACTTTTTCTCAAAATTTTCACCCTACCATTACACTTTTATAAACTGGAACAAAATGAAACACAATATAAAAAGTTGGTATTGTATGAAAGATTTTTGGCAGGCGCCTTTAATGATATGAGTAAAATTCTTTTGACAGAAATATGAACACAAAATCCAAAAACTCGAAAAAAATACATTTTTTCATTTTAATCCAGCTTACGAAATTATTATGCCAAAAAGAACATTTTGGAAAACGGTATTTGTAAATGAAGTAAATTTTCATTTGATCTGGGAACTATGATAGCCTTTATCTTGGGACCATTCTAATGTACATGTATGTATACATAGAAAAAGTTATTCCATAAAATTTTTCAATTAATTTTTTATTCGGTTTTAAAATTAAATTTAATAAAAAATATTTATTAATGTAATTAACTTTTTCTTTTAGTTTTCTTTAGACAAAAAAACGACAGCTCTCTAAAAATCGTACAGAAAAAATATTTTACAACAAGATATATGTTTATATCAATCATGAACGGCGTTTTCCAATTGTTTTTTTTTTTTTTTTTTGTGGTCTATAAAAATACAAAACACTACCGTAAAATGCAGATTGATGACAAATATGATTTTGAAGATAAATATAATTATTAGGTAAATAGAAGTTTTTTTTATATTTGCTAGCCCATACTAGCCGCCTCTTCGGCTACATATGTTTTATACATCAATATAACGAGAAAAGTCATCAGAATTTTATTATTGAAAATCTTCAAAATCTGTCAAAAAAAAACTTTAAATTTTTAATATAAATTTCGTTCTGTAATTTTTTCTATATTTATATATATATTTTCAAAGAAATCGGTAAAAAATCAGCCAAAATATGGGCAAAAAACTTTTTCGCAATAAACTTGTTATAGTTTTTCTATTAGTAGTGATAAGCATTAAAAACAACAAGATAAGATATAGTCAATCAAGTCCGAACATAATACACCATACACCATTATGTAGGTTGAATCTAACTTTTTTATGGATTTATGCACTTTTGGTAGATTCCCGAAAGTGGGACTTATATGGGAGATACGGTAAATTATGGACTAAGAGAATGATCAGCATCAGCAACATCAAAAAATTTTTATTGTGTTTTTGATTTTAGATTGTTGTTTTTCATGTTCACAATTAAGAATAGAAAATTTTTAAGAATAAATTAAAATTGTTCGCTTAAATTATTTTAATCTGTTTGTTTCTTTGATCTAGGAAATTCATTTGTTGTAATTGCTTTGTGGAATCATAAGATGTTAACATTTAGTGGGAAAATTGTTTTATGTTCATGTGGTAGGGAGGGCTAGTCTGTTATGTGGTAATCACACTTGCTCACATCTAATATCTGCCATCAATTTCACAAGATGTTAACATCCTCTCATATAAATTGTATAGAGCTCAACATTTTTCAACATCTTTAAACATCTTTAAAACATTTTTCAACATCTTTAAAAGATGTTCCTATCTCATTTTGTTCCACCTAACATCTTTCGATTATTTTAGTGTCATCCCTAGAAAAATTACTTGAAATTGAAAAAAAAAATCAAGAAAACAATGTAAACAAAAAAAATCATGAGAACACAGCAACAACATCTTTTTTAAAACTTTTCAACAGAATACAAATATTAACAAAAATTATGTAAATTATAGTATTCATATTTTTTTTTTCTTTTTATTGTTTAATTACAAAATTTAATAGAAATTATTGCTTATTTTTAATAATTGTTAAAAACTTCTCCTTTTTCGTCAAGCATTTTCTCGCGATCATGTGACATTTTCGTTGTTGAAAGATGGTAGATGTTGCAAGTGTAAACAAATGTTTTATATTTTCAACATCTTCCATACATTCCCCTCAGATGAACGCTAGTGTGAAAATGGCATTATAGTAGATTTAGTTGCGTAAGGATTTAATATAAACATTTTCACAAACTGGAAGTTTATGTATAATTATGGTAAAAATTAAGGGCAATATCAAAACCCACTGATTTATTCAAATACAATGTTTGGTATTTTCAATGTTTGGTGGTATTATTTTAGCATATTTTAGAGTTTTCTAGTACAATTTCAAAAATTGCGAAAAATTGTGTTGGATTTTAAGTTATTTCTCTACATATTATACGAAAATATAATTTATAAGAGTTCATTACAAAGAAATGCTATTTAATATTGTGGTCCTTGGGTTAAAACCCAAGTAAACTTTTTTGGTCCCTAAAATTTTTTTCTTCCGAAATTTTTTCATACGCCTCTACATTTTCATTAAGCATTACGAACACCACCTAATTATGTTAATTATATGTAATTTCATGTTGTCAGTGCGATATGTCTTAGCAAAATCTGTTTTGATAAAAGAGTCACGTTTTCAACTATCAGCGACATTTAACTTAAATTTATGGTCCTGATTAATCACTTATGGGGTAATTCCAGAAAGTTTCGACCCAACTCGGATTTAGACCATTTCCGATTTTGATGCGTTTCATATGGCGTATTAACCTGCACTATACAGCGAACGGTTCATATTCTATGAACCCCTAAAGTAGGACATCTCGAGCTTTTTTAACAAAAATGAGCAAAATTTAAGCTCGATTATTGGAAAGGACTGAGATTTTCCTTATCATAAAGTGGTAACAACTTAACATTTTCCTTCCGCAAAGACATCAAAAATTAAAAAAAAATCTTTATCCTTGGATATTCTGAAAAAGGGTTTTCTAATTTTCTTTATTTATTTGTATGATATTTGTAATGCAAAAATTTCAAAATAGAACCTAAATGGAATCAGAATGGATATGTTAGATGTAAATGTTTTTTAATTTTTTAACGTTTTATTTGTATATTGAATATGCCATTTTTTAAGGCCTCATAATATGTATTTAAATCTTTAAAGTAAACACTAACGATTAATTGATCCCTAACTAGAGCATAGCTATTTGAATAACTAATCCTTCGTAGGGGTGAAAAATCGACCCTACGAAGCCTTGAATTTGATTGAACTTCAAAAGAAAACTTGCAAGAGGATTGGAGTGAGTCTGCAGTTTTATAATGTATTTTGCACTGTGCTTTTTAAACTCATCTTTTACCAATAGAACCTCTAAGTTTCTATAGATATTCTCACTATCTATACAAATGTAACATGACCTGACTGGAGTATACTTATGTCATTAAGTGTAATAGGAGGACAGTTTCCTCTTCTGAGGATGAATGTAACATGGTTAATTTTCAATTCATTCACTCATATACGCCAGTTTTTCAACTATGTATCCACACGTCGGAGGTAAATATCAAGTTGGATAGATGCTATGTACGATTTTTTTGTGAACTGAGTACTGCCGTATCGTCATCAAACGTAGAAAGAAACAGTTCGTAACATACTGGTAAATCAGAAGTGTAAACTAAGGTAGATTTAAGCTAGGTCCAAGAACATTTTCCCGTGGAATATCTGATTTTATTTCAATTTCTTCTGTCACAAATTCGTTATATTAAGACAAATTTTTTGACCAAAAAAATCATTATGATCCAAGAACTTTAGGAACATATTGTGGAATACATATAATTTTATTTATTTATTAATTTATTTATTTTTTTAACGCTCTTTCAAAAAATGCAAAAAACTTTTATTTTTTGATTTTTTAAAAATGAATCAATCAATTATTTTTGAGTTTTATTTTTACTCAAATTATAATTATTATTTTTGATTTTTAATTTTCGATTGTAAAATAAAGATTATTTTTTCTTTAGTTTAAAAATTATGATTGTTTTAGAGCAAAATATAACAAAGTAATTTTTAGGAGGAAAAGTTAATAGTTATTTTAATCGTTTATTGTTTTTAATCGAAAAATCAAATTATAATCAGTGCAAATGAAGGAAAATCTAAAAATAATTGTTATTTTTTAACCAAAAAAAATAAAAAACGAAAAATAATAATTAAATTGCGATTTTTATTATATTGGTAATAATCGCTAGGATTCCTGCTTTACTGTAAATAAGCTGTCAGATAGATAGGACTCCAGCAATTTGTGGGTACATGGTGATAGTAAACATTTAATTTTATATATTAAACCTTTGTGCCAAAATCGAAAGCATGCGGAACATCTAGAAAACACATTTGCTTATCTATCCAGTTAGACGATTCACTTGTTTTATGGTCCAATGATATTTCTGTCGTTCAACACGCAGAAAAAAACATGGCTACGGTATTGTCACTACAACAATATTATATTCTCATTGTTAATTTTCATTAACTTTAATAATACTGTGTTCGTTATAAGAATGTTTATGTTTCAGTTTTATCATTTAATGTTTACTTTCAATAAAAACTCTAATATAATTGTCAAAAAAATTTAATGTTTTTGAATATTTTCATCAGAAAAAATATTTTTTTGATATGAAGAAATATCATTATTTCTACAAAAATTAAATACTACCAATATTTTCCTTTGTTTTTAACTATGTCTTGTTTTTAAACCATATTAATATTATAATTCAAATAACAATAGGATGTTACAAATATTTTTAATACATACATGGTTGAAAAACTTATAATTTGTTTATTTTTGAATATATTCTCATTTAGCTTATACACGAATAAATGTAAGTAGACAAGGTTTTGTTATATTTGGTGTGATTCAAGTAGTATAATATATTGATTAACTACTATTGGTTAACAAAAAGTATCTTGGACGGCATATGAAAAATAAAATAAATAAAATTACGAGTATTTATTGATCTAACATAATAAAATTAATATGAAACATGTTATGAGCATTTTTAAATATATTATAAAAATTTTTATGGTAAATAATAGGATGAAGCTGAACCATAATATGAGAAAATCAGGGCATAATTGTATAAAACTCGATTATAACATTATAAAATATTTAAATACAAAATGTAAAAATTCAGATCATAAAATGAAAACTCAGATTATTTTATGATTATAATGTTCATATTTATTATTTATGGCTATATAGTACCAATCATAATATGTTGCTCTTCGATTATTGTTCCTGCAACCATATATTTTCCTTGCGTGAAGAATGGTATAATTTGATTTTGAAATACTTTCTCGAACAGCTTCAACAAATAAGATAGTATGCTAATAGGTCTATAAGAAGATGGTATAGTAGGAACCTTTCCCGGCTTTGGTATCATTTTAGTCTGAGAAGTTTTCTAAATTTTTGGAAAAACTCCTAGTTTTAAGCTCACATTCAAAATTATTGACAGCACGATTATTACCATATTTGGTAGGTTTTTAAGCATGGATGATGTTATTGAATCATATCCAGGTGATTTTTCAACATTTATATTTTCTTTGATAACTGTATTAATGACCTCCAATAGGATTTTTAGGAAATATTCTAATATATTACTTTGTATAAAAATTAATTGCTAACTAGATTATTTTTAATTTTTTTAAGGTATGACTTCTGAAAAAAAAATTCAAATTGCTTTTACGAAATTTTGCGCTTTTCACTTGAATCTTATTCCTAACTAAACTCTGTGGGACTATAATTGCATTCCCCATTCTAGATGTTTCTACTGTAACGACAAAATTCTAAATCTGGCCAGAAAATATTAAAATAAAAATGCAAAAGCTAGTACTTTTTAAATCAATTGTTGGTTTTGTTAATATAAAACAAACCTAAAAATAACAATTCACTAATATATTTAGAACAAAAAAATATCCAAAAATTGAGACCATATTCAAATTACAGACAAATTATATAATGAAATTAAATTGCTTTTAAAATTATCGTTCATAAAAAAAACATAATTAAGCATTTTGGCTTTAAAACGATTATTGCTATTTTTTCATTAAAAAAATAGATGTGTGGAAAAAGTCGTTTCATTTTCTATTGATAGTGGAAATATATAGCATTAAAAGCAAATTTATTTTTTCTGTTTTTTATAGATTTTTCTAAATAAAGTCAATTATCATCTATATTAATAAAATAATTTTTTTTTAAATTCTGACAGTTATATCGAAATTTGATGTAGTGCCACAAAACTCAAAATTATTTGAGTGGGGATTCGGTTGAAAAGCTGAGCTTAAATAGCATGCAAATAAATTGATTTATCTTCTAACTACGGGCAGAGATACCGTCAGCTTTCCTTAAAGAACTTGGTGTCTCTACCGGTGGTTTAATTTCTTTAACCGCCTTTCATAAGGAAAAATTAGAATATCTATTATTTGTTCAACTTTCAATGTAATTTCTACATATTATATATATATATATATATATAAATATATATATATATATATATATATATATATATATATATCTTACTTTATATCAAAATTCACAGATAAATACATATATAATTATAAAATTTTTTGTAAAAGGACTTACCCTTAAAATTTTTATCTAAAATGCCTTTACAATTTAAAATTTTTAGACTATCTTGACTGATTTTACTCCTTATATATTTGTAAACTCCTATACCACATTATTTCTGCACGTATGGGAATATACTCGATTTCATAAATAATAAATTATGAATAATGATAATCTATAAAATTATTTTCATATACAAATACTTGCAAAACGTATACATGTTCAATACATATTCATACAAAAAATTTGAAAATTTATTAAAGTAAACCGTGTTAAAATTTTCTACTCGCATAGACAGTAAGCTTTATTTTGTACATAGAACCATTATTATAAAATATTATTTGCGTACACACATATGCATACATACACATTTGTAGATGATTTTAACAGGATTTATCAATTTAAATAATATGCGTTTATAATAGGATTTTTAGGAAATATTAAAACAATATAACTTTTATGTAACAGACATTATTTGTTGTAAACCAGGAACCTTAAAATGGTTAGGGCCTTCTGATTTTAAAATTTTTCTTTTGAGAGTATATTTCATTTTATATTTGTAAATAAATATATATGTATATATTTAATAAACACATCTTGTTAGAACACCCTTTTTCTACTTGTTTGTATTATTATAACTATGTAAATTATTTAACTCCAATTATTCGAAAATTTATTATCATTATTCAGACAAATTGAAAATTGTTAAACTATAGTAAACTTTCATTCATACACATAAAGCGGAAAAAATCAAAATTGCGAAAAAAAATATTTATTATTGTGTTTGTTTGTACATATTTATGTTTCCCCTGATTAAATATGTAATTTGTATTAAAATTGTAATGAGCTACAAAAAAAAAGCAAAAGATAACAAAATTTGCAATGGAAAAAAATATATATTTCATATAACAAAAATATAAATTACAATAAAATTTATGAAATATATCCATGATTTAAATTTAATTTACATAAAAAAATTTGGGTATATAAATTTCCATTTTTTATTGAAACTAAATTAACTAGTTGAATGTTAAATAAAAAATTAAAAAAAAAATATTTACATTAAATAATTTGTATACGAATAAATATAAATATAAAAATATCTTTAAAATAAATTACACAAGGTAGCACAGATTCTACCATACAAGATTTCTAAGCCTATTAGATACACCTAAGGTGTGCGTTCAAATAAAACATAACATATTATTTTTTAATAAAATATGAACGGAATAAGTTAAGATTAAACCTAAATCAACTACTTGTAGCATTTCTTTTCTAGATTTTTCTAATATATTACTTTGTATAAAAATTAATTGCTAACTAGATTATTTTAAATTTTTTTAATGTATGACTTCTGAAAAAAATTTCAAATTACTTTTACGAAATTTTGCACAGTATCTATAAGAATAAAAATAATCACATTTAATCACTGCTGGGACCTTCTTAAAATTCAAAATTCTAAATCTGGCCAGAAAATATTAAAACAAAAATGCAAAAACTAGTATTTTTTAAGTCAATTTTTGGTTTTTTTAATATAAAAGAAACCTAAAAATAACAATTCACTAATATATTTAGAAAAAAAAAATATCCAAAAATTGAGACCATATTCAAATTACAGACAAATTATATAATGAAATTAAATTTCTTTTAAAATTATCATTCATAAAAAAAACATAATAAAGCATTTTGGCTTTAAAATGATTATTGCTCTTTTTTCAATAAAAAAATAGATGTGTGGAAAAAGTCGTTTCACTTTCTATTGATAGTGGAAATATATAGCATTAAAAACAAATTTAATTTTTTTTTTTAATTCTTGATATTACTTATTGATTGATTTAGTTCAGTTAAAAAACCATCGTTATACATTTCAGACTCTTCGGTTGTTTCCATATCACTTGAATCATTAAAATAATTTTTGAAATAAATAATTAATGAAAAATTCTCAAAAATAAACTTTGTTTTGCTTTTTGTTAAATATTTAAAAATAATATTTAAAAATAAAATGCGCCGGAAAATTTCCAGAATTTAATAATAATTTATACGTCTCCCGTTTATTCCAAGTTTAAGACATTTGATTAAATCTTTAGAAAAGCTATTCAAATTTTTTCCAAATAATATTGAAACTTCAGTGTCCTTAAAAAGCTTTAAACCGAAATCTAATAAAACTTGGTTTATATATTTATGTATATCCTAACGAAATAGTTTTAAAAAATTATTCGATTAATCGTTAAAAATTTATCGAACTATTTTTTATTCTAAATTTTAAAATTTTATTCGTTATAAAAGAATAAAAAATTTCTTCCCCGAATAATTGAATAATTTCTGTTCGAATGACACTAGTTGCATGTCACGAGTGTCATCAATGTCTCTTTTTATGACACTCTTTATTATCATTATTATATCACATATCTTGTCACATCTTATCACATAAATTGTTTTGTAAATTTTTATTGTTTCTAGTTCGATACTATTCAGGACCATTTTCTCAATTATTCAGTGTACAAAACTTGTTGGAATATGAAAAAAGTCAACAACAACATATGAATCATTAATTTTTGAATTAATTCGCGAATCATTCATGCACTCAAGTAGTAAATTTTGAATTAATTCTTTTCACACAAAAAAATGAATTAAATGTAATTTAAGTCAATTAAAATGAATTTGGTAAAAGTGAATTGTAATTCATTTCCAATTCAAATGAATTTGTCAAATGAATTGCAGTTCTTTTCCAATTCAAATGAATATAGAATGAATTGCAATTCGTTTCTAACTCAAATGGATTTGTCAAAGTAAATTGCAATTCATTTCCAATTCATTTGAATTGAATTGATTTTGAATTAATAAAAAGAATTAGCAATTCATTTCCAAGTCATTTGAATTAAATTGATTGAAATTTGAATTGATTTTGTAAGTAAATCTACAGCATCACTGTCGTTTTGTTATTCAACTAATCTTTTATCTAAAAGACAGCAAGCATTACTCTCGTTTTGTATATTACCTATTATAGTTCAAAAATTCTTAGATTTGAAATTTCCATGATATACTGGAATTGTCAGGTAGCGGCAGAATAGGAATTGAATTATTAGGTATCGGCGAAAATGGGAAAATGGGAAATGGGAAAATTTTGTTTATTTGCTAAAAGAAACTTAAATTTTTATTTTTATCAAATTTCATTTGAATTGCAATTCATTGTTCTAATTCATTTAAATGAATTCAAAGTCAATTCGTTTGAATTGATTCAAATTTCATTAAATTCGTTTTTGTTGTGAAAAAAATTAATTCAAAATATAGCTAATTCGTAACAAATTAAAATCAAAAAAGTGTGATTCATTTACAGCTCTGGACAAAATATTGAAAATACTTTTATTTTTTATTTATTTATTTTTTTTTTATTGAGGAGCTTTGATCATACTTTATCTCAGAGTTCTTCTCAGCTTTGTTATTTAGATTTGTTTTTAGTTTGATTGACTAAATGGCTCATATTTGATTTTGAAGAAATGAACGCAACGTGCCATTACTTGGCCGAACATGTTTGAAATAGCTCTTAGGACCTTCTCTACTTTTTGGAGTTAAAATTCCTTCTTGTGATTTTTCTTTTCCTGAATCACTTTGCGTCTAAAGGTACGCCCAGACTAGTCAAATATTTAACCACAATGACATAATCACTATATAAATTATTTTCTAGTTTTTCTTTTTTAATGGGAAACGATTTTTTTACTTATAATTAATCATAGCAGACATTTCGTCGAATTTTATTTGATGCTGTTTTTTCTTACAAAATATTTGTAAGATCAAACAATGACAAACAATATTTTTGTAAAACTAATGGTCAGTCAATCAACAGTTGAACATCTGCAAGCGGATTTCAAGAATTCGATCTGCTGTTAAATCTTACGTCTCTAGAAGATATTGTAATCAAGAAAGATATTTAATATGAAAGACAGTAAGAGTTATTACAAAAATTTTGTGTTATTTTTTCTTTTTAAGACACATATATTGCAAATATTTTAGGTTAGTTATTCGAATCACAAGAAATGGTACTATAAAAATGTAGTATAAGTCGAGTCTCCAACTTGCCAAACATAGCCCCTAAAATTCTTGCAAGTTGTAAAAATCAAGAGTATCTCAATTATCCCTCATAAAGCCTCGGAAAAAGGAGGTGTAAGGAGTGAGTGTAGAAGGGAATATGTATTTAATATTACAAAAACATGACCGCAAATCTGAAAAATTGTGAAACTTTTAAAATTCCACTGAAAAAAATTAGTAGACATCAAAAGTTTGAAAAAAAATAAAAATTTAAAAAACAAAGACAGCTTTATTTTTACTCCTTAAACTAAATATAGTGCAAAAGTTAAGTGAAACATTTCAATCACGTCACAATTTTAAGAGATATATGATTTTTATTTTCAACTTCGTTACCGTTATCTCTCAGTAACAGCGTTTTGGTGAAAAACTCCTCTTGTTCATCACTTCTTGGTCCCATATTTTCGGGTATTTTGACAATTTTAAAAACTTTTAGGGGCTATGGAGGGCAAGTTAATGACATAGCATATTCTACAATTCTGTTGCACTATTCCTTCTCTATAAAACATACTTAATCTAAGCAGTAATAATTAAGCGAAATTATTCACGATGTTGTTATTTTTTTTAATCTTTTGTTGACTTTGTTATTTAATTGGAATTTTAATTTTTTTCAAAAATTTGGTATATACGCATTTTCTCTCAGTGCGATTTTAAAAACGTTAACATTTGTGAGACCTACAGTCATGTGTCAATTATATCCAATACAAATTTGCCCTCTACACTCCTCACACGTTATTTTTCCATGGAATTATGAGGGTTAATTAAAAAATTCTGGATTTTTACAACATTAAAGACTTATCGATTCTATGTGTGGCAAGTTGCAGACCTGACTTATGCTACATTTTTGTATCGTCATTTCTTGTCTATAAAATAGGAATGACTAATTTTCATTACCTATTACCTAAAAATTTATATAAATTTTAACTCCACAGAGAAGCATATTTTCTTTGGTTGACAATGGGTTCTTACTTTTAGACATTTAGGTAGCAATGAAGTAATGTTGTTACTTCATCTGATCTTGAGCCTGAATAATTTTCAGAAATTTAAAAAATAAAAATTTTTACAAAGTTTAATAAAATATGACTTTATCGATTTAATAATTTTACGCACAACTAAATGTAGTTTCCAAATAAATTTAGAAATATAATTCCAAAGAAAATAAAACCAAAAAATTTTCAGTTATTTATAATATTTTCACAAACATTTACTTAAAACCGAAATATGTGCATATTTTCAGAAAGCTGCAGTCTAGTCTTTCTAAAGTCTCACATTGGAGTAAAATGGGTCGAAAATGGTACTTAATTCAGGGATTATTTTAATTTTAACATTTTATTTTTATACTGATCAGTAAGTAAAAAAGTACATTTCTTTAATTTAAAGATTTTATTAAAATAATTCTGACATCCCACCGTCTGTATGTTAATTTTAATTATATTAATTAATGTATTTATCTTAGTATGATATGTACGTTCTGTAAAAGACATTGAAGTCGAACTTTAACAATTACGTCAGCTAGATAACAGAATTTATTTGAAAAAATCAAAGTCCATAGTTTTTCTTTTTTTTTTTTCTTTTTAAATTAAAGTAAGATTTTTGTAATTAATTGGTTTTTGGAAAAGGTATAAATATTATATTTGTAATAAAATCCTTGTTAATTAAGATATCGGAATGAAATTTTGTTGTTATTGTTGATTTTATAATTTAAAAAAATGAAGTATAAAAAATAGCTTAAGATGCCCAAAAATGGGATTTTTTTAATTTTGCCTATAAAGTACACATTTGGTGCAGGTCTTGAAAACACATTAGTGTTTCTGAAGATCCATTTTTTTGGGATTTTAAAACATATAAGCTAAAATCAAAAATTCAATACAAAAACGGTGAAATTCGTCAGGATCTGTACTTATCCCTATTGGATAATTGGGCTCGTTTAAATCTCTAAATTATATCATTTATTTCTTTACTCGGAAAAGATATCGACTTCAAACTTACTTTATTATTTTTAAAATAATTACAAAAAATGTAATAAAAATAATAAATAGCACTCTTCTGTGTGAAATTTTATGCACATTCGGTCAGCCGATTAGAAGCTACAGATTTATTTTAAGAAATTTTCGATTCTGTTTAACTTTTAATAAAGTAATAAAACAAAGTCTGCACTTTATTTTTTTTATTTTTTTTTTTTATTTATTTTTTTTTTTTTTGAGTTTTACATAAAAATTTTAATTTCTAAAATCAGGCTGTATATATCCGCAATTTTTTTAAGAATATTAAAATAGACAATACGTACTATATTTTAGAAAAATAACCTATAAAAAAAACCTATAAGATTTTAAGTTCTATTCCATCAAAGTTAAAAATTAATGTATTTTAGATCAATTTTTAAAAATAATAATAATAATAATAATATTTCGAAAAAACAAAATTTTCAAATACTTGAGGAAAATCACATTAAAATAATTGGAGTAAATTGTTCCATTTTAAAAATCTATTTTTATTAAGAAAAAGTACACAAAAATTTGATGAAATTAGATTTTTTTTTTTTTTTGCATTTCTTAAAATATTTTTATCTTTGGCACCTCAGTACAAAAAAAAAAGAAAAAGAAAAGAAAAAAACAATCAAACCTGGACCAATGATTTTTATTGCTATTGATACGTAATTTTATATATTTTTATACGGTATCCTATTTTATTACGAAAAGTTAATTTTCAAAGTTCAATTATATTGAATTGAATTACTTTTGACATATTTTACTCCAATGTGGGTCATTTTATATTTTACATTGGTGGAAAAATGACTTTGTTGAAATTTTGTTCGTCCATAAACTCTTTTTTTGAACAACTTTCGAAGATGTATTTAACTTTTTAAAAATGTCAAAGTGGTCTACTGAACCAGGCCAGGTAATTTCAAGTATATAAAATCATTTTGTTTGCTTTGTAACACAATATTATGAATATTTACAAAATCATTTCAATAGAAGTGCTATATGAAAATGAAATACATTATATTGTATGTAATTACAAATATATTTACTTATTGTATATTTATCTTCATACAAAGTTGCAATAGAATCAAGATTTTATAAGTCCTTATGTTATAAAAACGAGGTGTGGGTTTTTTTTTTGCATCAATCACTTCTAAACGACTGAACCGATTTTTACGAAATTTAACATATAGATAGTACCTGTACCAGATGTGGTTGTAGGCTATGCTAGATCTCGACTTGACGTCATATTCTACTTAAACAAAATATATATGTTCAGTTTTGCACGTTATTAATTAAGCTTTTTACTGAAATTTGACGCCCAAATAGTGCTTGCATATAGGCTATGTTCTTCTTCATCTGACGCCCCGCCCATATTATACGCCCACTTTTTTATAATTCTAAAACGGATGAACCGATTTGATAAAAATTTCCACAACATCATCCTGTGTATCCCTAAATTGAAATGTGGTACTTTATTTTTCGATCGGAACACGGACAGTAGTACCCAGCAAATATTCATTATGGCATATATAAAGAACTATTATAGCGATAGCCCTCAAATTTCGTAGGATCCTTTATTTTTTCATATCGCATTGACGAAATGAAAATATGAACGATAGATCCAGGAGGAAAGGTAGTTCTAATACAAAGAATATAGAAATTTTCTCATTTAAAGGGCTATTAGAGTGAAAGTCTTAGTTTTTGCATTAAATAGGGAAGCAAAGCATACCTGTAAAAGCTAGTAAATAATGAATTTAATACTTTAGATTTTTATAAAAGTTCGCACATCTTTAGGGAAGATATAATTACTTCAGTGCAGATCAAATATTTTGTAAATATAAGACAATATTAAATTGAAAATGAGTATGGGGGAAACTTATGGACCGATTCGGCTGATTTGAAAACCTGAATTTCGAAAAAAATATTTGTGATATATTTATGCAAGAAAGAAGTCTATAATAGTTTCGGAAAATGCAATAATGCGTTTTGGCCTATAGCTCGGTTAGTACTAAACCCACTGAGTTCATTTTTCAACACAAAAATCTTACAGAAATTTCCGATTTTTCCGTGAATGAACGAAGTCTCTAGCTTACATAGGTGCTTCAAAAATTAAAAAAAACCAAATATGCCTTCGTTTATTGTTGTTGTTGTTGTTTTTTCAGTGCCAATGAAAACAAACATTATAAGGGAAACAGGCATTAAATAAATCGAAAGCAGATTTGCCAATAACTCGTTTGTTTATGAATCGATTTATTTGATTCAAAAATCGAAATTTAGGAAAAATATTTGTGATCGATCTGTAAAAAAACGAAGTCCGTAGCTTGAATATCGGTCAAAAATGCTAGAGTGAAAAATCACGCAAGAAATAACATTTGAGTTATACTCAAAAAACTGTCTTTGTTAAGTTAAAATATTAATGTATCCATAATTCTGTTGTTCTTTTGTAGATATTTTTCTTTTTAAACTTTTTTGGGCAAGAATTAGGTTTTTCAACTTTATAGTTTTGTTTATGTTTTCGCCAAATATAAAAAGTAATTTAAAAAATCCATGAGTTATTTGGAATATCTATATACAAAAAAACTTTAATATAGTTAAAAAGCATGTAGCCTTGTCTACTTTCGAAATATAAAATTAACTTACAATTTTTGCATGCTACACACCATATTAATCTGTTTTTTCGAGTGAAAATAAAAGATTCAGTGTTTCTTAAGAAAAAAAATTTTAATTTTTTTTTTTATTTTTATTTTTTATTCGACATATTTTTTTTAATATTTGCGAAATTATTCCGCGAATAAAAAAATGATATTTGTGCTCATTCATTAAAAGCTAAAATTATTTATTTTACATATTTTATTATTCATTTCACATATTAAATATAAGATAATATACCTAAATGATTCTTATTTTTCATACAGATATTTATTTATACTGAAGTATGTATATGTAAATATATATCTAACAATACCTATTAACTTATTCTTGAAAAGGATATATTTGATAAAATAAAATTATGCAAAGCAACGAAATAATAAAAAGGAACTCATTTCGAAGGAGTTGTAGTTAACCTAAAAACTCCCAATATTGGAAAACAAACTGAAAGAAAATTTGGCAAACAAAAAGAACTAACAAAGTAAATAAAGAACAAAAAATGCAAAATAAAACAAGTACTTAAAATTCAAATCAATGATTTTACAATAAGAATTACATTATCACACACAACAAAAGGTTAATATGAAGACAAAGATATCAAAAGAACGAACGCCTACTACAAAAAAAAAAAAAAGAAATAATAAAAATTTTGTGGCTGAATGCAAAACGATAAAAAGAAAACCCATGTGTTCATGCTACGTGTATGTGCGCGTAAGTATGACACGTGATCATTAAAACATTTTAAAGTAACTTAACCACTCATACTTTTATTTTGTGTCCTTTATAAATATACGTTTTCTTTTTTTTTCTTTTTTCCTTTTACAAAATTAAGTGTGTGCGTATATGTACTTATATTGATAGGTATAGCATATATGTTAGTTGATAAAAAGCACAATAAACTTTATTTAATCTTGAAGAAATTTACATTTGTTTTGAAAAAAAGATCAGAGTATGTTTTTTTAGTAAGTTAATGCGGTTGTTGAAGGTTCCCTTCCCGAGTATTTATTTTAAAGGTGATTTATTGAAGTTATTAATATGTTTAAATAAATTTTCAATTCACCACTCGAAAAATATGTTTATTTTAGAATATTTATTTAAAAAACTTCAGGAATTTACTTGCCTGGACAAACCGGTAAAGTGACGGATTAATTTGTTTTAAATAACTAATAGAGGGAGAGTGTATTCTACCTAAAAAAATCAAAATTCAGAATTAGAATTTTTGTTTTTGCTGACAAATATTTAAGTTTAAGCTTAATTTATAGTGGCGTAGTTTAAAAAAGCTAATGTATGTTAAATTGTTTGCTTTTTATAGAATTGAAATACATGCTAATATATGTTCATTTTGAAAACTGATATAATATACAGTTTAAAATCAATTAGAAAACGTCTTACAAGTTACAATGCATGGGTACTGGATAAAACAGAGTTTATTCTCTTCATTAGAGGTTTTATATAACCAAATCGGTGTTGGCGAAACAAATGGAATGTGTCTGTTTTCTTAGGCAGCAAATTATTGTGACAAAAAACTACGTCAACAGAAATTCCAGTAATAAGATTAAAGTCTTATGACAAAATATTATCTGATGCGAGTAAATAACGATGAGAAAATTCTTGCCGAGATCCTAATATATTCTTCATTCTAGACATAATTCTGCATACTTTCCATGAAAATTATGTAGTCGGTGTAGCGGCAAGAAATTTGCTTAGACTCAATAGTCTAGTGGACATACCATATCCTTTCTGATTATAAGGTCCCTTATTTGATTTCAATTCTATGTGTTCTAAAGGGTATGAATCGTAATGGAAATTTTTGTCATTTTCTGACCATAAGTCTACCACTTGTATTATACAGTGACATTGTCATCAAGATTTTAATTAAATTTGACCAAGCGTGCGACTTTTGAAATAAGATATCGTTGGTGGCTTACGAAGATTCCTATGTGTAATTATTTGATTTTTTTTTTCTTTTTTTTTTTTTTTTTTTTTGTAGTGTTATTTTTTTCCATTACCTTAATGGGTCCTATGTGTAGATTTTCTTCAGAAAAATTTTCTTATTATTTTTTACTACACATAAGAACAGGAAAGTAAAATATTAAAACAATAAAAAAAAATCCTATACCAAAAATTGTATGTGTAGATTTTGTTGCCAATTGCGGATGCCAAAAGATATCGGTTTTTCATTTTTCAAAACATAAAATCAATAAGTTCTCTAATAAAAAACCCAAAATTAAAAATAAATATTGCGAATTGATTTTTTTTTTTTTCTCCTGAAAAGTAATCAAAAACCATATCGGACTTCAACAACGCACCGACGATATAGTCTTTGCTGGATTTAGGTAAAAAGCAATTTTTAATTATCTGCCTCTCTCTTTTTAGTTGTTTTATTGAATCAAATAAAAAGTTATGGTGCCTCCTAATATTATGATTACACCTAATAATATAATCTAACGTCTCCCAATTTTCCCCTACATGCGCCAACTTAGAATTATGCAAACTTGCACTTTTTATTTTAACTTTTACGTTTCCGGTCACACAGACAAAATTAATAATAATTTTTGTAATAAATAAAAATACAGTAAACAATTCCCTACAATTATTACCAAATTTATTGCAACTGCACTTGTTTTTGATGACCAGAAACAAGTTCAATAAAATATCTTACCTTGCATTTCCGTTCACACAGACGGAATTATCAGTAATTTTGGCCAAAACGGAGAAACGGTAAACAATTCTTCAGAATTGCTTACCGGCAAAGGTAAAATTTATTTTAATGTTCAACACGAGTACATATATATTCTAGGCATTTTTAAGTTTAATATTAAATGATTAATATACCATAGTATAATAAGTTAATAATCAAGAAGCCTAATAATAATAGTGAACAGTCAATTAATATAATAATATAATATCAACAGTAACGTGTTTTATAATAGTAAAGTGATTTTATTTTAAAAAAAGGAAAAGATTAAGTGTTTTTAATTAAAGTGATTTTATTTTTAAAGAGGAATAGATTCATTTACTAGATTAAGTGCTTTATATTTAAAGTGTTTTTATTTATAAAAAGGAATAAATCCTTTTACTATAAAACTCTTCCCGAAATAGATTTATAGAGAAAATGGGTATAAATAGAGCATGTCATCCAATTTAGTATAAAACTTCACTTTTCTTTCAAAAGTGGAAAGAAAATTATGTACGAAATTGCATTAAATTCATTAAAATTTACAAAAAAAAAACTAAGTAGCTCTTTTTAGAAAAAGTGAAAATCTGGTAGATTATTTTTAGTATTTGCAAATCTTGCCATTTTTTATATAAGGCTATTAAAAAATACAATCTGAAGATATATAATTAATAGTAGATTTCGATCTTTGTAGAGTAACAAGTATTCATCAGTTATACTAGTTTCGAAGTAAATTATTCCTGATGAATACCCCAAGGCTCGGAGCATGGTAACTTTAGAATCTCCAGTGCTCTTCCTGAAATTTGAAAAAATATTTTTGATGCACGATAAACATGGCCTTTCTAGTTTTCTTGAAGGCTTGTTACAAAGACTATTTTTAGAAATACTCACATATTGATCACCTTAATTAACTTTTATTTATGCCCTTCACAGGTGTAAAGGGTATATATAAATTTGTCACTCCGTTTGTAATTTACAAAATTTTCATTGGAGAGCAAAAAAGTTAATTTTTTTCTGGATCCTTGTAAGAAATGATCTCGATAGAACCATGTCCGTCCATCCGTTTGTCGGTTGAAATGACGTTTATGAAGCCCACCGATAACTGCCACATATAATATATATATATATATATATATATATATATATATACATATCAGACGATCGGAAATCCTTTCGATTCATATCGGTTTCTTAAATCAACCAAATTGGATACTAAACTTCTATGGATTAAAAACTGAAAAAATCTGTTAATAATATACACACACACATTTATATTAATCATTACAATGACTATTAGTATTGTTGTTGCTTTCTGTATATACAGTTTAGTTGACAACAGCAGTATTATAATGGTAGTGTTGTTTTTTGTATATGCAACCAGTTTGTTTGTATGTACATCAGTGTTGCCGTTTGGTTGCATTTGTTAAATTTTTCGTAACTTTTTAACGCTCCACGCAGCATGTATAATTTTTTGTTTTTAACAGCGTTTTTGTAACTTTTGATCCCTTCAGTAAAATTAAGTACTATGTATAAAAATTATATAATTGACATACATAGATCATGCAAATATTTACCAATATTTGGATAAAGTTTTATGAGATTTTCTTAAAAATTACCTCGTAACACAAAATTTGAAATATGCTTATTTTTTTGCACGTGGAAATTTTCCGATTCTCATATTATTTCGAATTTTTAATACATTTTCGATCTACAAAATGACACAAAAAGTAACTTTAGCTACGTTTTAATTAAAAACAGTTTTCGTCATATAAAACATATCCAGATGAATTATCATACTTAAAAAATAGTGTCTTTGTTATATAAGTTAAAATATTACATTTGATTCTAACCAGGTATTTTGGTCTAATGTGGCACAACTGATTTACTAAAAGAATTTTCTAATTTAAAAAGTTTTATTCAAGGGAAAATTCTCGTAGCATATTTACCCCAATAACATAACATTAGGGCTATATCCTATATATGTCATGTTCAACAATGTAAAAAATCAATATGCTTAGGAAATATTTAGTCAACGAAAATTGTAAAATCAGATCACTGTAACCAGTTGAATAACAATTAAAAATTATCAACACTGTTAAATTTTTTTTTTAAGCAAATGCTTGTATATATTCTTATAAATATGAAAATAATAAGGCATAGTACGAGTATTTCTTTTTATTTTTTGGTAGAGTGGTGAAGAGTATAAAAGATTCGGCACAGCCGAAAATAGCGCTCTAACTTGTTTATTTTCATTTTGATTCCATTCGACTTTGTTTCGAACATTTTTTACATTTTTTTTTTTTTTTGCAACATCACATGGAAAAGGTCCTTGTGACGGGGTTGGTGGTTCGCTAAAGAGAGCAGCAACACGTGCAAGCCTGCAGCGTCCAACTAAAAGCCAAATTGTTGATGCAGGCAATCTCGCAAAAACTCTGGCTAATATAAATGCAGCTTTCTGCTCCAAAGAAGAATACCAAGAGCAAGAAAAGTTAACTTCTTTTCTCAGGTTTAAAATCTCTTGTGTTATTAAAGGAACTCATAGACTTCACTCATTCGTACCATTTTCAAAAACACAAGTTATTGCAAAAATGTTTTTCAAATTCAAATGAAATCCCAACTCCTATTAGTGTGATTAAATAGAATTAATATACTTGCTGATAATATTTAATTAATATTTTTACTAAAAAAATAAAAATAATAAACAAATATATATATTTTTTTTACAAAAAATTTATAAAAAAATATGTTAAAAAAAACATTTTCTTTAATTTAAACACAAAATTTTAAAACACAAGTTCTGACAATTCCGCTGCAGAAAAAATTATTTTTATATCTTTCGTACAACAAAAGTTATGGCCATTTAAAAAAATATATTAATCACTTAAAAAGCTACAGAGTTGCCACAGTTTCAAAATAAAATTGAATAAAATTAATTTTATATGCTTGTGTATCCTCTTCTACACATACACCATATTTTATCTAAATCGGTAATTAAGGGTAAATTTTTTAAATTTAAAATGGAAATACTCCTTTCGAACATTATTTGAGTTACAATTTTCTTTTACACAATTCCTTTTATTAAAATCTTTAATATAAGAACTCTTCAACACAAGAACGAAAAATACCTCGATATGCGAATGTTTCACAAAAATTATTTTCATTATAAATTCTAGGAAATTTCTTCTAAAAGACATGAAAATAATAAATTAAACTTCGAATGACTTAGGGAATTTTGTTTCGAAATATATTTGAAATAAGTTAGGGAATTTTTTTAAATGCCTATAGATCCGTTATTGACAGTCACAGCGCACTCAATTTTTTAGGAGACGTATACTAGATTGTGGTATATTAAAACTGAGATTTAAAAAAAAAAAACGATATTAAATGAAGTCATAACACATAAATTGTGACTATAGTCTTAAAATCCCCAGCAAAAACTATGCTTTCCTGGTAAGCTAGCAGGTATAATTAGAAACAAAAATAAACAACTTATTTTTTGTCTGAATAACTAGTTATTTTTGTTCGAGTTGTCCACAAATTCATGTAGTTATTTTTTGATTCTAGGGGTACTCAAAAATATGTAGCTAAACGAAAACAAAAAAAAACAAAAAAATTTTGCCGTCAGTGAGACTCGAACTTGGACACAAACTAACCATTCGTTTTTAATGACTAACGTCTTAGCATCCTAAGCGACAAAAACCCTTTTTAGTTCAAAATATCTTTTTAGACATTTTGTTATAAAAAACTAACAGCTTCAGAATGGGGTTTAACCAACAACCCTCTGTTTGTTAATGCGGCGCTTTAGCCAACTAGTCCACGTGATTGCAGTATTACTGTGCTATTATACTATTGAGTACTTATTAATGTAATACAGAGTGGGCAAATAATAATGACGCCTCATTACCAAGAAACTACACTAATAAGTAGTTGACATTGCCGAAAACCAAAAAGTTTTTGCTGGGTCCCTACTCACAAGCAACCATTTAAAAATCTTTATATGCCTTTTCACAGAAATGATTTAAAAAAGTCACAAAGAACCCTAATTTTCTTGCATAACATTTCTTTTTTTAAATTAATACAGTGAAAAAATATTGTATATTATATTTTAAGAATTTTTGTACTTAATATTATATTATAATTTAATAAGAAATACTAATGTATATAATTAATTTTTTTAGGACTTATGAATTTAAAAAAGAAGAATATAAAACAACTTAAAAAAAATTTAATAACAAAGAAAAACATTTTTAGAAAAAAAAGAATGAACGTAAAAAATTTGTATATACATATTTTAAAAATGAAGAATTTTCGCCTATCAAACATAATGCAAGTAAGTTTACGAAGCTTTACTCAACCTAGGAATAATATTTTTAATCAGGATTTTGATTTTATGAAGCAGTAAGTACATGTTTTTACTTTTTTGCAATATATGTGCTATGTATATTTTTAAGTGTTCAATATTATTTTATGTGATGCCATGATGCGAGCGTCAAATCAATTTCTGAGATTATTTGCTTGCTGCAGCCTTAGAAGGTACCTAATTCAGATTCTCGTGGAAATACGTGTACATCGGTTAGTACAGATGTGTGCTCAAAATTAACATGGATACCTGCCATGACGACCTAACCCCACGGTGCTTAGGAGTTGGAGCAATCTTACCACCTGATGCACTATTGGCGGCTTGTGTTGCCATGCAACACCACATTCGGACTATAAACCCCTTCCAAACCACAGCCACTACGTAACTCCCCGAGGGGCCTGAATCAACAGCCAGTCCAGTACGACAACTATTAAAATTATATATTATACAACCTGTTGATTTCAGAGCAGTAAGCTTTTATATATAATAAACAAAATAATTTTTTTAAATTTCTTCAATTCAATGTTCTACTTGATGAATTTTATTAACTGGACATTTTTTGTTTTTCAGTTTTTACAGTTATTGATAATTGATATAATAATTTTGGTGAGAGGTGCAAATTTAAACAATTTTTAGTGAATTATTTTCGCGATTGATAACTGTTTTCTGTGTACATACTTTTCTAACGTTTGGCATACACTCATAGTTAAAATTTTTATGCTGTATCTATTTTTGTGTCCCAATGATGTTTGTGAATAGGAATGTTAGTATGTATACAGTCATAAGAATTGGCACTATCATAAAAAGATATTTTAATTGAAAATAAAATACATCAAAATATAAATAATTTCATTATGAAAAAACAATGCATACATATATATTTGAAATTCTGGAGAGCCATAGGTCACAAAAAAAATCACAATTTTTACTTTACATAGCAATGTTAATAATATTTGTGACTATTTTAACAGAATACGAAGTTATGACCGAGTCACATGAATAATCGTAACTTTCAGTCATAACAAAATTGTGACTAAGTTAAATATTTTTTTAAATATTTTTATTTCTAATGCAAGATTACGAGTAAAATATTTATTTTGTATGAAAAATTGTTATATACAAAAAAATTTTTTAATAACTCAAAAACCTATTAAACAAACATGATAAAAATTTGCTAAGATATGAAGTTCATAACACAGAAAAAAATATTCCAAATAATTTTTCAATAAAATGATTAATTAATTTTATATTGAAATTTTATTGAATTCTTAATTAATGTAATTAACTTTCTATTTTTTTTTTTTTGCATCAAAAAAAAATCAGATTTATTTTTTATAATCGGTGATTTTAACAGGGCGTATATAACGCTAAGATGAAACTTTATACCAAGTTTCATTTTTACTAATCAAATTGTATTATTTAAATATTATTTCTTGTATTATTCAAATACTTTTAATACTTAAATAAATAATTATATTAAAATCCGCGTGTGCTTATTGAAGGAAGGATTTAATTAATTGTATTATTGAATTAATAAAAATTTTAGTTGATTCAATTATAATTTTAATTAATTTGATCAAAACAAATTAATTGAAATTTAAGCCAAATATAAATTATTCTAGTTAACTAATATCATAATTTTGATGATTGGAGAAAAATTAAACAAAAATTTAATTAATATAAGCAATTTAGTAATTGAAGTCCATTTTTATTTTTTCTGTAATTTGTATATTTTTTCAAGTATATTTTTCCGTGTCATTATCAACCTTAGTAATAAAAAAAATTACATGGTGCTACAAAATGAAAAAAGTTTAATGCACTAGGAATGTAAAATAGTGCACTGTGAAGATATAGCTGAGTAGATTACGCGCTGCTACAAAATGGCACTTTTTACATTCACTCAGAAGACGATCTAAACCTCCTTGATGACATCACAAAACAATTTTCAAAAATTTCAAAACCACTGCTTAAATTTTGAGATATTACGAAAAAACCATCATTAGGGTAGTTGCTGCAATATATATTCGTAGCTACGACAATTTTAAGTCAATTTAAGATTTTTAAATTGATTTAGAAAGCAGAAGGACGTAGCTTTTCAACTATACATACAACTTTTGTTATATAAACTCAAATTAAGTGATTATTTATTCACCATTATTAAATCTATTTTCCATTTCTTTTTCGAAATTTTGAATTTGATGTACATTTTTCGGATTTTTTTCTTTAAGATTACGCATATTTTTTACAAAGTTTGATATTTTTTTTAAATAAAATGAGATATTCTTATATAAAATCGGCTAAAAACTCAAAAAGTTATTAAGGATTTTATAAACTTTACTAAAAAAATTCTTTATATAATTTAAGGCAAAGTATTTGTTTGTACTTTTTACTTGGAAAGTTTTATTAAGTTTTTGCAGATAAAATCGAATAAGTTCTACAGTTTTTGTCTAATTAAAAATTATATCGTTGCATAAGCTTTTATAGAAAAAAATTAAAAAAAATCGCAGTTAAACAAGAAAAATTGTTTAAAAATTTATTTTTTTTTTAGATGCTGTTTAAAAAGCAGCTTTTTGTATTTAAGAAAAAAACATAAAAATTGCATACGGTTGAAAAGTCTGTTTCTTCTATTTTTCAGAGAAGTTTAAAAAGAAAATAACCTTACAAAAAAAGTTTATTGCGAATAATTCGAAATTTTGAGGGTGTTTTGCAAATTTTTAAAACTAATTTATGCTATCCTCAAAAAGCGTTTAACGAAAAATTATACAATTTTTAGAATTTTCGATCTATCCCCATAATCTGGAATTATATCCAAAAACCGATATTTCTGTTTTCTCGGCTTTAAAACTTTTTATCTCGAATATCTATTAAGCAAATTAAATTTTTTAAACTGCTTTAGAAATAATAGACCTAACTTTTTTTAAAGAGAATATACATATTTGAATTTGTAGCAAAACTGTGTAAGATATTAAGGGCTCAAAATCAATTTGTAATTTTTTTTATGTAGTTTTTGAACTTTACAGCGATACTTTATTGTAAAACGTATTTTTTCGTATTTATTTCTAATATTACGGCAACAACAAAATGCACGTAAAATAATAGGATTTTGTTCCTAATAACAACGAAAAAATTTGCTTTCTAAAAAATGTGGGTCAAAAATAGTGGTAAAATTCACAAACTACATGTAAAAAAATAAAAATTGATTATGTCCCTTACATAGCCTAAGGTATTTTCTTTCTAATTCAGATATTCGTGATAAAAATTTCTCTAAAAATTACATTATGCACTACATTCCAAGTGTTTTTTCACTGTATCACCGTGTTATTATTCGTAAAAAGTAAAATATGCGAAAATAAAATCCTTGAAAATGTATCAATTTTATTTAAAAAAAAAATTATTCCAATTCTATATTTTGAGATAGTTGTAATTTTTGGAACTTTCCAAGGTTTACACAAAACTGTTCATTATGTAAAAGCTTTATCACACAATAAAAAATTTATAAAATTTCAATATTTTCACAAAATAATGTAGTAATTCCCACAATGAGAAAGTAATAACCAGAAATTTAATAAGAGTAAAAGTTATTCAGACAGATATTCTTTCTACGGAAGCTCTAAAAAGATTGACGAGTCATTATGTTCATGTATGGTTCCGGGTCAATGTATTGTTCGGGTACATAGTCCCCGATTAATAAAATCAATACTGCTAAGGGAGTGTCTCTTATTTTGCGAGAATTTTAGAAATGTAAATTCTCTAGTTTACACATTCAAGTTTTTTATTGAATTTCAGGTTTAATATTTTGAGCGCATTCATAATTGACACTTGAGTGGAAGTGATACATATTTATACTAAGATCATTCCGAATTTAAATAATCTTAATCTTTAACAATTTCTACTAATACCAGTACCCCAAATTCACTTTATTTTATGATTTAATCTATGGAAATTTATGGAAATTTTGCAATTAGATTTCAAAGCCAACTACTCCCTATTACAGCTAACTTTTATCGGCTTATATTCAGTCATGTATACTTATCATAATTAGAATGGTCCTTGTAAATAAATCGCATAAACTATATTATACAGTATTCCGCACACATTTGAAAACATTATACGGGGAATTCTCTTTTCACGTTTACCTTTAAGAAACCGAGCCTAAAACTCAAATATTTTTCAATTAGATTTTTTAAATTAACTTTCAACTTAATTATTTTAACAACACCTCGTGGAGTAAAGCAACAAAAACTCAAAATCTGAAATGGTTCTGTGTGATACCGGCAAAAAAAATCCAAAAAAAGTGTTTTGAAATAACAAGTTTTTTTCTTCCTTTTAATGCAGTAATCGCGGACTTTAGCATACGTGTCCAATTCCTTTAATATAATCTCAAACATTTGTTGAAATAGATCAACTTGAATTATACTACATGAATTGAATTATACAACTTAAATTATATTGTGGATAAGAGGTGAAACCTAAATTTTCAAAATTTAAATTTTTTGCAATTTTTCGATTAGAAAATTGTCGCAGTTACGAATATTGCAAAATAAAAAAAATGAGGTTTATTGCTTTTGCAATTACGAAACGTATGAGATACATTTCGTTAATATGCCCTCAATAGCATCGCTATAGGAGGTGCCTAAACTTGGGGACTCTAAGAGGTGCCTTTTTCACAGCATAATTTTAATGAAGCTAAAGTATGTCATAGTAAAAAAAAGGTTTCCAAATTACATCGCGTTGTCGCGCGATAAAATATTAATTTACAAAAATGTTATAACTCCTTACAATCGATCTAAAATTTTGCGTACTTTATATTAGCATCTTTTACATTTTATGTGAAATTATATTTATAATAAGTACTGTTTTAGTTAAGAAAAAGATATATTTCAACAAAAAAAAATTATGTAAAAAGTATTTATGATCTAAGATCGCGGTGTCTTTAATATTTAATAAATCGTAAAGGCATACCCAAGGCGCTAATTGAAATCGGTAAAAATGTAAACCAATCTGAAGCTGTTATTATAGCTTGTGTCGGAACCAAGTGGCACTCAAAGATTTTTGTTGTCAAAAAATTTGTTTTATATTTATATGTATTTATTTTATTTATTAACATAATTTTAATTTTTTTTTTTTTTGTGGTTGGATGTAAAAAATGCATCAGTAAATTAAATGCAATTAAAAAGGATATCAAAAATCTATGTTCAGTGTGTTTTTTTTTTGCTCTATGTTCTAGAGGGAGATTTAAACAGATTTTGTTTCAATAATATAAAACTTACCAAATATTATCAAATATTAAAAATATATTAAAAAATTTTATAAATTAAAAACAAGAAAATCTATACATACCTTGTTGATTAAAATTTGTTTAATGTAATATAAAAAAAATGCTATGATTGCGATTATCTTCGGTATCATCAACAATATCATGTCACTTTTAATTTGTATTTTAGTTTGAAGAAATGTCAATAAATGTCCATGAAAAATCATAACCCCTGTTTATCGAGACAACACTTCTTTAAGAGATTAGAATTTAAAAATTAATCCTACAGACCTATTCATCATTTCATGCAAAGTAGAAGGATTATATAATCTCAGCTGGTAAAATCATTTTGAAATTTATATACATGGACTTTTCAGTAAACAGTATTTGATTTGAAGTTCTTTTCTTTGGTAGGGATATTTTAGTACAGCATGTTGGAGTGCATACACATTTTGTATACTTTTCAGCTTATACTTAAAGGTCTGTAGTTCTATAAGATAAAAAAATTATATTTTTTCTTTCTAATAACTAACTTAACATACCTATAACAATGATGTAGCTTTAACATAATAACCTAAAAAAAATACTCAACATACGTAAACATTTAAAAGGATTTAGCATATTGCTTATAAATTTAAATATAACCTACTAACCTTAACTACCACAGGAAGTTAAGAGCTTTGTTATATTATAAATTTTTACCTACGCAATACTCATTAATTGATTAGAAGCGTAGATAGTCGCCTAAAAGTATAAAAGATAGATAATAAGAATAAAACGCAGTGAACAGAAAAAATACGAAATAAATATTTTATACACACACTCACAGAGACATACATGCTTATGTATTTATAAAAAAATATACATAAATATTGAACATAAAGGAATTCCATTGATTATGATAATGCTGACATTGCTACATTTCTTTGATTTAACCTGGTTATTCTTTTATTTCTTTCACAAGCAAATGATATTTACACACATACAACACCTATCAATAGGTTATAATACATGTTTCGATAAAGTAAAAAAATAAACAACAATACAACAAATACAAAAACATGTATTTATGTATAAGTATACCAATACATATATTTACTTACGTGTTACTAATGCGCGGAAACAAGGCAGTTAAACGACAATAACAAGTTAAGGCTGATTTGTTGTATTTTTTTCAATTGTCGTCGTTTTTTGGCTTTGCTATAAAAAGGGCTTTTTCAGAGTTAAATACTTGTTTAAGTTTCAAATACATGTCCTTTTGTAAGGAGTACATTTACACAATAATATAAACTGACACAGACTTATGTACGCACATACTTAATAGTACATAGCATAAGTATGTTTTAACAAGCTTTGTAAATGTTACAACAAAAGGGTGTCTTTATATTACAATGAGGAATAACAGCAACAGCAACAACATAGCATTAACCAAAAAAAAAAAAGAAAAAAAGACGAAATGAATTATAAAAACAAAAAAAGAAAAGAATGAAGGAAAAAACCGTTTTGTGTGCAAATGTGATTTAAAAAGACGACATTTGTGTTAGACTCAAGCACCTGATGTCACATTATTAACATTATGTCTGTTTGCTTTTTTGCATTCGTACGAAGGTGGGTACGTTAATACAAAGTATTTTAGGAGGAAGTGTTATTAATAAAAATGTACGCTATCACCACATGAATTGTTCATCCTACCCATAATTTCCTGCTAGTGGGACTAAAATATTGAGAACAACATAAAAAAAACAATTGGGGATTTGTTAATATGCATCCATAAAAATAACATTGTTTATCATCTGATATATATATCTGCTCTTCATAGCAGCTAGAGAAGACGGGATTAAAGTTTCACTTCGAGAAAAAGAATGCCAATATATACATCTTTCCCTCAACTTGTTTAGAAAATTAATCTGCCGCGCACAGTATGTGCTTCCAACAATCTGACGGTACTTCTAGCCGAGCTGCCAATGATTTTGAGTCATGTGTACAAAGCATACCTTGACGTCCTCAATTTTAGTTTTTAAATATGAATCCGCAGTTTCATGCCCAAAATCTTTAAATAAAAAAGGTTTATAAATAAAAAATTCTATGATAGGAAATTTTTTCAAAAAATTTCTTATAAATAGGGAAATTAACGAAACTTTTTCTATAAAAAAATTCGAAAAGTTTTTTTATTGAAGATTTTCTCTTAAGGAGAAATTTTCTATAAAAAGAAAAACTATCGAAAAATATGTATGAAAATAAACTTAATCGAAGATTAATTGAAAACTTTTAAAAGAAGGAAAATTTATTGAAAAATTTGTCCTATAACAAAACATCGAAAATTCTTTGCAAAAAAAAACTTATGGAAAATTTACTGTATAAAGAAAACATCGAATATTTCGTATAAATAAAATGATCGAATATTTCGTATAAATAGGAAATTTTTCTAATATTTCGTGTAAAAAGAACATTTATCGAATATTTCATATAAAATGAAAATTTATTGAATATTCCTTAAGAAAAGAAATACTGAAAATATTCTTTTAAAAGAACATTTATAGTAAATTCTAACTTAAAGAAAAATTTATTAAAGACCTTTTCGTAAAAGAAAACTTATCTAAAATGTTCTCATTATTTGCAAATTTTCTATTTATTGCAAATTTTCTTTTAAAAGAAAATTTATTGAAAGTTTTCTCTTAAAAGAAATTTTATGAAAAGTTTTCCTTTAAGAGATAATTTATGAAAACTTTTCTCTTAAAAGAAAATTTATGAAAAATTTTCCGTAAAAAAATTTCTATAAAAAATTATGTCGAATATGTCTATAAAAAGGAAATTTAATTTTTTAAATGAAAATTTATTGAAAATTTTTTCTTAAAAAAAAATTACTGAAATTTTTTTCCTAAAATAAAATTTATAGAAAATTTTCTCTCAAAAGAAAAATTTTACTTAAACAAAATATTTGTTGAAGATTTTCTATTCAATGAAAACTTGTTAATGGTTTTCCCTTAGAAGAAAACGTATTAAAAGTTTTCTCCGAAGAGATAATTTATTGCAAATTTTCCTTAAAAATTTATTAAAAATTTTCTCTTGAAAAATAATTTGTTAAAAAATTTCCCTTAAAAGAAAATTCATTAAATATTTTCCCTTAAAAGGAAATTTATTGCAAATTTTCTCTTAAAAGAAAATTTATTAAAAATTAAAATAAAATTAAATGAATATTTTCTTTAAAAAAATTACTGATATTTTCTCTCAAAAGAAGTTTTTGGCTATTTTCTCTTAAAAGAAAATTTATTGAACATTTTCTGGTAAAAAGAAAATTTACCGAAAATTTTCTCTGAACAGAAAATCTATTAAAATTTATATTGAAAATTTATTGAAAATTATCTCTTAATTTTTTTTTTTTAATAAAATTTAATGAAAAATTTCAATTAGAAAAAATTTAATGAAAATTTTGTCTTAAATAAAATTTATTGATATTTTCTTTTAAAAAAATATATTTAAAATTTTCTCTGAAAATAAATTTTATTGCAAATTTTCTCTTAAAAGAAAAATTATTGACTATTTTCTCTTAAAAGAAAATTTATGAAAAATTTTGTGTAAAACGAAAATTAATCGAACATTTTCTGTAAAGAGAAAAAAACGCAAAAAACGTGCAAATAGAAAATTTATCGAATAATGCTCAGAAATTATAACAGAAAAATATTATATTATATTTTCTATAAATATAAAAATAATATTAAGCATGTACATCCTTTCTAAAAATTTAAGATATTTAAAATAACACCGCTCTTTGCCAAACCATTTGTAACGCTTACTTGTAACTAGGTTTGTGTTATGTTTTCTTTGCTTTACTTTTTTTCCTCGTTACAGAGGAGATTTTTAACATAACGAGCCAAAAGTAGCGAAAGCTAAATACAAAAGGAATTGTCATCATCATCATGTCAGATTACATTTAAATGATTTTTACATTTTTTCTTTTCTATTTTCTGATTTTGTTGTTTTTGTTGTTCACATAAAAAAATATGTTAAAGATTAAAATTTTTGGTATGTCTAATAAAGACAGCTTTGCAGGTATTTAAAATGGGCCTTTATTAAGATTTCACATTGTTACGACATATAACTTAAAAGCTGTGTGAGTGTATGTGTATATTTACATAAGTATGAATTGTTTTATTCAACAATAAAATTTGGATTAGCAAAAGCGAACATATACTACAAGCATGAACAAATAGTACCTAGTATTTATGTTTTAAGGAGATTGCTTAAGCAGCATAAAGCTTTAACACAATGAATGACAGCACAACAAAGAGTTGGACTTGAACAATGTAAAATTTTAATGATTTTCAAATCCCAAATGAAAAAAGGTTTTGAGTGTATTAAAATTAAAAAATTATAATATTGAAGGGATGATTCGAATGGACATTAAAATGAAGATATGGATTTTTTATAATGGGGTATAGAAAAGTAAAATAAAGGAAATTTAGTAAAATGTTTGCTTATAAAATATATAACTTGTGTCAAATATTATTATGTATCAAATACTATTATCAGTTTATGGTAAAATATACTCGAATAACCACCATATTAAAGGGAAAATAGTAGATTTGTCTATAAAAAAATTAGTACGTGGTAGAAAAAACTGAAGCCAGATTCTTTTTTAGCACATTAAATTTTTTCTAGTTAATTTTTTTTAAGAAGGACAAATTTCATAAATGTAGAATGCTATTCTGAGTCGATCAGCATACTTTAATGTCTAGGCCTTTTGAAGAGAAAAGATGGACGTGTATTAAGTCCACCAGATACTCTCATAGGATAATTTTTTTCAATGCATATTCATAAAATTTAATGTTTATCTTCATATTAATTTCATTCACATTAAAATGTATGTAATTAATATATTAAGCCATTTCTTTTGAAAAATCTCCATTTTTTTACTAAAACAACAAAAATATTTTTTCATAAAAAAAAACCTTTTCATTTTAAAACCATTTTTTTACTTAAAACACCGTACAACAGCATTTATCACACATAAACGAAACCAGATGCACACGAAAAATAGGTATTTTATAATAGGTCTACGTATTAAGTTTTTCATTTCGTGTTCAATTATTCTCTTAAAAATACTTAAATATCAAAAATAATACATTTTTTATAAATTATTTAAAAACCCTTAGGTCATCAACAGTGTATATATCAAATGATATAATATGATTTCAATTTCCAGTAAAATTTTTTGCTTGAACTTTTAGGTCCTTTATAATGTTAAAAATGTCCTGAAAATATTTTATCCTTAAATATCCTTACTATTCTAAAATTATATTAATTTTAAAAACATCATAATAGAATTGCTGAATCCCATATTTTTCTTTTTAGCTTCAACAGTTAAAATTTTATAATATTTTAAAAATATCCTGTAAGTGTTTATGTAAATTTTGTTTTCGAAATATATGCTGTAATTTTTAAATATAATTTGATACTAATTGGAACAGTCGTTTTTTAGACCTTAAAGACGAAGTTTATAGAAAATGGTTGAAATCGGTCCATTATTTTACATAGCTTTCCTAAAAATGTTTCCCAGAAATATGCTTTAGTAATCATAATTGTCTGATAATTTTCTAGCATTAGATATACTATTTAATAGGTTGGGTGCATAACTGACCATAGTTTCTATATGGGACTCCTTCCTGAAAATTATTTTAACGTATATAACAGTATAAATACTAGAGTAACATACAGCCGGTTAACCGATTTCCGGTTTTTTACAAACGCTGCCGGTTTCGGTTTTTCCTAATATTCGTTTTTTTGTGTTTTGAAGGCGTTCAACCGGTTTTATTAAATAGTATTTTATTTAAGTTTTTACTGAATTTTACTCCAAAAAAGAGTTAAAAAAAGAAAAATTACGCGACTAAAAATAAAAAGTTTCATATAACTTGCTAATTGCAACAAAAATGGCTGATAGCTTATTTAACTTGAATAATTCCCTTTAAATTGTTGAAATAAATCGAACTATTCAGTGCGCACAAAAAAATTAACATTTAAATTTTTAATTTATAACATTTGTTATATGTATACGCATACATTAGAAATAAAATATATTTATCATTATTAATCATGATATTATATATGTACCAAATTAGCCCCATCAATCATATTGCCTCAAACTGCGATCAGTTAAAATGTATTGGGCCTTATTCAACATATATTTAGAAGAAACTTAAAGCATAGAAGTACTCACTTATAAGTATTTCAATCACAAAATATTTTTTTATTTTGGAAAGTTATATTTTCAAATACCAGGATTAGAAATAAAATATTAAAGAAAGTTTATGAAATCAAATACATAAGAACAATTTCAAATCAAAAAGAAAAAAAATTAAAAGTTATAACGTGAATAAAAAACTATAGTTTTGAAATTATGCAAAGCAAAATCTACCTTTCGTTTCACAAATAAAAATAAGCTTTATGTTTTACAAAATCTTTTTAATTTAATTTTTACATAGTTTTTGATTTAAAATTTATTACTTTTGCAGAGTAAAACTTGTATACATGTATAAATTTAGGCTTTTGTTTAAAAAACTTTAAAAAAAAATAACTGTTAAAAAAATTTAAATGACTGAAAACCACCTAACCGGTTTTTTCAAGAATCCAAAACCGGGCAACCAGTTTTTTCTAAAATTAAATTTTTCGGTTAAACCGAGAAACGGTTTTCTAAAAAAGTCGGTTTTTTGGTTACGCTAATAAATAAAATAAAATTTCGAATGATTATTTTGTATTTAAATATAAATCATTTATAAAAGCCGGTCTATAATTGACCATATCTCGCATATAACGCCAGATTTTAAATTAAATTCGGCATAAATAAATTTGATATAAGTATAAAAACTGCAGTATGAAGTTTAACAAGAAGCGGTCCATATATTATCATAGTTTCTATATAAGAACCTTTCCCGAAAATCAGTTTATTGCACGTACCTAATGATGTACAGTATTAAATAGTGGTACTTGGCTTACTACAGCAATTTTTTCGTTAATTACCCATAAAATATTTGGAATCCTTATCCTTATATATATTATAAAATTGAGGTGTAAGTTTATTTGTTTGTTTGTGTATCAATTACGTCTAAAAGGGTGAAGTGATTTTCACAAAATTTTACATGCAGATATTACCAGTTTCGGGGGTGGTTATTTTTAATTTTGCACGTCATTAATGAAGCTATTTACATGAAATTTGATATACAGATAGTGCTTACACTGGTGAATATTACAGACTATGTTGCATCTTTTGAAACTCCCAAACGGCTGAACCGATTTTTTTTAAAATGTTTACAGCCTCATCCTGTGTATTCCTTAATTCAAATATGATATTTTATTTTTCGATCGGAGCAGGAAAAGCAAACATTCATTATAGAGTATATAATTGTTAGAGCTCTCAAACTTTGTTTTGCATGCACGAAGTCTCGCACACACATTTACGTATATATATATATATATATATATATATATATATATATATATATATACACTTGAAATCTCGATTGATTGTGATTTCGAAAGAGCAAAATCTACCTTGTTGACATACATAGTTTTTGTAGTTTTGTAGATTTCGTTTCACAACAGCATTTTGAACGAATTAAAGATAACCGCTAAACAACTTTAAATAAGTTTTGTGTTTTACAAAACCTTTTTAATTTAATTTTTACATCGTTTTTGATTAATTTCAAATAATTTTTTGTTTTAACTTTAATTTTAAAAACATTTATTTTCCTTCAAATTTCATTTGTATTGAGCAAATTTTTGTATTTTACTACCACACTGAAAGAAAATAAGTGCTGAATAACGATATTTTTCAAGATATAATTAAATTTTATTATATTTAAGTAAAATCTCATTAGAAACTAGATTTTGATTCGTATGGAAAATCGAATTAAAATCTCATAAACTAAGTAGATTTTGATTGAAATTTCATTTAGACTAGATTTTAGGCATATGTAAATGTGGTATAAACAGAAAACTAAATTTGTACTTTTGTTTGTATGGAATACGAAAATAAAGTTAAAACCATAAAATTTTGGTACTTGAAACTTGATATTAGCACCTTTAACATATATTATTTTGGGAATTATTTGCTGGAAACGCTCATTGATATTAGAGGATTAAATATTTGAATGATACTTTTTGCAACTTTCATTTGGATAATTTTAACAAAAAGTAATCCGATATAATGGTAAAATTCTGCTCTTTTATTTGAATTTAGCAATTATCAGGAAGCAAAATAAAAAATTAACCTTGTGCATACTTCATAATTTTAAAAGCCTTTAAAAAGGAAAAACGAACACGAAATTAAAAACTGAAAACGCAGTTATACTTATTAAGTGTATATTTTCAAACATATTTTATGGAATTTATCATGTGTGAGAAAACTTTTTGATTTTTGTTGTACGGTGAAAAAAACGTATTTTCAAAAAAAAAGCCATTTATTGGAGTATTTATATAGTTAATATTAATTTCATTCACACTGAAATTTATTTAATTAATTTATAAAACACTATATTAATACATTTCTCTAGAAAAGATTCCCGCAAGTTTCTATCCATATCAATATTAAAAATAAATATTTAAATGAACCAATTAATTATAATTTTAACTTCATATAAAAATGGGGAAAAAATATATATTTATCACAGTAAAAAAAACGAATATAAAAAAAACTTAATTTTAAACTTATCATTAAATTTTAAAACTTTATAATTCAAATTGATATTGTTGACACAGGAGCCTTTCAATTTAATATTATAATGAAGAGAAAGTGCAGCAGGAATTGTTATCATTAAGTTGTCATTTTAAATTTTCATTTAAAGTGTAAGTATGTATGTATGTATGTACGTATATGTATGTATGTATGTACAAGTTTATAAACGAAATTAAGAGAAAATAAACATTAAATTTGACCTCTTTTCATTCAAAAATTGCATACATTTTACATAAAAAAACGAAATCGTATATACTTACAAAGCATACACACTTAACTATACAAAACCAATACACGTACAAACGTTTTCGCTTGAAAAAAATTAAAATAAGGAGAGAAAAAAAGAAGAAAATATCATTAAAGAAATTAACAACATAAAAATATATACTCTTTCATTCATTTTTTAGAAGATGGTGGCTATATTGGGTTTGTCATTATGTGTGTAACATTTCTAAAAAAAACCTCAAACCTATATATACATACAAAATCGGTTAATAAACAAAAATGCTATGGACCAAACACTAGGAAACATGGTGTACGTCGTAACTCTATTTTATACTTTTCGGCCTATAACTTTTACAAAAAGCGAAATTTTGCACAAATAGTTCAAAGACCAATGTTAAGTCGAAAACAAAAATGGGCGTGGTCCGTTTACTTTATCGCCCAGAATTTTTTTAAATTTGTAGATTGTGTGTATATAGATTCGGATAAGCCGAATATAACATTCTCACTTATTATTTTTTATAAAGGAGAAAAACGTTCTGGCAATTTTGCGTTTCCTTTATAAGTGACATTAATGAGGCGCCGTAATAATGCAATTACCACATTATTTTGGTTAAATATAAAGAAAACAGCAACAGCAGGAGCAGCAACAGAAGCAATATTACATAATTACGTGAAAGAAATTTATTATAAAAAATTTAATATAATAGTAAATTTTTCCTGTACCTGATAACTTCCAATTAGTAATGTTGCCATTTCATTATTTTACTGAAATTGTGAGCTTAAGCAGAACCCAAAGATTTTTTATTATTTTTTATTTTTTTATTTTTTATTTTTATAATGAATATTTAACACAATCATAGCAATCAAGTGTAATGGTTGCATAAGCAATCGTTTAATAAAGTAGTGGGGATAAGAGTAAAATTTTTACTTATGTGATATAATGTTGAAATTATTTATAAACAAAAAATTTGGGCAAAAATTCAAAAAATTTAAAATCAATGAAACCGAATTAATGTTACAAAATAGATAATAACATTGTATTTGTAACGATATAAGAAATCAAATTGTAAAATTTTCAGGTCGAAGGTCTTTATCATTACTAGTTACAATTCTTCAAAGTTTAAAAATTAGAAAATCGAAGCGAACCAGAATTTTTTTTAAAAATGTACTTGCCGGACGTAGAGGAACAATATTACTTAACATATATTATGGCTCTATCTCTATTTGATCAAAAGTTAAAACAAAATTTTAGCTATTTTAATATTTTTCTACTTTTTGATCACTGTATGTACACCCCTCCATGAAGATTATTCTGCTTTGTTTATAATGTATCCCATTAACAAGCTCTTGAAAATAACAGAGTTTGGTCTCACCAAACCATGAAAAAATAAGTGTGAATTTTGATAAAAATATAGTTTTTAGCCAGGTACACTCTCATGACAACCTTTAGAGAAACAGTTTCTTGGGTGAATTAATTTTTTTTTTTTTTTTTTTTTGTATTTTGTATGGTCGGACGAGCCCATCAAATTATTTGAAAATATAGCAATTTTTCTTCAGAATTTTTTATATAATGATTATTAATGATTAATCTATCAAAATAAATAAGTTTTTCACAGTAGTCCCAAAACGATTTTTTTTTTTTGGAAATAATTCTACTGAATATCTTTGAATGAAATTTCACATGGCCAATCCTGAGGTATATTATAATTGATTTATAGGAGAACAGGTGTTTAGCAGGTTGTGGATGTCCAAAGTTGGTGTGAAACTTTTTTTAAATCGCCAAAATTTCATTTATGATTTGACTGAAAAAAAATTACACACATAGTGATAGATAGTGGATAGTCCTTATAATTCTCTACAAAAATTACGCTTACATGTGTGATATCTCTTTTACTTTAAGAGATATTTAGACCGAAGTAAAATTTTTACCCATTTTATACATGTTTTTTTTAGTTTTTAACCTAAGATTTTTCTAAAATATTCTCTGAATTCTGTACAAAATTGTGGTTAAAAAATTTTGATGTTTTGTGATTTTTCTCAAAAAGCTGGTGATTTATTTCACTTTAAAATCAATTATTTTCCCCTGGACCATACACTTTTTATGTTTCTAAAAGAATGCTTAGCGTAAATTAGGGATCGCAATTTCCCGAAATTTTTGACTCCCGGGATAGCAGGAAAAAATGTTCGTCTTCCCGGGATTCACGGGATCCGGTATTAAAAACTATAATTATCACTACTCTTATTAGTTAAACAACTATGACACAAATATCATATGCATTTTTCTATTAGCAGATTTAACACAGGATTGTAAATGTACTAAGAAAAAGAAATTTAATCAGTTGCTCAATCTACTAATTAATCAGCTCGAATGTACACTGACATAATATATGTCATGAAAGAGAGTTTCGAGAATATGGTATTGTAATTCTACCATGAAACAATATCGTATTTGCGACAGAAGTATAAAGATATCAGAAATTAAATAAAAAACATTTAATCAGTCATTGTTCAAACATTTTTAAAGCAAGTTTTGAAAATCTCTTTAAATTAAATTTATTAAAAATTTATTAAAAAATGTAAAATTTAATAATTTTAAAAGTAGTAAGCTGATGATCGCTGTTTCTGAAAACTTTCGTGGCAATAAAGTATCTATTGCTATTAACTGCTCTCAATATCACATGGCATATTCGTAGAAGTTCCGCATCAATTCCAATAATTTCTCTCTCATTTGCTCTCATTTCCATAAGTTTCTTTTGATTTCTGTCAAATTTTTTATTGGTTTCCAGACATACTTTTATATTTGTGATACCCAATATGAAGCATGTATTCCAAAAAGCGTGTACGGGCATGTAGGAGAGATATACCAAAGTTTATGGCATCTTTATTAATATTTGTAGAGCTGTCTGCAAGAGTTTGTGAAAATTATTCACTCCACATAAAGGGTATATCTAGGCTGAATCAATATTCGTAATGGTATTGCATACCTTTCCATCAATCATTGTTAATTGAAGTTAAAAGTGTACGTTGATATAATAGTCATATGTTTCAATGCAAACCAGACTAATATTTTTAATTGATTGTTTGATTGTATCAACCCAGTTTTGTGTGCATTGTTTGCTTTCTTTTATATGTTGAAACCTAATTGGTCTACAATATACCTTTGATCTTGAAGTTAGGATTTTCCAAACAAATTTAGTAGCATTAGTTAACGTAGATGGTTTATTCGAATCCTTTCTTAAGTGTAGTGGAACCAGCGATACCTTAAAAACACTATTGTAGTTTGCATAACCTTCCTCTGATGAACCATTCTGATAATCCTTATATGCTGACAATCCATCACCTGCTCATTTGCATAATAACGACAGGTCCGATTTATCAAGTTCCAATGCCTCGTTTTTCGGAAGTCTTGAAGCGGTATTTTCAAGTAACTACAACAAGTCAATAAATGTTTTTATTATTATTATTATTATTATTATGAATTATTATTATCATTTTTATTATTATTTCATTAAATTGACTCCAAAACATTTTTTAAATTAATTTTTACGCCTAATTATTTTATATAGAATTATTTTTTATAGAAAATCCTACTATAATAAGTACAAGCAATAACCAATAATCGATATGAATGATATACACACCACTAAAAGTGATTAAAATTTATCACAACTCTCATAACATTTATATTGATTTGTTGTTGTATTTTACTTCTTTCTTTATATAAAGACTTAATAATTTGACTAAACTTAAATAAACACTTTACACTTGTAAATTTGATTATTCTTAATGGGACAGTTAAATAATAAAGAGGTAATTAAAAATAAGCGCTTGTTTTCTTAAAACGAAATAAATATTATTATAACCAATAATTGCTAAGACACAGGAACACTTTGTAAACTACTATGACTAGCAAATACTGAGGGCCAACACTAGCATTAATTCTGCCTTATTCGTACCTGTTAATAACTTTTAATTTAAAATAAAACCACCGTTTTATTACATCTGTCAATACTATTGATGTATGTATTCATTTAACCCTTTAGTTACACAAGTAATATTTTGGGATTTTTGATCCATAAATGGTTAAGTAAATTTTTATAGCAAATAAATGGTTAGATAAGAAAAAAATGTCACCAAAACTTATATTTATCGTACATTTATCATAAGAACTACAAATTCGTGTAAAATATTGACCAAATTTCAAAAATCTCTTTAATTCGATTCTTATCGCGGTTTTAAAGGAACATACTATATTTTTTATAAATTCATATATATTTAAGTATAATAAATACTTCCATGTAACTTATTTGCAAAAATTGCTAATTTAACCTTTTGGGAACTGAATGCATAAAATTGGCCCATCTACTGTTCTACTGTTAAAGGGTTAATTACGTGCAATCTTCAATATTATCAGGATATACCATTCCAATTGTACATTAAAACTCAATATATGTTGAAAAATATCCGAAATAAAAATATAAAATTATATTTTTGAATAAAGAAAAAGAACGAAAAGAGATATAGCAATTATTTAAATGAATATTCAGTATGCGTATGCATCCGGAAATGATTGGAATACTTTATAAGAACTGCTCCACCTTTTTTGCTTTGTGTTCGTTTCGTGGTCTTTTATTTCTTCCTTTTTCAGATTTCTGATCAATTGTAAGATCGCTGTTTAACTTTTCTACCACTCTAGAAACTAATTGTCTGCTGGAACGTAGCTCTTTCCCATTATTTTTTTTTATTTATTTTTTTTTTTTTTTTTTTTTGTAAGATCAATTCGGATGAAATTTTTTTATATGTATCCCCTTGACTCTCCATGGTGAAGCAAGAACACAAAATATTTTGAAAATACGTTTTTATTATATATATTATATATCACAGAAAGTAAAATAAGTTATCAGCAGACAAAGTTATAAACAAAAATATGCACACTTTAGTAGATACTTTTCGGAAATTGTATTTTAAAAATAATATATTATTTCAAAATTGATACTTTTCTTTGATAAATTATTTATTTGAAAATTTGGTAATTTTATTCTTTTTTTTTTGCTGCTTTTTCCTGATAATTAATACTTTTATCTTAAAATTTAATATTAAATGTGTTTTATTTTTTACTTTTTATACCCACCATAAAAAAATGTCGAAATAATCATCTAAGTCCCCATAATGTATATATTCTGGGTCCTCGAAAATCGGAAATCGAAGACGATCTAGCGATGCCCTTCTGTCTGTTGAAAGTAGGATGGGGCTCGGTACAGTCATCCTAGGAGGACGAAATTTGACTCAAATATTCTCAATTCGTATTTTACAAAAAAGCATCTACGAAATTTTATACAAATAGTTCAAGGACAATGTTAAGTCGGAAACCAAAAATAGGTATGGACCGCCCACCTCCCATAGAAGGTGGTACATCAATGAAATTTTGTACAAATAGTTTAAAGGAAAATGTAAACTCGGAAGCGTGGTCCGCCTAATTTTACGCCCAACTCTCATAAAAGTTGAAATTTTAAAAAGTAGCGGATGATGGGTATATAGAATCGACCAAGCCGAATTCAAACTTCCCACTTTTTTAAACTTATTTTGTTTATTGCTACTTAAAATATTAATATTTTGTATAAATTTTTAATTTTTTTTTTTTTTTTTTTTTTTTTTGTTCTAAGTGGTACTTTTCTGAAAAATCGTTGACTATAAATCAAGAAAGATATATGAACAATATTATTTCGAATCACTAATCTACTAAAATCCTTATATCACAAGTGCCAATTTAAATAAAATTTTCTACAAATGCATGGAATGCCAGACAGAAGGACGGACAGTATTAAATCGATTCAGAAAGTGATTCGAAATTAAATGGTATACTTTAAGTGGGTAACTTTCCATTTTTTCTGCACTTTATATAAGTCAGAAAGAAAATATTTTCCTCACCTATGGTGATGTGGGATACAAATATTTTTACTAGATTAATAAATCTGAGTCTTCTAAACTACTACATCGATCAAGTTGAAACTTGTAACATATATACAGGAAGAGTTAGGATTTTAAAATATGATTTGCTATAGTGTGTAATTAAATCACCGATCTCAATTCGATTTCAAAAAAATTCCTAATCATAAAAAAATTTAAATTTTCCCCCAGAAAATTAATTCTAATTACTTCAATTAAAAAGAAATACATTTTAACATTTTCCGAAAGAATTGATCTTAAAAATGTGAAAGTATTGAAAAATATTGAATGCACACCCTAATCTGGAAGTGAACTTCATTTCAACTTTTTAAGTTTTCTAAACGAAATCAGAAAAATATTATAGATTTCGGAACTTTTTGCTATTAAATTAGATAGAACCATAAGTTTTTAAAATTTGGTCACATGGTAATAACACAGGTCGATACTAAAAAAGTATCTTGAAAAACATGTTGCAGATATTGTAGGTATAGTCATCTCGATTACCAGGAATATTTAGGTTTTTCTTCATAGCGACTCATTTTTAACCTATTGAGGACCAAAGAAAACATGCTTCTTGAGGAAATTAGTCACTTATATTTTATAGCCAAGACATATTTATAAAAATATGTCTTATATATATATATATATATATATATATATATATATATATTCATTTGCCTTGATATCGTTTCTCAATAACAGTTATATCTTGATTAAATAGCTCTCCGTTTTCAGCGCTCATTGCTCTCATATTTTCGGAAAAAAGTCTAAGTCTGAGCCTAGAAATGTATTTTCAAAGACATATTGCATTTCATTTTATGGAAAGCTTGCAATGTTTTCTTAACTATATTGACATAATTCGGAGATTTGTGATTTCCTAAAAAGTTTTATGCTACTACAACGAATGCTATCCATGCATCTTAAGGTTGAAGTTATTAGTGGATCCTCTACTAAAATTCCCTCCTTAAATTTTACATCGCTCAGAGAAGGAAACAGTTTGTTTAAAAACTGAAAGCAAATAAGGTTTTTAATTAACTCAAGTTTAATGTGCAAAGGTGATGTAATTACTTTTTGAGAATCAGATTTAATATTATTTTGTTCTGAGATATACAAAGTTCTTGACGGCCATGTTTTCTGAATATAATATAAATTTCTAGCGCGGCTATCCTATTCGCATAAAAAATAGCTGTATTTTTTGCAGCTCGTTTGTAAACCTAAAAGTAAAGCAACAACTTTCAAATCAGTACAAATGAGCCACTTATGTATACTGTATTTGATTTTCTACAAAATACGCTTTAACACATCGTATGTTTCTTTAAAATGGACATCATAGGCTACTGACAATGAGGGAAGTTTATTTCCATTATGAAGTAGAACAGCTTTTAAACTAGTCTTAGACGGGTCAATGAAAAGTTACCAATCATCTGATATATGTTGATGATCCATCATAACCATTAAGCCGTTGGAATAATAAAAATCGAAAGAGATGCGACACTTGCGAAAATATGTAATATTAACATCGGATTGCAAGAGATTCCATTCCGTCCATCTTGAGATTAATATTTCAGATTTCACTTTCGATAAATTTAAATCTCTGATGAGATCACAAAGCTCTGATAGGTCAAACATATGAGGGACCTTAATACTTTGGACTTAAAATTCATTATCTTTTTCATTATTCCCTTCATAATTTTCATCACAATCACTCGAAATGTTAACGTACAAGGTGATTTAGGTGCAGGAAAATCATCCGAATATGGTATTGTTTTTTGCATCGCACAATCATCTGCATATTTTATTGTATTTTTGGACTTTCTGGAAAATCCCGTTATATTAGTGAGGTAAAAGTGACAGTCCTTTATGTGATTTTGGTCAAAAGGCAGTCCAATAGGTTTTCCTCAAAACCAAGAAATTAAACTTTTATAGTAGGAAAGACAATATATGTGTGGTACCCAAAGCATTGTAGCAATTTTTAATTAAATATTTAATTAGAGTTGTTTTGTATGTGCCAACCACAAATATAGCAAAAAATATTTGTTGAATTTCTATATACGCGGGACATTGAAATTAACTTATAATTTATTTGAAAGCTTATTGACATTAACTATACTTTGACAGTTTTCTTCCACATTTGGTGACCATTCTTGGCAAAAAGATTTTAAAATTTAAATCGTTTTTAAAATTTGCTAATATATGATAACAATGCTCAATTGTTTAAATAAGGGTTTTATTATTTTTTAATTTTTTTTTTCAAATTTCTGATGGCTGCGCATTTTCTGTCAGTGTGATTTTTAAATTTTTACCATTTTTGAGATCTACGGTCTTTTGTTTGCTATATTAAGTACAAATTTCAAATTTACATCTACTTCTCATTTTTCAATGATTTTATGAGGGTTAATGGAAAAATTCTAGATTTTTACAAATTTAATAACTTCTGAGGGCTATCTGTGACAAGTTAGAGGCTTGACTGGTACCGTAATTTTGTATCCCCATGTCTTTGCTATAAAACATGAGTAATTTCCTTTATCTCTTACCTAAAATATTTTATAACCTAAAAACTTCTCAAGGAAGCAAATTTTCTTTGGTCCTCAATGTGTTAAAAATGTGAGGTGATGGAAAATTTTCATTTTACTTTCTACTCTATATCAAGCCTAAGGAATAATAATTTTATAGAATCATTCGCGATATAAATTTTTTTTACGATTTTGTTGACATGTGTAATTTTTTTATAAATTCTTATCTCTTTATTGCGTTACATATATAATTTTTTTTATACATATTTTATGTATTATAAAATTAAAAAGAAAAAAATAAATAAAACATTATACAAGCTATCTGCACTTACCCTGGTTATGCATAATCTATCAAAGGTTTTCTCGTTAAATTTTAAATATTTATTATCTCATTCTTCTGAAATTATCTTTATGCTTTAAAAATATTCTTTCTGATTTTGAACTACGCATTTAAAATGTTTGTTTAAACGTTAGTTAAATATTTATTTATCCTTAAAAAAAAAGAAGCGAATGACTGACAGTTTGCAAACAAATGCAAATGTTTATTTAACTGCTGTCTTGTTGTTATTTTGTTTCTACTTTTCCATAGGAAAGCTTTTCAAATTAAAAGCTTATTAAATACTTATTCACAGACATATTTTCTAACTTTTCATCCTGGCATTATTAAAGAGAAAAAAAGTTTTAAATACGAAAAAATAAAAAAAAACCAAAAAATCTTCAATAGATTTTCTCTGCAAAGCAACATATTTTCTAAAAATAAATAAAAAATTATATTCTTATTAAATATAAAATTATAGAAAGTTAAGAGAAGCATAGAGAAAAAACACTTACCAAAGAAAAAGCATTTAAATGTTCATCTTACACAAGTGTAAAAAATTACGATGATTTACTACAGGGAAAAATAAATTCATGTATTTTTTTCACTCTTTTTATATAAATACTGGCTTAACCCGGTGTACTTCGCTATCCCTATTATTATGAAAAATAATATTTACTTTGCATAGGGCTACTACTTTCTTTGGACCTATCTGCCATATTCCAACTCAACTGCAAAGTGTATGAAAATTATTGCCACTTAAAAATTTAAGAATTTCACTACAATAGTTCTTTAAATATGAAAAATTCATATTTACCTTGTTTGGGGGCAACTATTTCCCCAAGACCTACCAATCCTATTTTAATTCCAATTGTAAATCTTAATGAAAAAATTATTCTCAACAAATCTTCTGTGCAATATTTCTTCAGCTATGTTATAATTAATATTTGCTTTGTATGGAAGCTACCACTCCTCTTAAACTTGTCCGTCCTAACTTCATCTCAACTATGGAACTTCATAGCTCATGAGATAACTAATATCTCTTTTATATGAGGACTACAACTCCCCCAAGACCTATTTCTTCTATTTTCATCTTAATGGGAAAATTTTTCCTACAAAATCTTAAGAATTTCTCTGTAATAGTTCTTTAGATATGCCGGACAAGTATAGGCGGCACTCCCCCTATACTTGTCCGCACTTTCTTCATTTCAATTGTGAATTTTAATGAGAAAATTATTACCACCAAGTCTTAGGAATTTCTTTCAAATAGCTCTTTAGATATGTACACACAAAAAAAGATTGATTGGAAAATGTTCCCAGAAATACAGTTTTAATAAAAATTACTAATATTTTATAACAACTATAAAAAAATGTAAATAGAACAGCTATTTTATATGTATTCATAAAAAATTACCTATAATTATGATAGAATATTTGTCTTAATAAAATTTATTAAAATAATTAAATGATTAAAACAGAATGTATTATTAATTGTAATTATTTATTTTATAATAGAACTACAAATATGGCTGTGATATGAAAAAATTAACTTCGGGGCTTGCAAACGAATGTTTGGTATTATTTGAATTGACATTTTTAAAATTAATTATTTATAAAATAAAAATTATTTTGAACAAGAAAGCAGATCATTTCTTTTATACTCCCACTTAGTATATCAAGCTATCAAAGATATTTTCAAAATGAATTTTAAGAAAATTGTATATTTTCAAACATTCCACACTGGTCAAAAATTCAATTTTTTGTCGGAAGTTACAAAATAATAATTTAAGAAATTGCAAAAAGTGAATGTATTTTATAAATGGTAACAGACCAAGTAATCAAGAACATATATTAAAAAATTATAATGTGGCAACGCTGACAGTCTGACAAAGCATTCAAATTGGTAGTTTAATAATATTTTATTTAATCTAAATACAATGTAAATTGCAGCCTAGGCGACATTTATTTTCAATCTTTTTTTTTTTTTTTGGTCATATAGATTGCTATCAAGGCAATTTATAACTTTGAAAGACGATAAGTTATGTTTGGGTATAAACTTGCACGAATGTAGAAATATGAAATATGAAATTTTCTTTCAGTTGAATTTTGAAAATATCTTGGTTTTCACAAACAAATTGGAGAAAATATTGGGCAATTTTTTTATTTATTTATTTTTCAATAAATATTATTTTTAATTTTTTGATAAAATAACTTCGATACAAAATCAAAAAAGCACTAACAATGTTTTTTGAATTTATGTCAGAAAAATTGGATTTTTGACCAGTGTGCATTCCGAAAGTAATGGCTTTTTTTTACTTTATTTTTTTTTTTCATAGCATATCGGGAAATTGCTGCAAAGCCAAAGGATCTGAATTCAATAATTCAATAAAATAGTAAGAAATATATTATGTGCCTAAGGAAACATTCTACTATAAATGTACTGTGAATTTTCATTATTAATATTGTAATATTGTAAATGTTCTTACAATAACAAATATGTATATTTATCTACATGTATACGTCTATTTTTACCAATATTTCAAATAATAAAAATTCTGTTGTCACAGCGAAACTGTTTTCTCTGTGCAATAATTAAAATTTACTTTATATGGGTGCTATCACTTCTCTTTGACCTACCTGCCTCGTATTCATCCCAACTGTGACACATCATAAGAAAATTATTCCCACCAAATCTTAAGAATTCCTCTGTAGTAGTCCCTTACATATGTAATAATAAAGATTTACTTTATATGGTGGCTACCACTTCCCTCAGACATGTTCACCCTATCTTTATCTCAATTATCATCAACAAAATATTAAGACTTTTACAGTTACAAGACTTCAGATATGTGTTAATTAATATTAACTTAATATGAGGGCTATCTCCTCCCCCAGACCTACCCGCTCTATTTTCTTCTCACCTATGGAACTTCATAAGGAAATTATTTCCGCAAAATCTTAAGACTTTCCTTGTTATAGTTCATGAGATATGCGATCATTAATATTTGCTATGTATGGGGCCTATCACTCCTCCAAGACCTATCATTCCTATTTTCATTTTACCATTGCACGGGGGCTATCACACCTCTTAACCTACCCGCCCCATTTTCACCACTACTATGGAACATTTTAAAAAAATTGTTTTTACAAAATCTTAAGGCTTCGCTGTCATAGTTCTTAAGATATGCGGTGATTTGTATAGGGCTACCATTTTCCCCAGACTTTTCGGCCCTATCTTCATCTCAATTATGAACCTTAATGAGAAAATTATTCTCAAAATTTCTCCGTAGTAGTTCCTTAGATATGCAATAATTAAGATTTGCTTTGTATCGAGGCTATCACTCCCCCTTGATCTACACACCCCATTTTAACGACAACTATAGAACTTCATAGCAAACTTATTTCCACAAAATCATAAGACTTCCGCTATTACAGTTCTTGAGATATGCGATAATTAATATTTACTTTGTTTGGTGGCTACCATTCCTCTTGCTCCTATCGAAAATATATATATATATAAAAGAACCAATTTTAAAGAATGTTTAGTATCATCACATCACAGAAGTTAGATGATTTTTATGAATTTAATGTCAGTGTGTGTGAAAGTGAGTATAGTTGAATACAAATATTTGTTAAGTTGTGTGCGAAAGTATTTTTGTGCATTGGATATGTAGGTTAGTATTTGTTTGTAAGTTTTTGTGAGTTGTAAATAAATAAAAAAGTGGTTGTGTTAATATTTGTGTATGTATGTTGGTGGGTTTTTTAAGCGCAATCAAAAACTGCAACATATGCGGGTCTATTTGTAAAGCTACATCATTTGCGTAGCTCTATTAAAACTCAAATCAAAGGTGTTATCAGTTTACTACAACATTTGTAACAATTGAGAGAAATTCCTATTATTTTATTATTTAGTTAAGGTGTTCAGACCACAATACCTGAGTCTTATTACTCAAGAATTTTTAAAAGAAGCTTATGATTTTGGACTTTAAAACGACTTTTACATAAACCAAAGATTTAATTTGTCCTTAGAGAATAAAGTTTAATAGCAAAATCTTGTTGACCATTAAAGAAATGTTAAAACTTCAGCTCTATAACGCAAATCGTTTGAGTGCTCTTCCTACTTTCTATATCAGAATCACAAAAAAGCAAGTTTTCAGTAAACAGGATGCAGGACAGTGGGGGAGAATCAATATTTTTTGTAAATATATCTATAACCTCTAATCGGCTGGTTGGATTTACGTAAAATTTCACACAGATCTAGCAAAGGACTGTACAATTTTAAGTTTGGAAGAGGCCCTTTAGAAGTCAAACTATTGGGACTCAAAATAGGGTTTGCAATAGGGTACCTCCTTGCCAAAATTTTGTTTCTTATCCGATTTTAAATATGTTTACATCTTCTTGGAGCTCTTCACAAGTTCCATGAAAAATATTCATATGCTACTTATCCCTTATAGCTTTCAAGTTATTTGCATTTGAAATTTCAACTATCTCAATTTTTCAAAATCCTGGTTCAGTTTTTTAATATGCTCAACCAATTTTGTATTTTTTTTTTTTTTTTGCAATTAGTTAAAGGACAAAATTATCTACTGAATAAAATAAATCTTTAGTCGGTATCTCATGCCAGTCCCAAAAAAAAGGATTTTGAAATTGAAAATTTCAAAAATTATGATTTTTTTATTTCTATTATTATTATTTTTCTGAAAAAGTGTCTACACTCTTTTCTCCAAAATAAACTTTTCTTTAAGAACATATGACAATTTTATACTTTCGCAAATGGCGTCTTCACAGAAATGATTTTAAAATTTTGCTAATTACTCAATAGGGCTAAATGCAGAACCTTCCAAATTTGACGTATTTTGTATCGAAGTTTTGATTTGAACCTATATGTTCGAAAGTCCCAAATTTTGAATCTACAAACAGAATACAGTTCCAAAATCTTTGATATAGTCTAAAAAGTTTGCAACTGTGATTTATCAAACTTACAACAAATGTGGAATTTATGGTAAAAATTAAAAAAATCCCAATTTTGAAATTTTCGCCGATTTTTTGGGAATTTTAAAATATTTTTTACGAAAATCTTAAACTTTTTCTTCGACAATTTCGTTAACATATCTTAACTAACAAATATTTTATTACAGATAAAATATTTATAGTTTCTCCAAAAAAACAATTTTTAACAAAAATTTTACTTCAATTCCAAAAATCTGGAAAACTATTGACTCCACTTTTTCCAAATATATTCAATTATCTAGCTGACTCAATTTCTAATCATATTCAAAAAAACTCAAGTCAATATTTTTTATAGAACCAAAACTATGCTACTTCAAAATTTAATATCTCAAAATAAAACTGTAACTTCTAATCGTAGTTTTGGTTCTTTTAAAGACATAGATAATTAATAATTATGTTGGCTAGGTAGGAGAGTTTACTTGAAAATATTAAAGGTAATAGTTTTTCTGATCTCTGGAATTAGAGTAAAACGTTAGTAAATATTTTTGTTTTTAAAGATACTATAAATATTTTATCTGTGATAAAATCTTTATTAGTTAAGATGACTGCCAGAAAAATTACCCAATGCAAAATGGCCCAAAACAAATATAAAAAAATCAGCCAAACGAAAAATCACCCAAAAGAAATTAAAGATTTTCCAAAAATAAAAAATGGAAATTTTGCGAAAAAACATGAAAAGATACTCAAATCTTTACGAAACATCACCCATATATATGTCCTAACATCCATGGACTCTATGTAAATTAATACCCACTATTATAAATTTTCTGGACAAAATCAGTAATTTTCTGAATTAAAATGGTTCTAAATTTGGCCTAGGTAAGACTCTATTCTGGATTAAAATTGTTTCCTAGATGGTCGGATTTTAGCCGGACACAGGGGTTTGTATTTCAAACCCCTACTTTTCTAAATTCAAGATTTTCTGAATAGGTTTTAGGATTTAGGTTTACATTACTTTCTCATATGTGTTGTAAAAATTAAAAAATGTAAAAGCAAAAAATCACCCAAAACATAAAAAATGCTTTATCGAAGGAACTATAGCCCAAAATGACGAAAACTTTGCTAACTTTGAGTCATTTTTCATATGAAGTATGACCCAAATTTGTATTTTTTTTTTTTTTTTTTTGGCGATTTTCTATATTTGCTTTTTACGATTTTTCGTTGAGTCATTTTGGTGGCAACCAATTATGATATCCTAACGAAATTTTCAGTGATTGGAAACATTTTAGATTTTTGTAAAAAGAATGCCAGAATTCCCAAAAATAGGCAAAAGTCCCAAAAATTTGATTTTTTTTCAATTTTGCCCATAAAGTCTACTTTTATAATATTGTATGCAGTGTTTCAAGCTTAGTCCTTTTAAGGCTAAATCTATCCCTTTTATTTTGCTTTCAGTCTCAAACTTTTGTTTTATCTTCTGGCTATTTTCTAGCCTTTTTCGATTTTTAAAATTGCCTTAAAAAAGCTAAAATGTTAATATATCAAAAACGGAGAAAATAATTTCTTATTTGCTATAACCAATCTTATGTATTTATACAATTTTCACCTGTGGCGCTTCATTAGTCAAGTCAAAACTAACTAAACTAATTTTATGGACTTAGTAAATCAATTACAATGGAAACTATTCATGAATATAATAAGAAAAATCATATAAAAGCGAAAAATCTCCCAAAAATTTGGAAATGCTTAACCAAATCAAAAAGGAAAAAATACAAAAAATCATTTTAAATATTGAGTTATTTTGCATATGAAGAAAATTCTAAAACTTGTATAGAAATTTTTTAGGCGATTTGTGCTCTTCTAATTTTTCTTATAAATTCAAAACAATATTTTTCAAAAATATTAAAAACTAATAAGAAGAAATAAGTTTTTAAATTGAAAAAATAGCATATTTTTTGTGGCATTTAGCTTTTTTGACCTTTTTTAAAGTTCAATTAGGCTCTTTTTTTCTCACCTCCTGGCAACACAGATCGTAAGTCCGATAAAACCCGCTTGTAAACTCTTCATAATACAGCGAAGTTTTCGAAACTGTATTCTATTTGTAGAAACATGCTTTGGGATTTATAACATATGGACTAAATTCAAATGTTCGATACAAAATAGGTCAAATTCCGAAGAGTCTGTACTTAGTTCTTAAATGATTGGGCTTTTTTTAATTTTGGAATCGTCTCCGTGAAGATACCTCTTTCACAAAAGTAAAAAATTATTATATATTCTTAAAAAAGAATTTGATTTTTTAGAAAAACGAGTGCAGGCACTTTTTTCGCCAAAAAAAAGCAAACAAACATAAAACACAAAGATCGTTATTTTGCATATTTTAATTTCAAAATCGTTTATTTTTGGACTCGGAAAAGAACTAATTTTATTATTGTTATTTTTTTTTTTTTTTTATTCGATAGATAACACTATTCGCCAGAAAGATTTTCAAAATAGAAACAGGCGAACTAGGTGAAATTTGACGTACTAACAACGTCAAAATGTGCAGACAAAGAAATTCTTCCAATCTTCCATGCACTTTTTTTCACCACTAATTTCCGAATAACTCCTAAAATAAGGAGCTCATAAAAGATGATTTGAAGACATTTTTCGCCTGCATTTTTTGGTGTTTCATTTATCTAAATCTTGAGTTACTCTTGTAATTGAAAATATTAGACACGCCTATAAAAAATCAAGACCTAATAGAAAAAAACTGAAAGCAGATTCGTATTCAGCACGTCAAATTACATTATTTATGTTTAAGGAAGAAAACCGTGTGTCTCCACTTATTTGTAGGCATACATGGGTATTTTCACTTAATTGTGAATCAAATCATGATTTGTGCATCAATTTTGATAAAATATATAACTAAACATTTTTGCCATTTTCGTTACTTAAAAGAACTTTTAAGGAAACAACATCCGACTTGATAAATAAAAAATAATGTAAAGACGACTTGGAGACAACTTTTGAACCCCGTTTTTTGATGCTTCATCTGTGTAAACCTAACAAACCGTTTTCGATCAGTGTAATTAATAGGATAGAAAACAAAAATTTGACAAGCAGTTAAATATTTTCCATGTCAGAGGACAATATTTTTTACTCTGAACGGTTCAGTGTGGGCCATTAGAAATTATTTTTGACCAACTTCCAGTATGAAGTTTTAATTTTGAGTTTTAAAGTAAAAATTTTCTAGATAACAGAATTTGACAGCCAGTCATCTAGATGCAAACATATAGACAGTAAAGTGTACCCCATCACACAAGTAATTTCAGCTGATATTCGTATTATACACATCTCTGCAAAGTCAGTCCTAAAAGACATCAGAACTCAGAGAGAGGGAAGTTTTTTTATTTTAATTATAATATAAATAAAATTTTTGAATTTAAAATTTACTGATATCTGGATCAACCAAGATGACAACATATATAATTAATTAGAAACTCTTTTTATGCTAAGTTATATTGTGCTATGTTATGTTCTGTTATGTTATGTTATGTTATGTTATGTTATGTTATGTTGTGTTATGTTATGTTATGTTATGTTATGTTATGTTATGTTATTTTATGTTATGTTATGTTATATTATGCTATGTTATGTTATGTTATGTTATGTTATGTTACGTTATCTTATTTTATGTTCTATGTTCCAACTTTTACAGTAAACGAAAGAAATTTATTACACTAATTTTATCCTTCATAAAAATGTTATTCAACACAAGAGGCCATTTCCTATTCGCCTACACTCCAGCAAAAAAACTTTATATTTTTAATATCTTCTCCCTCATGTTGTGTAAATTAAGAGAAAACATTACATTTTTCCATTCAGCCTTAATTTTAATATCAAATTAAGAACATATTCAATTACACATTTAAATATCCACAAAATAGCACTAGAACCAAGAAGAAAAAAAGAGCAGAAAAGAGAAAAACACATTAAAAAAGCAAACTACTAAAAACAACAGTTCTAATTAAAATTTCCACAAAATAAAAATAAAATAAAATGAAAAACTCTAGAAAACTGAACAGAAGAAACAGCTTCATTGCCATTCATTTTAAACGCAGTGTGCGTTTTATGACTTTTTGAGTAAAAATATTATTTGTGGCATCTGACAACGATACAAATGCAAATGTATAGAATACGTACAAAATGTATATTTAAGTATTTTTTGTATAAAATAGATAGTATAATACAAGGGCCTAGAATATATGCTTCATTATCTTTGGACATAAACTGCAAACATGTATCTTCCAAAGAAAAACTTTTTTATTACAAAATTTTTAAATATTTTCTATTATAAAATATATTGTTTAATTTAGCAGCATAAATATTCTCTTGGTTAAAATAAATATAAAGAAATTTATATACGATATTATCTTATATATGATCAAAACATAAAATATAATAATTGAAACAATTATAGAGTGTTATTATTATTTCTTAAATATTTTTTTTAGCATACACAGAAAAAAGTCACCAAACACCAAAATAATTCATTCAATTAAAAATTGTTTAAATTTGCATTTCTAAATAAAATAATTGTACCAATTACTAAAAATTGTAGAAAATTAAAAATCTAAAAAATTTTCCAATTAAAAAATTTATGATTGAATGAATCAAAAATTTAAATGAGAAAAAACCTACTTGAAAAGCTTGAATATATTAATATATATTAATTCAATTATGATATAAAATGAAAAAACTGTGTTAATTGAAAAATATAAGGTAATAATTTTTTATGTGTAATGGCTAATTATTTTAATTAAAAATGAATGTTTTTTTTTCTACAAAAAGTTACAACATATTTTGTTCAAAGTATTGTCCATCTAAATTTACTACTTTTTTCCATCTTCCTCTTAATTTATGGTTTCAATTCAAAATCAATTTTTGATATCCTGTTCTGGCCAGGGCACTCTAAATAAAACAAAAAAAATAGTAGTTAGAACAAACAATATTTGGGCTCTACGTCAAGTGGAGCAAAAGTTTTCACTCACTATTTTCCAATTGGTTGCGAAATATGAGGCCCAGAATTTTCATGTTGAAAAATTGCCGTTTCGTGTCTAGTCGCATATTCAATCTATTGCTCATTTAATACTTCACTTGATTTTAACAGCTAATAACACAGTGCATAAAAAATTAACTCAATAATTCTAATGCTGATTGAAAGCGTACCAGTAGTCCAACATAACAAAGATCATTCGATTTTTGGTTTTATGGCCTGTTGAAGTTCGTTTTTTTCGGAGCCCTTTTTTCATTCTGATTGGAAGTAAAAGTCATTTAAATCATTTAATTCAAATGCTATTATAAGTTGTTGTTGATTTATAGACTACTAATATTATTATATATATACTCGATTTTTGACCGATTCCAACACTTTTTACCCCCGTTTCTGTCATAATATTTTTTACTTCATTTGACTTGACCTTATGTCAAAGCTACTGAACCGTTGAAATGAAACATATTAAATGTGTATATCCTTGAAGAAAGTACTGAATAGAAGCAACGCCCACTTTTTTTAAGAAGGGATTGCTTTGCTTTTTAGTAAGAAAATTTCATAAAAATGTTGATAATAGTGGTAAAGAAAATATCACAGTTAACAAAAGCGGGTGAAAAAAGGCCTCAATACATATAGAATTTTTTCTACGTATATCAAATATTCTATGTATAGCATCAGGAAAATTTATTTTTACTAAAAGTGGACTAAAAAATGGGTGCAGCATACAACTTATATTTTAACCTATAGTCTTCCAAAAATTGGGCGTGGCATTTTCATTAATTTTATAATCTATACTTCTTTTCATAGGATGCACGATTTATACGATGAATTAATTTCAGCAAAATTAAAAAAAAAATATTTTTTGCAAAATTTAAATTAGTGATAAGTTATAGACGGCAAATAGCTTTTATTATTTTAAAAACGAACCTATAGTGCGAAATAGGTGGGACTGATTTTTGAGGCTAAGAACGGGATTTTTAGTCCGTACAATTATAAGTCCTTAAAATATTTTCACGCCCAATGAATTTTAGTACAAATCAAATAAAATACATTAACTTGACATTAATACTAATATAATTTAAGATTCGCGGTAGTTATCAACAAAATGTGTTTGGAGAAGAATGCCGCTGTAGCCGATATAATTGATATTTCTTAATTTTTTCACATTATCAATTTTAACCATTGGGATGATTCTTTACAGATACTTTTCATATCTAATCTTAAAAAAATGCAGAACAAAATATAAAAATTTGGTAAAAATATTCAAAAGTGCATTGACTTGAAAGCGTCGTTGGTACGTTTGTCTATACGACATTTTGAGCAATTTCTGTAAAAGCGATATTTGTCAGTAGCAAAAACATATATTTTATAAACATTTGCGCCAGTAATATAGAAGTTTGAGATGATGGTATCACATGCCTGGTTTCCTGACATCAATGATTCTCAAACTATAGGGAATCATTTCATCATTAAAATTCTGTTCTCTAAGTTTAATTTCACTTAGCCGCGCAAATAAAAACCGCAGAATTAAAAAAATCGTCAATTTTTATTTTATTTTTATCATCGCATAACTTTTCACCAGAATTTACTAAGTGTTGTCGAATGGTTAATAACTTATATATATATATATATATATATATATATATATATATATATTCAATTTTGTATTTTCTTAAAATTTTAGGTAAATGTTATGTTCTAAAGTTTTAGACTTCTTGGTTTGTTCTACCAAAAAAAAACTAAAAATACAAGACACATAAAGTAACATGACTACTCATACACTGCATACAATCTTGTTATGAAATGTGTGCGGGAAAAGGGAAGGACATTTAATTGAAATCTTACATAATATCTAAGAGAAGCTTTATACTCTATAAAACGATAACCATCCATAAATACATTGAAATCTACATATTTACATATCTTTTATTTTCACTTTTCATTATGTAAAAAGTGTTCCAATATCTCCGAAGTTTAAGAGTCCATAAAATCGAAATTTGAACCAACTTTGAAAACCCTTTGGAGATTTAATTAATCTGATGACGTACTTAATTAATGCTGTGTTTGATGACCGATGCTTTATTTCATAATGTAATATATGACACTCTTCCTATCTACCAAATAGAGAGCATAACCTAGTTGCTATGGATATTTAACGTTGGTGGCGATTTCCAAGTTGGATGATTTTTTGAATTTTACATTATCATAATAGATCCACTTTTAATTGCCCTTTACAATTCGATGTAAAAAAGACTACGTTTTGTGGCACTGAAGAAGCACTTGAGACATACAAAATAGCCATTCGACCTCTCATGAATTAAAGCGCTTTTAAACATCTGATAAATTGTGCTTGATCACTTCCGATGATTCTGCAAGCACTTCTTGCGTTTAACAAGAGTGTTGATCCAGCAAAGACTCTAATTCTTCGTATTTAAACTTTTTAAAAACTTTTTTTTAGCTTCAGAAAACAGTGTTGTTTGTAAAGTGACACATACGGAATAAGAAAGCCAACAAAAACATGTTTTATAAAAGTAAAAGATTTTCTTTAAATTGAAAAATATTCCCTTAAAAAAATTTGCACGTAAATATAACAATTTACTTTATTTGATTTCAGTTCACAATATTTAAGAATAATTTCTTAAATATTAAAACTGTTTTTTTTTTTTTTTTTTTTTTGTTCAAATGAATCAAAAGTCAAGAAATCTGAAAAAAATGTTAAAATTTTCATTTATATTTTCAATTTATAAAAAATGTTTGAAATTTTCTTCGGAAAACTTTTGGAACAGAAGAACAGAATAGAGGCGCTTTTTAACAAAATGATGTGCTGTAAAATGCATTATTATTTTTTTAATAGATTTTCTTGGAATGTGGGTATTTTAAGACATCTGTTATTAATATTTGCATATATAACTATTTTCATTTATAATTTACAATAAAATATTAGATTTTATTAAATCTATGTTTTAACAAAATTTTTGCAAAATTCCTAAAATTTTCATTATATACAATTTAATAATAACTATGAACAAAATTTAATTTTTTATGAAAAAAGATTGGGAAAAAAGTCATGTTTGATTCATAATATTTCTGAAGAAAACTTTTTAAAATATATGATTTTTTTCTCTGTGTACTCTTAGAATATTATTTTTCTGGTTAAATTTTAAATTATTTACTATTCATGCCGAAAACACTTTCATTTTGATCGTAAAAACATTTAAAGCTAAAAAAATTGTATCAAGAAATTATAAAATTTTGGTCAATTTATAACATGAAAATTATTAGGGAATCTAATTTGAAAAACCTGTGACAATAAAAAATAAAAATTTTTTTCTTAGTTATAAAATCTTCAAAATTATACACTTTAGTGTAATATATGTTAAATTATGCTCTTAAGTATGAAATATCCATAAATATATCACTTAAATTGCTAAATTATGCTCTAAAATAAGGACTTTCTATGAAATTATGACAAAATATGCTGTAACAAATCAATACCAAAATTGTTAAAATTGTTTAAAACGGTTAAATATCCAACAGTTTGGTTCATTTGAAGACCAACAAAAAATATGATTTTGGATATTCTTGGTAGGGCCAAACGCAAAAATTTTGGTAATAAATCTGTATCTCCCAAACTCCTTCTATTATTATTATTTTTAATTAAAACTATGTTCAAAAATAATGATCGCAAAATTGCTTAACTTAATACTAATACGTATTTGTTTTTTCTGACTATTATATCACTCATACGTACACATTAATGTTATACCATCCCTAAAATATGCTACACTTTTTATTATTCTTATATTATTCATGTTCTTACTAGGCGTATACTTATTGTATTTACATAGTAATACTTATTACCCATACGCATGGTTCATATTTATTACTTAATGTCCTAGTTAGTCATGTTTTCAAGACAAAATCGACGACGTGTACAGTACATGTCTCATACAATTCGTCGACGACTTTTTCAAACAAACATCCGCTTTCTGTGATTACTTAACTGGTATAATTGTAAACAAATACACTTCTTAGCATAATTTTTGAGGGTATTTCACTTAAACTTAATTTATTTCGTTATTTGTTAATAGAAATATAAATTGTTATATATCATTAAAAATCTTATACATAAAAAAACGCATATTTTGATGCTACATTCATTTAATTCCTTCACATATAGAATCATTTTATATGAAAAATTCTAATAAAGATCCAACACGTTCAACTTTTAAAAAGCGGTATAAGTGCTGCAGGATTATATTCCATTATTTTGGTCTTACTTTTTTAATATTTATATGTAAAATACAAATATCTGAATTTTATTTGAAAAATTGCAAAATTATGAACTCATTTGGATCTGAACATAAATTTTTGTTACGTTATTAATTGCGCGTCCGAAAAAGCCGAAAAAACAACTTTTTTTAACTTCGATTCAGTTCACAAAAGGATAAATTCAGTACGAAAATTTTGAGAAACGGTATCTTTTAATGAAGTAAGTTTTTATTTAAGCTGAGAATATCAATACTTTTCATTTTGAGCCAACGCTAATGTGCATATGACAATATGTAAGGAATATTACTCAATTTAATATAAATTATTTTTTGCAATGCATAAATTAACTTTAAATATATAACATAAGATGTATGCAGTAATATTTAAAAAATTTACATTTGTTTTTGCAAATATATCCTAGCTAAAAAATGAATATTTATGGATCATACATTCAACGTATATTATGTTCTTTATATATTTGAATCCGAAAATTGAAAGTATATGGAAATATATGATCACATACATATATCCATAAATTTATTAATATACACTGCCTGCCACTTGAACAAGGAATCACATTTTTTAACTTTAATTAAGTATATCCTTAAAGGATGCAATAACGGAAGCGTGGAGTTCAATTACTTAGAGTCATTATACAAGTCGATGCCAAATCGCATTTTTAAGATTATTTCTAAAAATGGTGGCAGTACTCATTACTAATTGAATGCTAGAACTTTCATTTTTATAACCTAAAATTTAGAAATAAATTACAGTTTGCTTAGTTTTAAAATATTCCTTATTCAAGTGACACATGAAATAGTACCACAGAAATACATGTCTTTAAATAAATGCATAATTTTAGTATAACACAATATGAATATTTTTTATTTCTTCAGGAAACTAAAGCCAACACTTTGAAATTTGTTAGCGCAAAAAGTTATTTCTTTCTGAACTTTAGTTTAGGAGATATACTTAATTAAAGTTAAAAAAATGTGATTCCTTATTCAAGAGGCAGGCAGTGCATATATAAAGGTCCTATTGTGAATGATTATTAACATATATATTTTTTTATTACAAATTATTTTATATTATTTATATTATTAATTCCAGGATACTATTTTATTCCTGGAATTGAGAAGCTAAATTTACATATAATTAAATAAAGACATTTTGAGTACATTTGAAATCCTTTTTATTAAATATTTGTATTTTCTTCAACTTATTTTACATAGGCTTTAACTTTTCATTTATTACCTATAACAATTGTTAAAGCTTATTAAATGGTTCTTATATATTTAATATCATTTGTTATATTTCACAAAAGAATCACATGTAAATAAGTAAAACATTATACATTGTTAAATTGTATAACAAAAAACGCCTATATGAAAAAATTATTTGCAAAAGAAAAAAATGTTTCCCAAACCATTTGCGTATTTTCATTTTCACTTAAAATGCCTTTTAAAAGCAGGACAAAGAATGCTTTTGTATTTTGTAACACATTTTTTACTACTGTTGCTCTAATTGTCATTTTAATGCATGTGGGAGAGAATGGCCGAAGGCTGGAGTTTTCAACTAGATTCTGTTTTTAATATTACCCAATTGGAAAAAAATGAGTATCAGCTACTTAAATATCCATTAAAATGAAAATAGTTGAATCCTAATTGCAAGAAATTTGAATTTAAATTACATTTAATATAACATATAACTGTTTGCATGTAAATAACCCCTAAATTTTGAATTCCGAATGATTTTATCTTTTGAAAGAGTCTAGAAAAGATACTCAAAATGATTTTTTATATAGGCTTTAAGCGATCTAGCTGTTCAGAATAGGGACTATAAATAAAGAACGTGTTGTGGAAGTCTTTGATTTGTAGGTAGACAAAAAAATATACAAATAAAATATAAAAAATATAAATATTGATAAGTTTTAAACTTATCCCCGAAGTATTCCGGTATAATTATGAGCTGAAACATTTCTAAAATACCTCAAAAGATACGGTTTTCGATCTATATTGTTATTTTTAGCTTTTTTTTAATCTATATATGATTTACAGATGACATTTAATACATAATGTATAAAAAAATTTTCAAAATTAGTTCTTATTCTCGCGAAATTTAAATTTTAATAAAATCGTCTATGATTTCATTTTAAATACTCGTACTATTTTATTAAAGTGTGAATATTTTAGACATTTTCCATCGTTGGTAAGGTCTCATTCAATAATATTGATATACGTATTCATTTATATTTTTTAATTTTACAAAAAACTCAATAACGCAGAAAAAAATTCATATATTTGATTATGAATCGAACGTGACTTTTTTCCCACACTTTTTTCATAAGAAATATAATTTTGTTAATGGATATTATTAAATTGTTCACAACGAAAATTTTAGAAATTTTCCAAAAATTTTGTTAAATCTTTGATTTAATTATATTATATTTGATTACAAATGGTAAATGAAAATTGTTATACATGAAATTATTAACAATAAATGCCTTAGAATGACAAAATTTCAAGGAAAATCTGTTAAAAAATATTGTTAAGAAATTAGCATCATTTTGCTCACATTCTGCAGCACATCATTTTGATAAAAAGCGCTTCTGTTCAGTTCCTAAAATTTAGCTAAAAATCATTAAAAACTTAAAATTTTCCAAAGAAAATTTCAAACAGTTTTTAAAAATTAAAAATATAATTGAAATTTTAAACAATTTTTTCAGTCTTCTTGATTTTATATATATATATATACCATATATATATATATACCAATTACTATATTTATTTATAAAACGCTTTTAAAATTTTATTTAAAAAATAATAATATGTACTTTAATTATTGTAATAATTAAAAGAATCAAAAAGTTAATTGAGAAAAAAATCAATAAATATATAATCACACAAGATCAAATGAAAGTCAATTGAAAACTAGACATATATTTTAGTTATTTTTTTTTAAAATTTTGATTACTTGAATAATTAATACTATCAAAAAGTAATTGGAATTGTTTTGATTAAAAATATAAAAAAAGTTTTAATGCTTCAAAAATTACGCTTAAATATTATGAACTGAAGTCAATGAAAATAACTTTTTATATTTATGTAAAAACTTTTTTCTGTGAAATAACAATTATTTGTTGGTTTCATTTTATTTGATTTTTATTTATTGATTCAAAAATAAGGATTATTTTCTTTCTTTTGCTTAAAAATTATGAAAAAAAATGAAAAAGGTATATATTTTTTAAGAAAAAATTAATAGTTATTTTATAATAGAAATATAATAGTTATTGTATAATAGAATAAAATCAAAAATAAGTATTTCTTTTTAATCAAAACTAAAAATCAAACTTAATCATTGCACCAAACAACAAAAAACAAACATTTTTTTCAGACATGATAAATCCCATATACATGTGAAAGTATAGATATAATGTACTAACTGTGTTTCCAGTTTTTTATTTCGGGTTCGTTTTCTTTTCTTAAGGGACTTTAAAATTTCGAAGGATGCGCGAGGTTAATTTTTTATTATGCTACTTTCTAATTGCTATTATAGGGCATATGGGTATCAGAAGAAAGAGGAGAACTTGGGTAATATATTTGATTTTTTTTTTTTGTTTTGTTTTTTGTAATTAAAATAAAGGTTTCAAGAAATGTCCTGCGAATATTTAATCCTTTTATATCCTTGAAAATCTCCAACAAATAATTTCCAAAACTATATGTATTAAAGATACTAATAGCTAGTTTTAATTACCAAAATTATATGGTTTTAACTTTATTACTTTAATACATACAACTATTTGAAAATTATTCCTAAAAACAAAAGTACAAATTTAATTTTCAGTTTATTGAGAATTCCAACATGCAAAACCAATTTTTGAAGTCATTGTATTTAAATTTTAAGTAATTCTTACTTCAAGTATATTACTACAATATTATTTTGTTGAAAGTTTAAACGACAATAACTTTAGTATTTATATTTATTTAATTTTAAATTCTTTACTTGCATTTTTAATCTGCGAATGGAAAGTAGGCCATAAAATGTATATTATATTTACTTTTACTTTATGAATAATTATCATGAAAAAGGTATAGTCAGTCAAGTGTGACCAAGTAATACTATACACCATTACGTACGCGCGTTTAACTGGTTTTCAGGTATGAATATATTTGGACTAATTCTTGTTAAACTTCATACCGCGTTTTATATTCTTATCTAAAATTTATTAATGCCACATTTAATTAAAAATTTGCCATTTATATGAAATTTGGGCGCTTATAGTAATTTTCTGGAGTTGATCTTACATGAAAACTATATTCAGTTATGGATCGATCGTCTTGAAATTTTTTAGTTCGGTTTTTGGATTGTTTGAATTGCTGCAAATAAAATCACTAAATAATATTAAATTTATGCATGTTAAAGTGATATTTTGGAATTGTTGTTAATGGTAAGTAGGTCAACTAAAGGCCCATCTTTGAGTAATTTGATTGATCGATACTAACATTTTTATAGTATTTTTACACGTTTAAATAATTTTCAGGAAGGAGCATATGGAAGCTATGGTCAATTTTGCAACCAAAATTTTGAAATTGGATACTATGAATAATACCGATAAAAATTCTTCTACCACGAATTTCATATAAATATTTGCATATTCAAGACAATTCTGATTACTTAAGCATATCTCCGCGAAATATTTGTAAAGGAGGTAAGTAAAATAATGGACCGATTTTAACCATTTTCTGCAAGCAATATACAGTTAGTATAGTCAACATTTCGAAGGAAAAAGTATTCATGATAGGGGTGATTAATTTTTATATAATAACTTTGAATTTTTAAAACTTAATTATATATTTTTTTCCCCTAATTTGATTATTTTTTCCAAAATTTTGGTTAGAAAAAAATTTTTGCAGTGGCATCACTGGTTCGATTTAAATGCAACATATAGTAACATTTCTAATTAACTTAATGCTTATGGTTTGATGTGAATAGAGGCATTTATTAAAAGTCTAATTAATTATAAAAAATGTTAATGGGGGTAGATTTTATAAATGTCAAATGAGTTTTAATATTTTCTAGTTTTTATTAGCAGGCTGAAGAAAAAGTATGTAGTATTTATATGAAATGTATGTCTTTTTTTAATGTATTTTTTTTTTTTTTTTTTTTTTGTACTTAATAAATTTAGATAATTATTTTTAAAATATATTGTTCATATTTGGCATTTTCTTAAAAAATATTACTTAGAAATAAAATTTGGCCAGAATAAAATATTTTCTCAATATTAACAAAGGTCAAATGGTTATAACATCAACTTCATAAACCAAACAGTCGTAAATTTGTTCCATTTAAGAAAAATTTGGTTTGAAGAGTATTTAAAATGAATACAAAAGAAAATAAAAATATACGAAAACCAGAATACTAAAACATCAGCACCTAGAGATGTGTATATAAATACGAACTATAAATTAAATTTACCAGGCATGAAGTAACTTCAACAAATGCCGAGGACAACTCAATATATATTTTAAGTTAAAAAAAAAGAATAATATAATATTTCATTAAATAATATTTAAAATTACAGCACTAATTTCCAAAAACAAAATGTACATAAACATTAACAGGACATTTTTAAAATTTTATAAAATTTGACCTGTTGTTCTAGTTTCAACATAATGTGAGATTCAGAAATTTCATTATTTCACAATTTCACAATAATATGTTAGAAAACTTCAAGGATATTTGAAAAATAAATTATTTTAAGGTAATTTTTGTCATTATAAAAAACCCGAATGGTTAGAACAAAAAATATTGCTAGAATTTCTAAATTATATTTAATTTCCCTATCGGCATTGTTGAGTAACTAATATATTTTAAAATAGTTCATAAAACAATTGTTAATTTAGAAATCTCAAAGTTCTTTTAAAATAATATTCGAATACGAAATAAAAAACTGAGAACACAGCCTCATCATAAAATAAAATATTAATATAGTTCAGTTCATGTGTGGAAAATGATACGAACGGTGTTATATATATATATATATATATAGAATGCAACCAATCGATTATACAGATTTATTTCCAAAAGAATTCTATTTTCTGTTCCACTTTGCAGTGTTTGAATCCCCCGCTGTATAATCAAACCTTGTCTACTTATATTTATTTATATAAATTAGAACTAAAACGACGTTGGCTTTTTTTACTAAAGCAAACACTTAGCAGAAAATAGTTGCGGTAAAAATTATATAGTTGAAAAAAGCATGCAAAACAAAATATATATATTTAAAAAACAAACAAATCATAATTTTTTCAACTATTAACATTTTATTGTTGTACAAGTAATAATATTTTTACATGGTTATCATAATTTGTTTTTAGTAAAAATATAATATGTTTCAGTTAACCATTATATTATATTAAGTTTTTATAAAATAATGTACTAATATGTGAAAGATATTCTTACGGGAACTTAGATCCGAATTTAAATTAACCAAAATTTAGTTGAGTTGAATAAAATCATGTGTTAAATTGAATAAAAAATACATAACATTTAACTAAAATTTCGTAAAATTAATTACCTTTAAAATAACTAAAATCCATTTTCTTGAATTAGTCAAATTAAAGAAATTTTTTCAATTTGACTAATTTACGAAAATTAAAAAAAAATAACTAAAGAAGCTTGTTCACTTGAATAACGATTTTATTTCTGCTTTTCTTTAATTCCACATCAAATTTTATCGAATTTACTACCGTCTTTTACCTTCTTTTTGGAAAAAATCCCTAAAATTATTAAATTTTTTGAAGTTTCAGCTTCAGATTATTATAAATATTTAATGCGTTTATATATATATATATATATATATATATATATATTAATACTTTTAAGAGTTGCATATATTTATAAAAACTTGAATTAAAACGTGTCTTTTAATGAATTTTAATTAACGAATATATTTTGTGATGTTTCCACAAGCAGATTTTATGAAACTACTTTCAAGAAAAATATTACAATTTATTTCTTTTATTTCATTTTCATATAAAATATTAACAATTTAACCCCTTGTATGTGTTTCAAAAGTCCTTCTTCATTAAAAAAAAATGAATACCAAAAGGTACTTTTGTAATAGTATTTTTTGATGGGATATTATATACAATATACTCTAGATTTTCTATTATTCTATAATAAAATTCAACTTTATGTATCAAATAGCAAATATGTAAGTCAAATATATTAAAATATGACCAAAATTAAAGGCTAAATACTGTAAACCCTTTGAAATATTATATCGTATGTATGTTTTTAAAATTTAAATATTGGTTTACAAAAATTCACAAATATGATTATAGTATCGTCTTCAGTTTAAGGTGCTTAAAATTACACCAATTTAAAACACCTTTATGAAGGGCATAAATTAATCCAACACTTCTACTTTGGGTATTTAAATCAAATCCTTTTGCTATTTGTAGAAAACTTGGTTTTTGTCAACACAATAAAATAAAATAAAATGTTTTTCACTTTATAATTTCTTTGGAAAATAAGGAATTTGTTTAACAAAAATACTTGGTATGTTAAAGGTCTTTGTCTAAATAAAAACAAAAATTTAGTAAAACCTAGAATGGCTTAACAATATTTTGTAACAAAATTATTGCAATTGTTGTGTCTTGAAAAACATACCCAAAATAACCAAAAAATAAAAAAAGGCAAAAAGCTGAAAAAAAAAACAAAGCAAAGAGAGATAGAGAGAGTCCTAGTTAAAATTCTATGTTAAAAATGCATATAGGAATGGCAACAATACATGTTAGTTTAAAACATATACAACAATGTATATTCATACAAACACATGAATATATACTTGTATGTATTTGTTTTTTTTTTTTTTAATAATACATAAATAAACATATATATATATAGATGTGTACAGGGAATTTTGTTAAGAGAAGCTGATTTTAATAACTATAAATCCTTTCCGCAGAGCAACCATTACCTTGTAATAAAAAGGAGATTTTTAGATTTTCATAAAAATAGTTTATATTAAAAATAGTTTAAAATATGAATGCTCTTTTTGATGTAGTAGTATGTAAAAAATATAACTTTTAATTGAAAAATTTCCCTAGTGCAAAATATGAATAAATACTAGAGAATCCAATTATTCGGGGTTTCATATTAAACGGTTTACTTAAAATATAATTAATCGAGGTTAAAAGTTGATCAGTTAATAACCGATTAATGGCAAATTATTTTATTAACCAAATAGACTAGTAATATATGTATATATATAAATAACACTAATTATAATATTTAGTCTATTGAAATAGTTATTAAGATACATAATATAGATCATATTCTTTCACAAAGGGTTCACCTTATCACTCCTTTATCCTTATCCTATTTATAAAAGAAAATTGAATTTTTTTGACATAATACTACAAAATATTCCTCCATTCAGCTTTATTTAGTAAATTGGTCTTTTTAATATCATGCTACTATTACTATGAACACCAAAATTCTTTTATTATTGTTGCAATGAAATTAGTTTTCATTTTTATATAAACCAACATGTTTTTTAATAACAAATTATTCATAATATTACTTTTCATTTGTTTAAAACAGTTCCTTTTAGTAACAAATATTTACAAAAATAGCAACCGAATCTCAAAGTTTTATAGCAGAACAATTCATTTAAATCTCTTTTTAATAACATCTTTGGATGTTGCATGTATGTATTATTTCTTATTATATATTTACACGATGACTGTTTTTCAGTCTTGACAGTCATGACAGTTTGAGTTTGTAGGCAAGAGGTGTAAAGAATCAGGGTAGCTAAACAGGTATGAAATATAAGTTGAGGAGTGTTTATATCGTTCGTTTTTTCCATCATTCGCTTTTTCTCATGTAGCTTTATTTATTCTCTGCCTTCAAAGGACGAGGATCATAATCCATGTAATGTATTAGTGTTACCGTATGTAAAAAATTGCCAGAATATTTTTTAGTAGTGAAATCTTCAAAGGAATTTTTTTACCAATAAAATATTTTTAAGAAATTTTAACAGTTAATTTAGTTAAAAAGGAAAATTATTTAAAATCAGATTAAAGTATGTTTTCGATAGCTTAGTCTATAAAAAATCTGTTTAAAATCAACATAGTTGGATATTAATTAAATAAAAATTTAATCTTTTGAGAATTAAATTTCTTGTTTGTAAAAAGAAAAATAAATTGTAATATTTCCAAAAAATGGTAACACTAAAATAAAAATTAAAAAGAAAAAATAGGCATGCCTGAAAAGTTATCGTATAAATGGTAAAAAAATGGTCAAAAAGTCATGTCTGATAAAGTCATCATCTAAATTCAGTGTTAAGCACAAGAAAACGTACGCTTATTGATACTTTGGAAGCAATGAAAAAGTACAACCCTAAAGTGACTTTTATTTATTTTTTGCTACTTATAACAGACATTTTAAAAAGAGATGTTCAGAATTTTTAACTATAGAAAATTAAATTTCGGTTAATCGGTTGTTCGGCACAAATTATTCCCTGTATTCGTTATTCGAAAATAGACAATTTTAAATTATTCGAATAGTTAATCGACCAAAGTTAATCAATTGGATACCCTAACAAATACAAATAAATGCCTTTTTACTGTTTCCTTAGTGCCTCTTGTTTCCGAGAAAGTACAATATATTAGAGCACTTGATAATGCTGTGTCTTAGTTTAGAGAAATGTCTAATTTTACTGCAACACTTTATATTTGTTCACCCTTTATTTCCAAATATGTAAATGTACATACAAATGAATACAGTAGGTATTTTAATACAGGATTTTTTTTGTATTTTTATTTCTGTTTTATTTTTTTCATTGCAATTTTATTTCCTTTATTTTTTTTTTTCGACAAAATGTGTATTTTTGAAGGAGAATTCTATATATGTGTATATGTTGTATGTACTTCCATTACTGTATTCTATTTGCAATATTTTGGCCAACAATACATATAATACGACAATGGTTTGTCATGTGGCATATTGTAAATGTGTATATGTATATATGATTGTGTACGTTACTCAATGTTGGTTGGTTTGGTATAAAAACAAATTGTTCATATGTTGAATATTTTGAATATTTTATTTATATATGTAAGTACGAGTTGATTTCATTTCTTAATAGAAAAAAGAAGAAGAAAAAAATTGTTTTCGTTTTTATACAAACTTAGTGTATCCAAATGTAAGAGAGTGAGTGCTCATATCATGTTTTTTTTTTCTTGATTTTTCGTAATTAGATTTGTTGCAATTCTTTCCATTCTTCAATATGAATTGCATCATAAAAGAGCAAAAATATTCATTTAGAATCTTAAATGAATTCCAGTGCTAGTTATATAAAATTGCAATAGGCTGATATAAAAAAATCAAGGTATGTGAATGTTCAATAAAGGACTAATTTTTCTAACTAAAATTTTTATAAATATTTTGAAGGCATTTTATAAAGTAAATATGATTCTTAATTCAAGGCCAAAAGATCTTTTGTTATAAAATTAAATCTCCAAAATATAGATACAATATTGAATAAAAAAATTGGTCCGGAAAATCCAAAACATTAATTTCCAGAATAATCATGTTTTTTAAACACAAATACGATGAAAATTTAATGAAAAATTTGAAAACCAATTAGACATCTTTAAATTATTAATTTGTTTTACCAAAATTTTCTTGAGATTACCTCATGGTCCTCTTCTAAATTATTTATATTGGCCATTATCAAAAATGTTTGAAGAAGAAAATACGAATGTATTGATTCGTGGTCTGATCTTATTAATCGGCGATAATTCTTTTTATGTAGTCCCTATAAAGCGAGGTAATCTAAATGAAACCAAAATACAAGTTAATCACGAGAATAATTATCGTAAAATTTTGTCAGATTTTGAAACCCGTAAAAAAATGTTTATCAACTTAAAACAACCATTAGGTTGTTAATAAAAAATAAGGGTTGAGTCACCCACAGGACCCAACCCACTTTTTATTAATTTAATCAAGCTCCTATTTTAGTTTTGCAATAATTACATTTATTCCGTTAGCGTCCTAGAATTGAACTAACTTTTGATTTACAAAACAATTCATATAAACTTAACTTTCAGTTAAAACATGCTCGCTAACAATTTATTAAAATATACTTACACACTAGATTGTTAACACGCTCATAATTCGAGCTGTCCGGTTGTGCCTAGCACAAAATGCTGAATCCCATTTGTATAATGCGCGTGTTGCATTATGTTTAACACGTTGAGGACCAGAATGGTGTTAACTTACATATCAATAGAAGAGTAGTAAAGGAATTCAAATTTTTATAAAAGACATTGATCCTAGTGTAGAATCAATGGAAATAAAACACCATCTACAAGATAAAGGGTTTAAAATAAAAAATGTTATGAACAGGCGAAATTATGAAAAAACTATTCAACCACTCTTAAAATTGTGAAACCCATCCAATATATAATTAGAAGTATTTATAGCGCAGAAAATCGCGACAAAAGAGCCGCATAAGCGATCAAAGCCCATACAATGCGTATGCTGTCAAGAGTTTGGATACACTAAAGCTTATAGTAGTTTACCATCAGTTTGTGTTACTTGTGGCGAGTTACACAATTCGTCTCAATGTAATAAACCTAAAGCCGATTCTAAATTAAAGTAATTGTGGAGGAAACCATATAACCAATTACAGTGGTTGCCCAGTGTTTTCAATTGTCAAGTGATTTCTAGCTTGAGTTTCTTCCACACAATCACCAAATATTATTGAAACTAATTACCCCCAATTAAAAGAGTCATCTGGCAACAAACAATCATATGCGTAAATTCTTAGGAATAATCAAACTCAACCGCCAAATTATCAGCCCTAAAATAAATTTAACTATAATTTGAATCCTAAAATACTATAACAATCCTATAATCTCAATTTCACTAGGCTAGAAACTACAATAGAGACGCTACAGTAATTAGTAAACAACTTCACAAATTCTGTGAGCAATATAATGTAAGAAATACTCAAGATATAATCGATTCTATTATAGGCTATTTTAAAAATGTATTTTTGGAATGAAAATGGCATACGCGAACATAAAAATGAACTAGAATATTTTCTGAAAATCTAAAAAGTTGATATAATGTTGGTTTCTGAAACTTATTTAATATTTCGAAGTATGTTCCGGATAAAAGGATATATTTTTTATGATACAAAAGATCCTCGCGGAAAAGCGTGTGAAGGCTCTGATATTCTAATAAAAACCTGAATCAAACACTAATTAATGTATGATTTTTGCGAAGATTATCTTCAAGCTATAAAAATCTGTATTGGATATTGTTATAGAAACTTAGTGAAATCACTAAGTTTCTATAACACCTAGATTTTCAATTTCAGAAAATCAATAAAACAATTTTTAAAAACTACTAGGTCGTATTTTATTTGGTACAATTTCTAAAATGGTTTTGAATGTGATTTCGTGGTACTGGTCCAGTGATCCACACAAAATACCAAATGTCATCGATATGGCATTACAAAAACCAACCCAATGGAGCTAATAAAAGTTGAATCCTCATTGGAAATATTTTCAAATCACTCACTCACTTTTACTATAATATTGAGCCTCAAAGATTTGTATCCCCGGCTCTTAACTTAGCAATATCAGGAACAAGGATAAATTGGCTGAAATATAGGAAATACCTATAGAAAGTACTCACTGCACATAGAACATATCGATACGTACATCAGAAGAGATGAAACTCTCTCTTAATAATTTTGAAAGAAATCTTAAACTTGCTGATGAATATTATAACCTACTCCTTTATAATTCAATTTTAAAACCAATATAGAATTATGGGATCCAGTTATGGGATCCAGTTATGGGCTATGGCCTCAGTACCAAATATTGAAAAATACAAAGACGCCAAAACAAAATATTACAAAATATAACCGCAGCACCCTAGTATATAAGAAATAGTAACATACATAAGTGTTTAGATCACTCCTTTGGTAAAAACATGAAACATATTAGGGTACATCCGCTTGAGAAGAAGGAACACATCAAACCTGAGACGAAGCTAAATAATATAAAATAAAAAAAAATTGTTTTAAAAAGAGTACATGTGTTACAATCTTGTTATTAAAAGATATTGCAGCATATAATTCATATGTAAAAATTTTAAATTAAAAAATAAATATATATCGCATTCTCTACAAATATGGAAGTTTATAAATCATTTCCAGTGCCTTGTTTTGAACTACTTGCATCTTTTATATATTATTTTTCTATGGAAAATACAAAGAGCATAACAGGTCTAATTACTGTTTTAGAAATAATAATCTTGTTATTCGAGTTAAGCTTTAATCTTTTATTTCGTAAAGGGTAAAGATCTCTAAAACATTTTATGGCTTTGTCTACGGAATATTCTATATAGTTAACAAATTTTAGTTTTTTATCTAATTTTACTCCGATATATTTCACAGTATCACTAAATATGACCGCATTTCCGCTACGAAGGCTGTTTGTAGGAAATTCTTTAAGCGATTTATTAAAGGGAAACAGTAAAACTTACGTTTTGTCTGTATAAATTTTAACTTTCCTTTTTTTATAGTATTTTATACAATTTTGAAGGCTTTTCTTGACTTCAACATTAAAAAGTTTGCCTTTCACTATCATAGCCATATCATCGGCATAGAGCGCTATATCTGTCCCTTTTCTGGGAACATAGTAGTGAGTATAAGGTTGGAGAAAGTATATCTTCTTGAAGAACTCCTGCAGGGATTTTCCGCGCTGAAGATAAGGTGTAATTTAACTTTAAGAATGTTTCTGCTAAAAAGGACTACATAATTTTTATAATATATACACATATTTGTATATATATATATATGGGAAGTTTTTCTATGTCCATAAGAATAATGCCTCTTGATAATCTGTGAGACTTGTTTTTGTTGATGACTTGTTGTTGACTTGTTGACGAAAACCAAACTGCTTGCTATTTATTAATTACATTATTATTTTCAATAAAAATATTTATTCTAGAGAGAATCATTCTTTCAAATATTTATTAATAGAGCTTAGTAGGCTTATTGGCCTATAGCTGCTAGTAAGTCTAGGATCCTTTCCATCTTTATGTATGGCTATAACTTTTACGCACTTAAAACTTCTGGGCAAATACCCCACTTTCAAATACGCGTTAAATATGGTTGACAGAAAAGTATATGCAATGTCTGGTAATTTCTTTTAAAAATATCCATCCATCGAAACCTTGGGCTTTGTTATTTCTTAACATCATAATTTGATATTTAATGTTATAAGAATATCAGTTCTAGATTTGGAATTTGTTCATTATGATATATATTTGCTGTTATTTTATTGACACTTTCAAACTGATCAACTATAAATCGGCCTTTATAAGCATACTCGACAAAGTTTTCATCGTTATGTTTAATAGCTGATATTTCGTTACATTTTTCCCCTTTAAGCTCTTTAGTTTTGTACCAGAATTTTTTTGATCTAATTGGGAGCTTTGATAGAAACTGATTTCAATTCTCATTTCGGACTTTCCATACATTTTTGTTAATGAACTTGTTCAACTACTTAATAATAGTCTGTAGTGTAATTTTAGTACTATAACTATTTGTTCTTTGTAACTGACGCACGTTGGGATAAAATGAGTCTAAACTGACTGCTTAATTGATGGAAAGGTGATATCAATATTTTAATGATCAATATTTATTTTCTATTTATAATTAGGTAAAAAATGTATTTTTAGAATTTTAGGATTTTTTTTTTTGCTGAATATTAATGTCCGTCCGCTCATAAATTGGGGTAAAATGGGTCTGAAAAAGTGGTTTAATTCAGGAAAAGGTAATATCAATATTTTAATAATCAGGACTTATTTTATTGTTTATTAGTTTTTAGAATTCTAAGATTTTTTTGTCAAAATGATAATTAACGTTACCGTTTGGAGACTTTAGTCGCCAATTGCCCCTTTTTCAGCCACATGCCCAATTTGTTGTCTCCTTTTTTTAAAATGTAACTAAATGACAACTTTTTAAGACTGTGTGGTAAATGATGAGAAACTAAGTTGTTTGAAATATCTCGACCCATTATATTTTAATTTCAACGAAAAAATTAATTATCACAATACAGTGATGTAAAAATAGATTTAGTGTATATTTATATTATAATTTATATTTTAACTTTGTCTCATAGCAGTGACTCGAACGAATTTCTTTTTTCTACAATATCACTAATGAAAAATAAATTGTCTAGCCTTAAGGTAAACACACATAGATTCGCAAATCTATGATTTCAGTCCTAAATTTGTTAAACGGGGATTTGTAGGACTGCAGTCTGAGTCAAACCTGAGTCAAACAAAAGTACAAGAGTTTAATTAACTAAAAGAGAATTTTTATAATAAATCCAATAATAAAAATTATTATAAATAAATTATTTTGTTATTAATAAAATTTAATTTTGTGGTGTAATATTATGTGTTTTTGACAAATAAAAAAACTTTGAGGTAAATTCTTAGGTATTGAAGCAGTTGGCCCCTTTTTTAAAAAATCCCCTTTTTTGGGCATTTTATTCTTTTAAATACCTTTTTTTGGCAATTTTTAAAACCTCTCAACGGTAAAGCTGATGGTAACGTTCGTTCGCCTATACTTTGGATTTAAATGTGTCAAAAATGTACTTAATCCAAGGAAAAATTATATCAATACTTTAGTAAGTAGAAAATTGTAATTTTAGAATTCTAAAACTTTTTTGGAAGAATGGTAATGTCCACCCGTATGTCTGTTCGTACATTTTTATTATTTTTATTATTTATTATTTTTCAAGTTTAAGGACTAAATTCAACTAAAACTCTAAAAAAACCCTTAACGAAATGTTGGTGCTTCATGAAAAATTAAACAACAAAAAAATTTTTTTTGATTAATTTTAATATTTATATATAACAAATACAACATTAAGAAATTTTTATCCACTATAACTTCCTTCACTGCTATCGTAAACATCTAAGTAAACATCTAAACCATCAATATAATTATTATCGTTTTCTTCGTCTTCTGTAAGAATAAGCAAATTAACTGCAGATTGAGGTAGGGCTATATATTTTTTTCATATTTTTCCCCCATACAAGATATGATTGGATCGGAACTTACCAAGAGTGTATTAAAATATCTTTGTTGGATTTTTGTCAAACCCTTTTATGTCCAACTATGCCCTAGAAGATACCATTCTGCAACATGCGGTAGAGAAAACGCAGCTAAGTGGAGGTATTGACATAGCAGCAGCCACTAAAAATTCACCTAATTTTCTGAAAAAATGGATTTTGCCAAAAAATAGAATTTAGAAGTAGTTGGAACAATTATTTGACCTAATATCAACAAAATATATTTGAAATCATATGTAAGTTATAGATCGCGAAGTAATACGCGTATGATTAAAAAACTAATTAGCAGAAATAGCTAGGACTGAAATTCCTGCGGAAGTTTCCCAAATCTAAGTGTACCTTCGCCACGCAAATGCTTAAAAGTTTTAAAAGAATGAGGTCTTTAGTACTAAATATTACTGAAGTTAACATTAGCATATGGCTCGAAGATGGAAGTAGGCACTTTTGCACTTTAGCAGTTCCAGCTTGGATGTTTCGCATTTAAATCAACGAAAATAATAATGTGATGATGTTACTTTGGTAATATCTTCTTTAAATTTGTTTTTTTTTTTTGCAGTCTTCGTCGGACTATGTATGGGCACGACTTTAAAATACGGTGAACTGTTCTTAGATTGGCACTGACTCCACTTTTTTTCACGTATTATTGATACCGACATGTTAGAATTTGATGCAATTCTACGAATTTTTCGTCTTTTTTTGGAGTTGTTCCCATTTTCTTCCGCCCTTTCATGTTTTTGCCATATCCTTCCACGTTATTTAAATAATTGTACACAACTGTCATTCCTGTATTAATGTTTTTGGCTATTTGAACCGGATTCTGACCCTGAGATTTTAAAATCAGAATTTTTTCTTTTTCAGAGTTATTAACAACCTTACCACGTCACATTTTGAATAAAAAATATTTAAAAAGAAAGAAATTTAAATCGTTGCCTTCCTGATTAATACATGTCTTTAAATAAATGCATAATTTTAGTATAACAAAATATATATATTTTTTATTTCTTCAGGAAACTTTGAAATTTGGTTGCGCAAAAAAATTACTTTAGTTCAGACAATTTTCGAGAATTGTCTCTCGAGAATATGTACTGAAGATATAACATACGTTAATAGTCCTGACAGCACAACTTATTTTCCAAAAACTAGTAACGATACTCAACTGCTCCAATTCCTTGAGAAAATTAATATAGAATAAATTTTTGAATATCTGAAAGGTGAGTTTATATACATTCATATATATCCAACATTAGCATAAAATATTTTATTTTCATTAAATTCAATACTTTACAGTGCTTAATCGCAGACGATTTAAAGTAGGCTGTACTACCATTAGGCCTAAAGAAGCTTCTTAATTGGAAAAATAAAGAGGTAATATAAGTAAAAATTTGTTTAAAATTTATTTATACGTGTATATCTGTACTTAAAAAAATACTATAATCGTAATAAATATGAAAAATAATTAACAAAATTTATTTGCCTTTAATTTTATATATTAGTTTTAAAAATGAGGTCAGGTTTTATAGGAAAATTGATAGCGTGTTTTCAGTTCCATAAGATCAAGTTGAAAACAATATCGTGTTCAATTCGACATAGATTTTATTTCAATTTGATACCACTTCGGTATGAATTTTTCGCTGTGGATTTGAACACGCCAATTTCAAATTTAACACATACGTGTCTAATAAACTTTTGATACTGAATTCGATCAGTTTACAAACGTATTTGAACATGTTTTCTCTATATGTATTAGAGTTTTTGTTCTATGACACGAAGGGTTAAATTGTACATTACTTGTATAACGTCTATTATATGCAGCCTTACTTTAACATTTCATCCTAAATATTTCATAATTCCATTAACTCTTTTCAACGTCTTCGAACACATTCATAAGTACTGGTCTGCAGACTTCTAAGGGACTTGCTGGCTATTTTCAGGCCTGTCTGTCTCCAACATTCTAATTGTATATTATAGTTTCAGCTGCCAACTGTGTTGTTGCTATTTAATTATGTATTTCTGTATTTCATTTATTATTATAATTACTGCATCATAATCATCTTACGATCTTTTTATTGTATTGTAAATTAAACTTCTATGCATTATTGTGCAGGCAAAAGGTCTATTCAATTCACAGATGTGAATTTATAAATATGTATAGATATAAAGTAACATATAGTTATCAAATGATGCAAGAGGGAACTAAATATTGTTTGCTATTATGTCCCCCATACGTCTATTAATTTTTGTAGCATTTTCTTCATTTGTTCCTGAATTATAAATAAAAGGTTACTGCTAAATGAAAGATCAAATATAAATTTCATATTCTTACTCAAATAAAATAAAATTAAATATTTTATTTGAATGAAATTTCTAACTACCATTAGATAAATATGAGGTGTTTAATCAGAAAATCTACATAGAGGTAATTTTAACACATGGACATATTAGTGTTTTGATTATTTTTTAATTTTATGTAAGTTTTTATGGAATGTTAAGAGGTTCCTTTTCTTTTGTCTAAGCAAAGTTAATTTTGTTATATATATAGAATAATACAAAATGACTTACACTATAATCCAGTGTAAGTAGAATTTTTTGCTGGTTTTGGCAAAATAGTTAAAAGCTTTGGTAAAGACAAAAAAAGTTTTAACCAAAAATGTATATGTTGAAATTTTTAAGAATTAATAATTAAGTTACACTTGATAAATAATGAGCGTATCACTCAAATAATAACCGTTTGAAAATTATGCGCCCCTAAATCTAAAAAAAATTTTGTTATCAAAAATTATTCGGTTATTTAGATTAAATTTAGCAGATTTCAAAATCAAATATTTTTGTAACTAAAAAAAGATACAATAAAACCAAAAACAGATTTAGAAAATTCCTCAGTGTTAAAATTAAAATTATTCAAACATTGATTTTTATGTTTTAACTAAGTCGCTCTGCGTATATCCAAATCAGAGAGAATATTTCAAAACGTTCTGACCGTTCTCAGATCTACCAATACTAAAAATACAATACATCAAATTTACCAGAATATAAACAAAATTGAAGACCCAACAATAATAATATAAATACAGAAATAAATTTCTTCAATACATTAAAAAATAACAACAACAATTCTATTTTTAATAAATATCAGAACGATTAGAACGAGAATTTATTGATCTCACAAAGGAATTGATATCGAAACTAAGTGATTATAAGAATAAACAAGAACAATTTGGTGTTATTACAAAAAGAGATTTTAAGTTTGTTTATAAGACTTTTTAAAAAATAGATATATTAAATATAAAAATAGTAATCTGGAACTGTAGAAGTATTCGCTATAAGATAACATAATTTATTAATTTTTTAAATACTTATGATATAGATATTTGTCTCTTAAGTAAGACTTGGCTCACTTAATCAAATAATCTATATCATCCTACTTACTCATCAATAAGAGAAGATCGTATAAATTTAAACGGAGGTAGTGTTGCCATTCTTGTGAATAAAACAATTACTTTAGCAATTATTTCTCAAATTATAACACAGGTAATTGAGAACGTGAGTATTACAATAAATGTTAGACGGGGTTTAAGTCTTAATATTTATAGTGTATACACTAGCATTCACAGGTCTAAATTTAAAAATTATTTACGTAAATGATTAAATCTCCACCTAAGACAAATTACATAAAACCTCCTGATTATATTTCAAATTTATTTCGCAGAAAATATTTTCTTGTCTTATGAATAAATATACCGTTCTTATTCGAAATGAAATAAATTCTTATAGGAATCGCCAGTAAAATAACAAATTTATAATGGAAAAGGGAGCCAAACCTTTCTGGAATGTCACAAAAATTTTAAAAAGAAAAACTACTAACTGTCATTCCCTTGTAATAAATAATGTTCTTCTCAGTTTTAATGAAGACAAGGCCTTTGCTTTTGCAGAAATTTTTGTTCAGATTCATTTGGTTTCCGAAAACTAATAACTGAATAATCACATAAACTCTGTAAATTAAGCTGTTTATCGTTTTGACTTAATCGTTTTCACTTCCAATTCAGAAAATATCACTGTAGATGATATAGAATTTATTGTATATAATTTTAACAAAAGCAAATCTTGTGCATTAGATGACATTAACAACCAGATGATAAAAATCCTCCTAAAATTGCCTTACGGGTTCTTACAAACATATACAATTCATGTTTGAATTGCAAAGATTTTCCAATATCATGGAAAACTGCAAAAATTAAACATGTACTAAAGCCAGAGAAAATGCAAAGTTGATTTGAAAACCATAGGTCTAACAATCTATTAGCCAGCGAGCGAAAAATTCTTGAAATGATCACAAATGAGAAGGTTCTGAAATTTCTCAACAATACCCATATTCTACCTAACGAACAATTTAGCTTTAGGAAGTCAAATTCAACCATTCATCAGATTAAAAGGATCTGTAATGATATTAAACTTGGGTTGGGATCAGGCCAATCAACTTCACTTGTTCTAATTGATGTTGAAAAGCATTTAACTCGGTATGGCACAATGACCTAAATTATAGACTTTTACACTTTAATATTCCTATGCACCTTCTTAAGCTCATTAAAAGTTTTCTAGTCGACAGGTACTTTTCTGTTACTATAGGTAATTGTTATTCGAACCTTATCAGAATACCTGCTGGTGTACCGCAGGTACACCTTCTTCTTGGTCCAAACCTTTTCAATATCTCTTGCGCTGATACACCTCATATTAGTCCATGTAAATTTGTTGCTTATGCATATGACCTGGCAATATATTACACATATGAACTCAGTCAGAATATTCTGGCTGAAATTCAATATTTGTTATCCATATTACAACAGTATTATGTGAAATGGAAAATAAAATTTAATTCGAACAAGACACAAGCCATATTTTTACGAGAAAAAGAAAATCTTGTTATCTACATAGCAATAATTTAACTCTTTTAGGCAGCAGCATTAATTGTTCTAGCAACATTGATATTTAGGCATAACCTTGGACCCAAAGCTAACCTTTAACCCTCATAATTGTTATATTATTAATAAAATAAAAAAATATTAAAAAAAATTATTATACCCATCAATTAATAGAAACGCCATTCTCAGTAATTTTAATAAAACTTCCATAGTCAAAATAGTTTTTCAGGCTAATATCCTATACGGTTATCCAATATGAGGAAATTATGCAAAGACTCATATAAAGCGCTGGCAAATAACTCAATATAAAATTTTGAAAATGGCTCTTAAATTACCCTGGTATCACTCCACTTAAAAAATTGTATTACTTTGTTTATATACTTTTGATATATTAGTATTGCATAATTATTATAATTATAATTCACCAATATTATAAACAAATATTTCCTAGATATCATATATTATTACAACTTAAGATATAAGGCTGATTTAAGCCAATTCTGTGCAATAATTTACCTCTAGCAATTAAGCAATTTTGTAGTTTTTCTATTAATAAAATAAAATAAATTAATAATGTATTTCATTTTCATATAACACATCTCAACACTGGTGAAGGGTATATAAGATTCGGCGCAACCGAATATAGCACTCTAACTTGTTTATTTAAAGCTTAAATTTATATGAAATACTACATGACAAAAATTAAACGCTTTACCACTAGGTCAAATATTTATGTATCTGTCCTATGATGAGAAAGCGAGAGTAGCAATAATAGCTTCGGCACATGACCGAATCAATTTCAGATGGAAAATTATTTAATGTCCATATATTAAACGTTTAAAATGTTTATGAATATAGCACTCTAATATAGTGATATGAATGTAGCCGAATATAGAACTCTAACTTGTGTTCAAATAAACTTCTCTGTCTAGCTGACATAATTCTTAAAATTCTCAAAAAAGAATGATGTTAATTTTATAGAACCAAAATTATGTCACTTTAAAATCTAATATTTCAAAAAAATAATATTAACCCCTTCTGCATATTTTGGCACAAACACACCTTCGAACATTGGCTACGGGAACAATTTTTTTTATTTATTTATGACTTTTTAACATCCACAATAGTACAATGTTTGTGGAATTTTTTGCGATATATCAAAATTTAAAGAAGCGTAGTTTTAGTCCAACAAAAGATATTGACTTCAATCTTTTTGTACGTAATTAAGAATTATGTCAATTAGACAGATTATTTTATTTAAAAAATGAAGTTTCACAATTTTGAATTTAAAGCAACATTTTTGTGAAACATTAGTTTTTAAAGAAACTATAAATATTTGATCTCTAATAGAATCTTGGTTTCTTAAGATATCCTAACGAAATTTTCAACTTCAATTGACTTTATGTAGAAGAATTTTAGATTTTTATAGAAGGAATTCCACAATTCACAAAAAACCCTATGAAATTTCCAAAAATGTTTTTTTTTTTAAATTTTCCCATAAAGCCCACATTTATTGTAAATTTTGAAAAGACCAGTAGCAAAGTCTTTAGAACATTGGAGCTTTAAAAACTTTAAAAACTGCAGAACTAGCCTTTAGGATTTAGAACATATATATATAGGCTAAGTTCAACATTTGAATTAAAATAGGTCAATTCAGGATGGTGTTTATATAGTAATTTTGGATGTTTGGGCTTGTTTTTAATTCTAGAATTATCTCTATGAAGATGGTTTTCAGAGGAACATAAAACTGTTACGTATTCTTAAAAAAGATTTTATTTTAGAGAAGAAAGAGAAAAGAGAATTTTCAGACAAAAAAACACAAAAAATTATCATTTTTTAAATTTAAAAATTCAAAATCCGTTATTTTTGAACTCCTAAGAGATATCGACTTCTAGCTTTTTTAATTGATAGATAATTTTGTGACGCGAGAGTAGCAGTAATAATTTCATAAGTTCTGACACATGACGGAATTAATTTTGGATAAAAAATTATGTAATCCCCATGTGCTAAACGTTTCAAATGTTTATGATCAAATAATAATTCAAAGGATATAATCTCACACATTCCTTTTTTGATACTCTTGTAGTGTTTAGAACGGCGAGTCTAATTGTTGTCTAATATTAATATATAATTTTGTGGTGCTTTGGAAAGAATGCAATTGGGACCTCCGTTTGAGTGTTGAAAGACTCCTTCATGGACAAAACGTTTTCTTTTGTAATTCGAATCCATAAAAAAATACTTCGGACTTCTACAATTTATACATTGAATCGATATGCAAAATAATCTTACAGATATAATAGTTCTTTTTAATAGTGAGGAGTTAAATTTTTATAGAAAACTTAAGATTTTTCATTACTCAAGTGATGATTTTTTAAACAAAGTTTCTGGCATCGCTAATCTTAATCCATAATATTACCCATCATACATTTGCATCGCACATTTTTGCATTAATAACCAATACAATAAATTTAAATAAATACACATTTGTTGATTCTATACATTCCTTACAAATACAAAAAAATCATAATTTTGCTGTCGATAAAAACAAACACACACACAAATCTCGTTTGGTTTGTTCAACGTTTGAAATCCTATTAATTAATAAAAACAAGTCCTTTCTACGCATCACAATAACTTATGTTCCTATAGTGTGGCGCTTATTTTCTGCTTCAATTACCAAGTGTATATGGAGTATTTTGTCTTTATAGTGTTTATAGACAATTGGTCTCAGTGGGTTATTTACCGCTTACACTTTACAATGATCATCATCAGCAGCAGCAATAGCAACGTCATCGTCATATTATTCAATATACAAATTATGGTATTACACACACAAAATTTGTAATACAACGACAACATTGGGAGAAGTGCTTGTATTATAAGACAAATACATAAATTGATGTTGATAACAACGTATATACAAGTACCAAACCAATGGTGGCAGTCTGGAAAAATAAAGACTAGTAGAAGCGATAATGTATCACTACATGGGAAAAAATCTTATGGATTTAAATTTTAGAGTAATTCCATTTTAAATTTAAAATTTTTTTGACCTCTCTGAAATTTTCTCCGTAACAAGTATACCGATAAGGTTTCCTACCAAAAAATTAAAAAAAAAGAAATTAAAGATGAACTTTTTTAGATACACGTCACTAAAGAAAATTTTTACAATAAAATATGTTAATAAAAATATTTTCAGAATTTCAGAATACAAGCTTTGACAAATCCACTGCAAAAAAGTAATTATTATTTTTATGTCTTTTATATAACAAAATTTAAATCAGTATGTTAATCACTTTTAAAGCTATAGACTTGCCACAGTTTTCAAAATAAAAATGAGAAAAATTCATTTTACATGCCTCTGTATCCTCCTCTATACATGTACCAAATTTTATCTAAATCGTTAACCAAGGTCAAAATTTTTGAAATTTAATATGAAATTACTCTTTACCAAGGATATTTAACTACGACAAATCCAAAAATATGTCTTATTCAGCCAAAATTACATATAGAATGTTCATCCTTTTGAGCTGGTTAAAAAAATTTAAAAAATTTCAAATATTATTGACCGCATAAACTAGAAAACATTATTTTTAACCTCCTAATAATTCTCTTTAAAATATTTTCTATCAACTCAAAAATATTTTCCTCTAAGTGGAACAGCATTTACCCAAAATGGAAAATTGAAATGACTGTATTTTGTAGCAACAGCAGATTGCATGTTGACTATACCGATATACTCGTATATGTAAGAATGTGTGTATGAGTGAATAGTATATGTATTCGTGTTGTCAGTAAGACCACATGTAGCCTTATTTCTTTATCACTTTTTTTTTCCTTGGTTGGGTTACAAAATATCCTCCAGCTAAATACGAAAATGAAACACATATACATAACACTTGCTATAACACAAACTTAAAAAAGTTTCACATAAAAACACTTATATACATAAATTTACACATCTATGTATAATATATTATATTTAAGTTTTTACATTATTTTGTTTGTAACTACTACAGATATGTATATTACATACATACTAATACACATGTTCACACAAATATGAATAAGCTTACAAAAGGACTAAGTTCAGTTAAACTTTAAAATATAAATGAAAAAAAAAATTCTTCGATTTAGTAAGACCTTCTTTTGAGTTGTATATTTTTAGCATTTCTTGTGTCCTTTTTCTTCTATAATAACCTCAAATAAAGCTAAACTTATGTATAGTCTTACCACCAAAATTTATTTTTCTTTTAATTTTTAAGATATCCCTTGGTATTATTCTTAAGTGGAAAACGTTTTTGATTATTATCCTTTATATTGTCTCCATTGTCAAAAATGGAATCTAAGTTAAATCAAATTTTAAGCACAAAATTTTTAAAAATTTCTTGCTGAAGTTATTTGAAACACGCTAAACATTCGGGACAATGGAAAAATTGTTAATAATTACACTCCTTGTCATTAATATAGAACCAGCAATTTTTTTAGAAATGCAAACACTTTTAAGAAGAGATCGAAGATATCATACCACGCATGGCAGTTATAAAGCTAAGCATCCATTTTTTGTACTTAAATAACCAAACAAAAAAATATTTTATTTATATGAAAAGTTAGAATCAAAAATATTTCTTCATTCAAAAATTATATACATTTTTATTTAAGACTGTGTTGGTTTTATCCTGATGACAACCAGTGTATGTATCTCCTAAACTGCAAGTTCGATCAAAAGCAAAGTATTCCAAAATTGTAGACATGAAACTAGGTTTACAAATGAGGTTTCGATGATTTTTTTTTTATTTTTTATTTTTTAGAGACTGATGAAAATAAACATATAGTGGCACAGTGGGAAATTTTTGTCATTTCCTGTTCATAATTCTGTAGATTTTTAACTTTTAATAATAAATGAACAAAAATTTGTTTCAATAGTCTTGAGAATATTTTCCTCATACGAGCTAAATCCATTGGCACATTTATTAGCAAACTCTCTTTGAATTTAAAATTTATTGTTATTTGGTAACATAACATTAAATTATATAATTTATGAAAATGAGAGGAATAAGGGTAGAAATATTGAAGCCCTTTTTAATATATTATACACATAAAATTAGTACCTTTCGTAATTTATGTTAAAAACTACTAGTATGTCTCAGATTTTAACATTACTTTGTTTTTTATGCTAAAACTTTTTTAAAAATAATCTATTACATAAATTTCGTTATGAATAGCTTTCCGTTTATTTCCACTTTATTTCTCTAACTTACATTCTTTTTTTTACTAGTTCTTACTAAATTAAACATAAATCTGGAAAATACTAAAAATTTGTTCGCAACAATGTTTTTCGGATCAATCATAGTATTCAGAAATCTGATGAAAATAATCTCATATACGTATGAATACAACATGAGATTAGTTTTTTTATAAGTATTTTGAAGTTATAAAATTTATACATATCGAATGAAAAATCTTCCAATGTATTAATTTTTTTTTTTATAACAGTGAGTATTTTTTAAGTTCAACTTATTTAATATTCATTTCAATAAATCTATAATAGAACTAAAGTATGTAAAATTTTAACATAACAAAAGTCAAGTTGATTTAAAATTTCATGTGAAGCAGTTTTTAAGTAAATTCTTTAAACCATAAATAAAAAATACATAGATATTTGATAGAAAAAACCTAATTCTAGTTGTATTATATACTTTAAATTCTTGAAAGTACCATGTTTATAGAACTGTTAATCTCTCATTGATATATGGTGCTAAAAATAGCAAAATTTTTTCTATGGAATTTTAAAACTACGAGAATATTTAATTTCCCGTTTTCTCGGGAAAATTAAAAAAATCCTGGGAATTCCAGAGAATATTTTGACGGAAAATACCGGGATTTCCCGCCCCAATCCTAGTCAGTAAATACGGGTCAAAAATCCGCTTTTTTGGCATAAATTCAAAAAGTATTGTTAGTATCTTTTTGAGGTTATGACCAAGTCATATTATTTAATATTAACACTAATATTTATTAAAAGCGATTTTAAGTATTTTTACTTAAATCTCTATAATACATAATTTTACTACATCTGTCATATTTTTTTAAATATAATATTTAATTATGTACACAGAGAAAAGTCATGTAAAATGGAACAAAATTAAAAAATATAAGGTAATAATTTTGTGTATGTGTTTTTGGTGTTATTTGAACTATTTTGCAAGTATTTAGATTTTCATTGATTAATGAAACTACCCAATAGATTAGAACCTAATATTTCCTTCTACTTGCTTACAAAAATCAGGTTTAGCAAAATTTTTACTGAAAGAAAACTGACGAATGCAAGAGTTTGCCGAAAAATTCAGACACTGTTTAAATTGTTACATAAAATGGACGCTTTGGCTTACAATGTAATGTTTTTTACTCTCGGGCAAATTCATGTCCAACTATTATTTCTGGCCTTCAAAAATAACGACAAATACACAACTTACATAAAATTTAGAACAAATTTCTTAAAATACATCTCCTAGGATGCAATTTAAAATATACAACATTGTTATATAGGCCATTATCAAAAATTTTTAACCTAGCTGAAACTAACTTAAATCATTAATAAGTTTTGTGGTAAAACCATTTTAAATAGATTTGAACTCACAAGACTTGAAACTAATAAAGTACAAAATTTTAGCACCATAGGTTTTATTTTATAATCATGATTGTTGTTCAAAGTTCAAAAACTTATAAAAAGGGCTAAAAATTATCTAACATTTTCCCATTCTTCTACACTTTATGTTTACACTTTTTGATCTCATTTGATCTTATATAAACTAATCTAACTTTTTGGATAAATTCTACACCTTCTTCATCGTTGTGCAGACTTCCAACAGTTAGATATAGGGTAGTCAAATTTTAGAAACAAATTTTTTTAATTTTTAAATCTTTTTGGGCCCAGTCTGTGCACCCCTCAAAGAAATGCAAAACTTTGAAATAGACATAGATACTTGTTGTAATTATACGTAATTTGCGGTATATCTTTTTGATGTGCCCGAAATAGTCAACGCAGTAGAAATTCTCAAAGTTAGGAAAACAAGAGAGAAAATTTAAAAAAAAAACTCAGTTTTTTCGCGAAGCACATTCACAGTTGCTAATGGAGCAGCATGTATTACTGCGTGAACTTAATTTTTTGTTATTTTACGCAATAAAATCGAAGGGGCATTAGAAATAATTTTAATAAAAATATTTTATGGACTTTTTGAAAATTACGCAAAAATTACACTTTTTGTTTTTGTATTTTCATATAGCAAAGTGAAATTTGTATAAATATTGAATAGTCCTAGATACAAGAACGGCGATATAATTTATCGAGACCATAAATTTTATTTAAAAATATTAGCCGTATAATACCAACTTTAATGCCTTTTCAGACTACCAATGTTTGCATATTATATATATGGTCTCGATTACTTGGTCTGTTATAATTTATAAAATGCATTCACTTTTTACAATTTCTTAAAATATTGTTTTGGAATTTCTACAGAAAAAATAAATAAATGAAATATTAGATTTTTAATATTTTTATCTTTGAGTCAAAAATTTGCCATTTTGTGGAAATTTTAAAATAGTTTTTAAAAGCAATTAAACTTACGTCTTATTATTGCAATTTAAAAGACCAACGTTTTTGAAAGGCAAAATTGTAGCATTTGTATTTTGGGACAAAACATTTCCGCACTAAACACAGTTTCTAAAACCATTCATGATTTTGTTTTATTTTTTTTATTATTTTTATTTTTCTTTTTTTTGTATGAAATTTTTAAATTTTTAATATTGAAAAAATAGCCTTTTCCTCGATATCGTAACGTAATCTTTCATTCGATTTCTTGTCGAAAAAAAACTAATTTATTTTCGTAGCGAATAGCAATAGGAACGAAAACAAATATTAATTTTCAATATAAGTTTTTGTTCCTATATTTCGAACGAACAGTCATTTCTAATAAGTCACTTGTGTTTTTGCTTTCGAGTGAACAAAATTATAATAAAATATTAATTGAAAAATAATTATTTTCTAATAATTAAAAAACTACATAAAAAAAAATAATTGGAAACAAATGGTAAGTAATATACATTTTTATTGATAAAAAATTGTACTTTCTTTTAGCCTTGGGAAGTCTACTATGCAACAGTTTTAAGCATTGGTAGAATATATGGAATGAAATACCGACTTTGCAGGAGGAAAGTCTATTTTTGGAGCTACGAAACTCTCAAATGAGCGACAGTGGCAGAAATTAATCCAAAAATTAAAATCCATAGGGCCTCTACCAGGAACCATTGCAATTAAATGCAACAAAAAGTTGTGCTGACGCTGCAGAAGTCCAGACTGAAGCTGTTAAACGTTTCGTTATTGCTACCAAGGTACAAGCCGAAGCAAGAATATATTTAAGAAATGCTGAGAATGTAAATTTTACAAAATAATTATTTTCAAATAAAATTTATTTACTAATTCATTGAAATGTTCTGTCTTATTCATGAAGCTCCCATTTGATCTTCCAAGTTTTGTTCATCAATAACTACGTCATCTTCAACTTCTACATAAATTATTTTTGTCAGCTCCTGTGTACATTTATAAAAAAACACATGTTGTGAAGAGCGCAGCTTGCGTTTATTATTTTTGTTGTTTTTGAAGATCCATAATAAAGTCCTCGCGATAAAATAATGCAGCGAAACCTGGAACTTGATATGGATATGAGTGCCATCAACGCTTCCAATAATTCTTGGAAATTCCACAGACTCAAAAAAGCTTTTGTTATCTGCTTTTCCTCAGGATGCTGCATTTTGATCCATATTGGACATATGTGGACGTCAAAAAACTTCAAGCATTCAGAAATTATTCTACAGGCGGATGTCTTTCCAGTTAATGAACAACTTCATTTCCAATTGTTTGCTGGTAACTTCCTTTGGTTAAGAATCATAAAAAAGTTGCCAATTTTAGATCTGGTCAGGTAACAGAGGTCCTGAATCAAGATTTCCACATATCCTCCAACTTATTTAAAAACATTTAAAAAATTTCTTTTTTTACTCGAAATATGCGTTAAATTGTTGTATACATAAGTATATGTATGTACAATATACTTACTGGTTGGAGGATAATTATTCCTAATTTTCTTACGTGAAATTTATTTATTTTGATGTTTTACATCATTACTTATAATATATATATATATATATATATATATATATATATATATATATATATATATATATATACATATATATATATATATATATATATATACATATATATATATATATATCAATTTTATGTAATACTAAAAACATTTTATTTAATTATTGGTTAACATTAGCTAAATTTGAAATATCAAACCCCAGATTTATCATATCAAATTTCTTAATATTTCTCTATGGCCACACAGTTATATTATTATTTCTCAAAAATCCCAAAAACTTATACCCCTAATGTACGTATATATTGTTGTACATATGTACAATTACTTTGTATCATAAATAACTCATATGTTATTATATTCTACTCATTAACAAAATGTATGCGACAGTATTTGTATGTGATAAGAGGGGTGTATCATAGTGACTAAATGATAAAACAAAATTCACCATAATTACAATACGCGACTTGTTTCCTGTTTATTTTCTTCAGACTCTCTTTCTCTCATTTTTACATCAGCTGAGGATTACAAATAAAAAAGAACTTTTCCTTTACGAGTATAATTTTTGGTTTTTCATATTTTTGTAATTTGTTACTTTTTCTTTTGATACATGCGAGTTTTTCAGACAGACAGATATTTAATTTTACTGAATATTTATTATTATACCCCAATTGTTAGATTTTTTGTCATTATTCGAATAAAACGAATAATTCGAATAAGTCATTTTGGTTTATTCGAATTATTCCATCACGCATTAAAAAATATTCGAATTGTTCGAAAATTCAAAATATAGAATAATAATGTAAAATTTTGATAAGTTTTCCAAAATTTTATTGTAAAAGGAAAACAAAAATAACTTAAAAGGTAATAATAATTCTTTGTAAATATATATACTTGTATGTACTTTGTGTGTGTCGGTCACACAAACAAAAAATAAGCCAAAAATGACTTTAATATTATAAATAGATATTAGATTGTGTAAATACAAACAATATGTATGTATATTTAAAGGAAATTACTTAAAATAATTTTATTAAAAACTAATAGGATTTGAATGGCTTCATTTAAACCGATTTTACTTTTTAGTTTAAAAAAAAATAATTTTGAAAGATGAACTTTTAATTGTTACATTCAGTTCCGATAGCAATGTTCAAAAGATTTTTCCATCTCCATGGACTCATATAATTAATTTTTCACAGTTTCTTTACCGAATAATCTTCCAAATATCTCATTTCCAAACTCTTTAGTTTCTGTTTTGCAAAATTTTAAACTATGTTAAAATCGATGTTTGACATCATGTGTTAGTATTTCTTAATACAAAACATAACATTTCAATGTTTTTTATTTATGATATTCTGATCTATTAAACATTTTGCAACATTTACGTTCGTCATACGCATCAATAACATCACTTGTAAAACGCTTCAGTCTCTATGCTGATTCCAAATCTTTTTTTTTTAGTAAATATCTTCTTTTATTTTTAATTTTCCAAGTCCGAAATAAAAAAATTTACTTGATTTGTTTTTATAATTATGTAACGTAATTCATGTAATGTCTATGTATGTCTATTTTATAAAAAGAATTGTTCGGTTTTTTTCATACTTCTGCCAAAGAAACCACATGAAAATTTGGTATTGCAAGAAAGGCTTTTGGAATGCGCATTTAATGAAATAACAAAAATTTGGAACCGGGTTCAAATGAGTCCTAAATTTTGCAGCTTTTCACAACAAATTTAGATATTTAATTTTTTTTTCACATAAATATTTGAAAAAGTAAGACCAAAATAATAGAGTATAATTCTCTAGCACAGGATTTCTCACAAGATCTTGCTTCGCGACCCCTTTTTAATATTGCAATGGAAACAGGACCCACTACAACTTTGACTATTTTAAAAATCAGATAAAATATTATGTAGATGTAAAATAATTAAAAATAATATTAATAATTGCAACATTGTTTTTGTTTCATGAGATCTTTAATATTAAGAGACTTTTTCAGATAATGCATAACTAACATCTAATATTATTCTCTGCATCCACAAAAGATCGATTCTTTGTTTTGATGGACAAAAGAGCGAGAGATATTTTTACATAAAAATTGATGTTGATGAAAAATGTTCTAATAGTTTTAGGGATTTGGAGCCTGTAAGCATATAAAGTTTCCTATATCTCAACTAATTCAAATGCTTTTAAATCTGTTGATTCAAAATTTAATTTAACACATTAATTTCATTTTTACCCTTATTAAAATGAAAATGGTATTTTATTGATGAAATATTTTTTCGTCTTTAAATTATAAAGTTGATTAAGCAAAATTTTCTTCTCTGCGTAATAAAAGTTTTGTGTACTCAGCATTGAGAAGTTACACCATTCAAGCAAATTTTAATAAGCTTATTCAACAGGATGTCATTCTATGGACTATGTAAAAGAAAAAAGTTCTTGGCATAATATATTTTCTAAAAATAAAAGTAAGGTTTCATGTGAAAAATCGATAGTTTCATTAAATTTAAGTGAACAATTTATCTTATTAATTAATTGGTTTCCCTGGCACATCGTAAAGTTTTGTTTATTTGATCATTGTTGCCTTTATCAAGTATAATATTTTCAAAAGAAACACGAGTTCCTTCATTTGTTTTTCTTTCAGCTAGTGCTAGGTGATTTTTAAAAGGACTCATTTTAAGAAAAAAATATTTTTACTTTTGCCTTTAATTTGGGGATATTTTGTAATTATGTCCTTACACGTTTTCATGCTTTCATTAGAATTTTAATTTAAACTTCTACATTATATTTACATTAAAAAATTTTGTGTTCAGGAATATTTTTCAGAATCTCTTCGCGACCCCCCATGAATGCCTTGTAGGTCGCGAACCAATATTTTTTAGTTCGTATTTTATTCGAATTTTCCGAAACATATTTGCCTTCATATACAAATGTTTATATATGATAAGTAATTAAAGGAATTTGGCATCAAAGAGATTTTTTCTTGTGAATCACAATAAGAAATTACTCTGCGTGTAAAAAAATGAAAACGAATACACTTCTTGCCATAATTTTTATGAATATTTCAGTTAAACTTAATTTATTTCGTTGTTTTTTAATAGAATAGTTGTTTCTTAATATAATGTGTTATATATCATTACAAAGCTTATAAAGATATGCGTATTGTGGTGAATAATTATTCGTATCAAATTGTTCGAATTATTCCAACGGAAATTATTCGAATGGATACCCTAACATATATTTTGTATGTAGTAAATGTTTATATACCACTGTATGTGTATGAAAATACTTCATCATATTTTGTATGTGCTTATATGTAAAATAACATAAATATTCCTTTTTTAAGAATTTTATCTTATGAATTACATGCTGCATTCATTTACTGGTTCATATTCACTGTGTACATTCACATATATAAGTACTAAATATACATGTACTTTCATGTTAAAAATTTGGGGAAAAAACTGTACTTTTAATTGTTGATTGGTATCCTGTATAACCTTGTAATGACTCAAAGAAATATATAAAGACAATGAGAGGAAAAACTTATAAAGATTTTATATTAATAATATTTTACAACTTTTGCGGGATACATTTGTCGTTTGGAAATGACATTTAGTAGAATATATAACATTAATGAAGATACAGTAAATGTAAAACTTTTTATTTAAAGACAGTTCAGGTAATAATTATACATATGAAGAAAAATGTAAAAAACGAAATACATGCGAAGGGGGTACATGTTACTATTTGATATCATTAAGGTAAATATGAATCACTTTGTATACAGTTAACTTCCGATTCTAAGGTATTTGTTGGAAATCAGTAAGAAATTACATCAGTAGCCAAATTCATTGCTGAAAAAATTAAGATAAAGAGGGTGTGTTAATCTTCAAACTAAATTCAGGAAAGAATATAATATAATACTATAGAAAAAAGCATTACATAAAACTATAACATCACTCTGCTATAAAATAACCTAATGTAGGTTGTAGATTTTTTATGACATTTCATAAACTTGAAATATTTCGACAGGTCCTCTAAATTATGATATAATTCGAAAAAAAATACGAATAGTTCGTGTAATAAATATGTCGAAACTCCCTAAATTGTAAATCAATTTTAAATTTTCAAACTGATTTGGAAAGAAAAAGAAGGTAGATTTTTTTACAATATTAAGACCCGACGTTATAGTACTTACTTAGTGGCGGAATAATACTTAAGTTCTAGAAATTGTTTTTTTTTTTTTTTGAAAATTTTATTTTTCCATCCTTTAAATTTTTCCTAAGTATGAAAATTTGTCTGACTTCTTAATAAATATTTATGGAAAATGTACAGAAAAAATCAACCTGCGCGGTACTTAGCGGTACGGATAAATTGGCGAGTGTTTGAGGTAAAGAGGAGGACCTATTCTCACTGATATTTCAACCCTTTCTTTATGATAAATACTATCAGTTAACATGCGATTGCTCAAGGGAATATCTAGGTCCAACTTAATGTCTGGAGTACCGTTATCAATGAAAATTTTTAAAAGACGTCCAAAAAAGGGGATTTCAGAAAATAAGTCGCCAAAAAAGTGGATTTAAAAAAAAGGAACCAACTTCTTCAAAACATAAAAACCCCTTAAAATTTGTTTATCTGATAAAAACAAAAACAAAAAATATTGTATCTCCAGAGAAGCAACTAAATTCAATTTTATTGAAAACAAAATAATTCATTTATAATAATTTCACTATATTAGTAGCAAATTTGGGCAGCCCACTAATAAAACTAATTTGAGTTCGTTGAATTTAATGATAGCAGCAATTTTTCGAAGTTAACACTCGTATTCGCGATTTTTGGAATTAACCTTTATTATGGAAGTATTATAAATAATAGAAAATTAGAAATAAAAGGGTCCTTATTTATGTAAACAATAAAACATAAATAAATAGGAGTATATATTCACTCCAATCATAAATTAAAGTAATTTCAGCCCTATTTTTAATGTATGTATTTATGTTTTTGTCTGAAAATTTGCTCATTTGTAACACTAGTAAGCTTACTTACGAAACTATAGTAACATTTTTTGTTAGTTTAAAGTTTTTTAATTTAGCATTTAAAATATATTTGATGATAAGAATTCATGATCCTATACTTCAAAAGAATCTTAGATGTTTTTATTGTTGCAAAAATAGAGAATTTTCATAAAAGTAGTTAACTATATTTTTTTTGTAAATTATCTTTTTATTCATTAAATTTCTGCACTCTTGTACGATGTCTACACCAGAACTCCAGTTTTACAAATAAACTTAATAAACTTAGGACTGAAAGCATGTTGATCTTAAGTCTGTTGGACAATTTATTTTTTATTAGTGATAACTTAGAAAAAAATTTCTGTTGAGGCACTTCTATGAGCTGTAATGTTCACCATCATATGCTATCAATGTAAACTCAAGGTCAAATTGAAAGCAGTATGAAGTAGTTTAAAAAAATAAATATATTTGTTTGCAACTAAAGAGGCCTGGGAGCCATTAAAAACTAACTTCAGTCGGGCAGGGGGGTTCAGGTCCACTTGAGTTCAAATGTCGTATGCATACCTAAGTTACATAAAAATTTATTTTAGACTCCCGTTTAGTAAATGGAAATACTCAAATAAACAATCGGACTTTACGTTAAAGAGTTTGAATTAAGGAAAAAAGAAATGCCCTTTTGGTCCTATAGGAACACAATAAAAATAAATATGTTATCGTTACCAAATACAACTCATAAAAGGGTCTCCAGGAACACATTGCCTTTCTTTACCCTTCCCTACCATGTTCCTATACGCAAAATTTATATATATAAAACCCCGAACTTCATTACTACTTTGTTTTTCTCTCACCCGAAGAAAACTATTTTTATAATTACAGACTCATTTTATATATATTCATTCAAAACAATTCATGAAGATGATAAATATATATTTAACATTCTTAAGAAATACATATATGTATATATATATAAAAAAAAAATTAGAAAGCACGAAACAATGCTTAAGAATTATTAAATAGGAAAAATGAATATGTTCATAAAATAATAACAAGCGCATAGTAGTCGGACAAGTTTTCACCAATCAAAATGAAACAATTAAATGAAAAAATTGTTCAAAAATTAAAGTAAAACTAGAATTTAAAGATTCTTAATTTAGTTTAAATTATTGACTATTAAGGTTCATTAATTTTCAGTACGAAATTAATGGATTATTTTAAATCTTTTGGGAATAGTTATTATAATAAACAAACATTAGAAGCTCTTACACATATAAATTGAAGTGTTAGTATGTGTTGCTTTATTTGATGGTAATTTATAATTATTTAAAGTTCACGAAACAATATTTGATCAAACATTATCTATTAATAATATGCAAAAAACATATAAATTAAAAAATATGGTTCGATACACTCACCGCTGTTGCTGCTGTTGTTGTTCATTGAGGCCTCGATGATAACATTGCTAGCGACGTCCGGGATATGCTGGATATAAGTGAAGTAAGGTCAAACGGCTCAGGCGAATTTAGATCTTCTAACGTACTCAGGTATTTCAATTAGAAACGATCCACATATACGCGGAGTAGATATATATGTTAGAAAGAAACTCCAACCTACGATCATGAGTTGGAAAACATAATAACTATCAGGTTCCGTTCAAAAGGCCATAACCTATCACTTATTGATTGTTATGCCCTTACGAATGTAATCATCTGGAAGAAAAATAAATATAAATATAACATTTGTTTCAACATGTTGGAGATGACTTTTCAGACCATCCCGAAATCAACTGAGAAATGATAATATTGTACATATAGTTTATAAGTCTATAATTGGCAGACACACATTAGGATATTATAGTGAAAATGGAGAGCTACTCTATTTTAGGGATCATTACTTCTCCATAAAAACTTTATGAGCAATATGGAAATCTCCAAGAAGTCGCTACGAGACACATATTGATCATATATGTATCTTTAGTTTTTATATATGTATCTCTAGGATTATGTTGTTAAAAAAAAATAAAAATAAGCTCTGTGAACCTTGAACATTATTTTTTATTGATTATCAGCTTATTTTTACACTATCGACTGTTCGATATTTTTTTATAATATCGAATAAATTTTACGTCAATTACAACACACATAAGCTAAAATCGAATACAATAAAAGAATAATTTGCAGATTTGTAGATCAAAAATACCGCTATAAGTAACATCGACTCCTATATTTCGCCAGATACACATATTAGTTCATTTCACGTGAACAGAAAAAGTCAATGTCGACGGATATACGAGAAGTAACAAAATTTATGCGCACCTATACATGTCATTACTAGAAGAAAATGGTCACGGTCAGAAGGCAATATACAATAGCGAATATGATGGATTAAGTAAACGCATAAAAGTCATATCAAGATTGATAAAAGAAAATTAAGTTGAACAAATTGGCATGAAAGCCCAAACGGCATACAAAAAACGAATTATACAAAATTATAACCTACCTGACCTGACAACTAACAATTTTAATAATACCTCATCTGTTCTGGATGAATTTAATGGGAAAATCGTAAATTCAAAAGATGAGCAGATATATATATATATATATATATATATATATATACATATATATATATATATATATATATATATATATATATTGTGCAATTTGAAAAAGCCTTTTAACTTAGTTCCAAATCAATCTAAATCTATTTTATAATTCAACAGCGTAAATAAATTTATTTTTTTCTTTTATTAATCGATAAAAATGATTTTTTTCTATAATTTACCATTTTCAACTAATGCTGAATGTAGAGTGTAAGTCGAAATCAATTTAAAATTTCTTTATTAACCATTTATGAAGCCTTGCATTTTTAAAAATATAAAGACAAAAATTTTTGTTAACAAAACTTTGAAAAAAATTGAAAGAATTGTACTATATTTTTTGTCAAAAAATAGCCATTTTTCATACTAATTTCATTTTTTTCGCGGCTAGACAAATAGGAATAATCAAACATTTTTTTAGCATATTATTTTGGAATATACTAGAATTTACAGAATATTTTAAAAACTAATTTTTCCTCATATACCTCAGGACTTATTCCCGAAAAACGAAATAAAGTCGAAACAAAAAATCTTTTCTTCTTTTCTCTTTATCTTTTTATCTTTGAGAGATAACTTAGGTTAGTAAGCTTATTTTTTCTAGCTAAGCACTTTACAGAAATATAAAGATCTTTAAAATCGGACTTCAATTGTAGAAGTTACGATTTGACCACTCGATGTGGTCAATTTTGACACCCAATAGCTTATCTCCTATTATTACAGAGTGACTATAGAATGATTTTTCTGAAAGCTAAGGTCCTTCTCTACAACTCATCTATACATCAATTCGATCCTTCCAGTAGTTTAGGATATACAGATTTATTACCAAAAAATGTTTCGATTGTGTGGACTTAAACAACAATCCCCCAGTTATTGAAAAAAATATTTACGTCAATAGATACCTTAAAATCCGATAAGGCAGCTGGCAATAACAGACTACTGATTAAATCTTTCAAGGCGGACCCACTAGCAATAGCAATAATTTTGTACCCACTCTTTGGATTAATATGGCTAGAGGAAAAGTTTCCATCGGAATATAATGAATCAATCAATCATTACTAAAATCCCAGAAAAGGAGATAATTGTTGCGAAATCAAAATATTCAAGCAATATCATTCAGGATCGAATATCGGACTATTTGAATAATATTTTACGTAACACACAGGCCGAATTTTGAACTAACATAGCATGCGTGAATCTTGATAGAACAGGCGGCAGGATTTAACGCGATAATATATTTAAGCTTTGTTGAGTATGAAAAAGCGTTTGATGCTTTGGGAAAAGAATAAATATGGTTGGCGCTTGGTACCAAAAGTATTCGTAGTAATATAGTTAATATCATAAAGAGTAGCTATAATGACTCATCCTGCACATGATGGTGCACTTATAATAGCTTAAGAACAGTAGTGGAGCTAGAGAAGGATGGACACTTTCTACACTGCTATTTATTACCTTAAAGGATTTTATGTTTAATGCAGTGGATTAAACAAATTTTGAACTGTTATGGAAAATTAACCAAAAACTAAGCTATGTTGAATATGAAGAGCTCTTAACATCCCTGACTGTAAAATCAACAAAAGTTGTAAAAATAAGAAAAATCGATCAACAAATGGCTAAAAACCTAAACAGCCATATGTTTTTTTCAATGTTTTAAAACTAGTTAAAAAAAGTGAATGTCCAAAAGCAGTATTTTCTTCATAATTCATTTTGACTTAAATGGTAAATAAGATATATTACACAATGTTAAATTAAAAAATGCTAGAAGCCAAACAAAAGCATAATCATTGATTTTTTAAATTAAATTTTTCTATTTTAAATTATCGAATCCTAAAGGACTCCTTAAACATATTGAAAATTAAGGATATTAGAAAATTTAAATTTTTCATACTTTCATTATTATTTATTTTTTTTTTTATGCCACCAAATTTACATATTGCAATGTACTTTTTTTATAAAAGCAAAAACTTCACACATTTGTTGACAATTTTACTCTAGTTTTACACAAAACTAAACTTTACATTTTTAATTCATGTTCACCATCATCATCAACATTCAATACTCGCCCAAAAATTGATGTATGTAGTAGAAAAAAATTTATAAAAACTACACTCTTATAATTGTAACTGATGACAAAAATGTTTGGAATTCAGTTAAAAACAAAATAAAAAAATAAGTAAAATAAAAGTTTTACCGTTGAAAGAAAAAAACATACATTTGAAAATTTGATTTGTTAGCAAAAATGTGTAAATATTCAATGAACAAAATAATATGTTTCCTGCACATATATACATTAGACTTCCTTTTTGCCGAAATCCGCAGAATTAAAATCGTGGGTACGGCTTAGTTGTACAAGATATTGACTTAATTCTTTCTCAGTTTTATTCGCTGTGGTATTTTCTATAAAACTGCATAGTTTTATTTGAAGTTTTTTGCAATTTGTTTAACAAAATTTGTAAAAGTTTGAAATTGGAGTTTTGAAACAGCGTTAAAAAATCAAATTTTTTAACCAAGCATGGAAAAGGGTTTGAATTATTCTGGATAAACAAAATCTTGTATTTCGGTAATTATGGTAAAAATTTAATTAAAATAGTTTTTTATTTAAACAAATTTAAAATTTAATTGTACATACCTTACAAAAGTGTTATAAAATACGTTAATGGTCTGGGGAATTCGTAATATCTTTAACATTTTCTAACCGATTTTCTTTTTTTATATCTCATTTTATAGAGAATTATACGTTGATTATGATTTTTAATATTTAGTTTCAAAACAAAGTACTTAATAGCAAAAATTTATTAAAAACTGTAAAAATTTCAATAATATTTCACACAGCACGTTTTTGCAGACCAAAGAACGATTGTAGGAGGTGTTACCGTCAAAATTCAAAAGTTAATAAATTTTGGTGCAACCTAATGTAAATATATAAATATATTTACATACAAACCCATACATATATGCATACAAAAATATACTTAACAAAACACACATGCATAGTAAACATTCATAGATATAAATGTTTTTCATTGTACCCTATAGTACAATAAGGTAGGTTTGTAATAAGTATTTGTGTTGATGCTACTATTATATATGTTTGTGTGTGCATCGAAATTAGGGGAAGAGCCTTATATGGGACCTGTATTAAGCGTAGTGTATATTTCTATGAAACGTACGTATGCATAACTTATGTTATTTATGCACTTTAGGGTGATTCCCGAAAGTTGGACTTATATTTCTACTAATATTAAACCTATACGTGTCAAATATTAACTTAATACTAATATTTCTATGGGATTTGTGCACTTTAAATTGTTTATATGTCTTTTTGATATTATTTTGCATAAAATCAGCTATCGCCGACAATACAATAATCATTACATATTTCAATATTTTGCCTTGTAAAATTACAACAAAAATGATATAGTATGCATATTACAGCAAAATTCATTCAAGGCTTTTGAGTTTTAAAATATATAGATCAAGATTTTGTAGCACTATGTTTACAGCTTATAGATATAAAACTTCAACCAATGCGCACAATACCAATGGAATGCGTAAATAGGTAAAAGATCTCATCTTAAGACGGACGTCCGGATGGACATAATTAAAACATAATATGTTAATCATATAATGTAAAAAGGATCTAAACATTATTATAGAAGACACAACTATATGTCCATAAATCATCATAATATTTTCACACTTTGTTCCTAAATAATAAACAAAAGTGTTCTGGTAAATAAAAGATTTTCATACAATTTTGACATTCTTATTCAAAATTTTTCTTTGCCATTATGTCCACATAAAGTTTTTAATAAGAATATATATTTTTATATATTTTTATATTTATATATATTTTTATATATATTTTTATTTTTTTATTTACTTTCTTATGGTATATTAAGAGGTTCTTTTTCTTTTCCCTTAACAAATTAATATCCTTTTTTTATTAAAAGCATTCTAATATTTAGCATTGCACTTTCTTTCAGCTAAATTATATACGAAATAAACTAATATAATTTGCACTATCAGACTATATAGAGTAGAATTTTTTGGTGGTTTTAATAAATATGTGGTTTTAAAAGTCTGGGTATTTGATAAATCTAATGGATCTGAATTTAAGAGAGTGTAAACACATAATGTTTTTCAGAAGAAATCCAGCACTTTGTAGATACACAATAAATATCAAATTGATCTAGTTGAAAAATTTCTTGATCTGGGAATATTGCTTGATTGTAAACTACCCTTTATTTCTCACGTTTCACAAATCGTTAATAAGACAAAAGGAGTTCTAGATTTTCTCAAGCACTGTGGAAGAATATTTAATGATCCTTACGTTTCCAAGCAATTATTCACATCTCTCGTAAGACCAATTCTGGAGTATGCTTCCGTGGTGTGAGATCCTCAATACGAAGTTCATATAAAGAAAATTGAATTGGTCCAGAAGCAATTTCTGTTATTTTGTCTTCGTAATCTTCCATGGAATCATAATATTAATCTACCATCATATGAAAGTCGATTACAGCTTATTGATCTCCCTACTCGAAAAGTAGGAAAATATATATGAATATTTCGTTTGTAGTTAATTTAGTAAACGGTTCAATCTAAGTTCCTGATCCGTAAGATCGAATTAGTAATCCCAAAATGTCCAATTAGAAATTATACGCCTTTAAAAGTAAAATATTTTTGAACTCGTTATGCCAACTTAGATCGCATGAGACGTATATGCAATCAATTTAACAGTTTTTATCCATATATCGATTTCCCAGTAAATCCAATCGGCAATAACTTATTTAAATTAGTTAAATAATAAGACTTTATTATTGAATGATTATGAAAAACATTTTATTGTAAATAGCTTTAAGAAACATATACATATGCTAGCCTATAAGAAATGATAATTTCATTGGCTATTAAATAAATAATTAAATAAATAAATAAAACTGAATAAATAAAAATAGGTAGATAGATAGAAAGATAGATAGATAGATAGATAGATATATAAATAAATAAAGAAATAAATAAGAAAGCAAAATATAGTTTTTTTTAAAATGCAGAAATCATCAGAAACTGAAAGTAGAAGTTGCACTGAACTAGACATGAAATTAAATTAAAGGATAAAAAATTAATTTGTCTAACCATTTTAAAATAATGCGTACCGAAATATTAAAAATTTTCTTAACAAAAATTATGTTTTTAATCCTGGCAAAATATAGCCGATTTTAAAAACCAAATATTTTTTCAACTAAAAGAGATACAATGCAAACAAATTTCATCATGTTCCACATTATATTAAATTCATTATTAGAATTTAAATTATTCAAACATTAATTTTTATATTTTTACTTATTTTTGATCACTCACACCACAAAAAAATTACATAGAGCGAACTTCTTGAAATTTGGCACACAGATTTATGCTTATATAAAACTTTATTAAAGTTTTATTAAAATATTGCTATACTTAAGGCACTAATCCGGTGGGACTTTTATATGGGGTCTAGATGAAATAATGGACCGATCATAATCAATATACTTCGTCCTTGGACATACGCGCCAAATTTCATTAAATTATTTTCAAAATTTGCGATCTGTAGTTTAATTACAAGGTTTACATGAACGGACAGATGGAAGAACATCGTTAAATCGACTTAGGAAGTGATTCTACGCCGATTGGTATACATTAAGGTGAGTCTTAGACCAATATTTTTGGCTGTTACACACATCAGCGCAAACGCCTAATATCCTCCCACATATGGTGGTGTTTGTTATAAATATTTTTTGTACAAGAAAAACTTTCATTGAAATTGTTTATGATCGAACTATGATTTCACTAGGACCCTGAATAAACGTCCTTCCAAAATAGCCGCTGATATTCATGAGCGCTTAATCATTAATATCTGTGATAATATGAAATTCACCGTAATTTTATCAAATTTAAAATGTTTAGTATTATCATGATTAAATTAAGCATAAATATTTTATTGCCTTCAGTAAACGCCCTACTCCGAAAAATTACTTCTAAAGTTTAAAAATTTCTCATTCAAAACCCCACAAAATACGCAATTTAGTAGTGTACTATACGGTCGGGATTCAATGACAATAACTTCCCCATTTTTTTTTTTTTTTTACCTCTCGAAATTTTAAACACAGTTCACCAATACATAAACGAATGAATAAATGATAGATGCACGTCAATGTAACAAGATACAAATAAAATACATGAAGGGAAAAGTTTTAATTTCTACCTGCTTGTATGTATTTACGAAAGTACTTTTTATGTTCATTTGTGAAAAAAAAAGTGGTTGAAAATACATTTTTTTAGTGGCTTTTCCTGTAATGAAATGGAAATGTAAGTTAATATAATGGTGAAAAAGTTAACTGCAAAAGTTTTTAAATATTTAAATTTGTTTGATGTTGTTATATGTGTAATAAAAATAAAATTATACTCATATTGTATTTATATTTCTAAAGAGTTTAACATAAATCACTTAAATTCACAATTTGATATTGTTCATACGTAGTACGGTACTTAATTTTTGAAAAGTTATTAACGTGTAAAAACTAAATAGAAAATACCTTGATTTTATTTAAATAACACCGTGTAACAATTTCCTAAAAAAAATTTTCACACACGAAAAAATCTATCAAACTAAAGCCCATACATAATTTATCTCCAGGACGTAATATTTTCTTTCAAAAAGACTTCAAAGTTTCGAAAAATATTATAATTATATTAAGAAAATATTATATACTTTATTTGTATAAAGTATATAATTAAATAATAAATATAATATTAAAGTATTAAATATTCAAAAACATATTTTGTAAACTTTGTGCACTGTAATATTTAAATAAAAAATAATAATTTATTGCAGGGATTCTAAGCCTACATTTGAAATTCATATTGTGTCCATAATCTACGTAAATATTTGACAATATTCTCTGGGTACACATTTTTACATTTGGCCTCTAGTGTAAGAATGATTGTTGCAGGCTGACATATACGAGGGTGGATCAATAAGTCCGTGACTTCTCGAACTTTCTTCGTATTTGCATCAAGTACCACCTGTTAATAGACTACTGTCAAATTTTGAGCAAGTGTCGTCATTTACTTTGCGTTTAATAGCTGTTCAAAACATACAAACTCGTATATATTTCTAAAAATGGAAAAAAGTAAATTTCGAGAGCTCATTAAGCATTATTTTTTGCGAAAAAAAAACCGTGAATCAAACCAAGGAAAAGCTCGATAAATACTATGGGTATTCTGCACCATCGATTTCAATGGTACAAAATTGGTTTACTGACTTTCGTTGTGGTCGCGCAAGTACAAATGACGCTGAACGTTCTGGATGGCCAATTGAGGTCAGTACACCTGAAAATGTCGAAAAATTCCACGGCATGGTGTTGGCCGACAGAAGAGTAAAAGTGCGTGAGATTGTTGATGCCATAGGCATTTCATAAGGTAGTGTGATTTTGATTCTAAATGATCAGCTGGGTTTAAGGAAGTTGTCTGCAAGATGGGTGCCGCGTTTGCTCTCAATTGACCATAAACATGTGTGCAGTCTCAATGGCAAAACTCTATGAATTGGACTACGAATTGGTACCTCATCCACCATATTAAACCCTAGTGAATGTTTCCTATTTCCAAACCTAAAGAAATGGCTCGGTGGAAAGAGATTCAGCTCCAACGATGAAATTATTAACCAAACAAATACCTATTTTAAGGACCTCGAAAAATCCTTTTTTACGCAAAGTAAATGATGACACTTGCTCAAAATTTAACAGTGGTCTATTAACAGGTAGTACTTGATGGGAATAGTGTTGCATTTCATATAACTACGAAAAGTGACGGACTTATTGATCCGCCCTCGTATGTTAAAATAAATAACAGAGGTAACACTTTCAATAGGAAATTTTCCTAAGCTTTAGTGCTGTAATATTTAAATAAAATGTTGTTATATTGTAGGAATTTTTAGCTTTCATTTGACACCCATACGTTCATGCACCCAATATTCATAAATATTTTGTAAATTTTTTTTTTTAAAAAGTGTATCCTTCTAAATTTTCAGGTGCTTTTAAGAGGAAATTTGACATCCTGGAGAAAAGTTTTACTACATTTTTCATGTTTATGTCGACTTTTTAATGTGTGAAAGTTATTGTCACACTATAGCACGTCGGTCTACATACAAAAAAAAAATTTAATGAAAGAATAGTTAATGAAGCTTCCAAAAACGCAAAAATTATTTTTTTGCCAAACCCCAAAATACCGCCCTTTTTGTCTTTTGTACATAACATCGCATTTTAAGTCCGATTTTAGAATGTTATATATCATTGTTAATGGCTTAACAATTGCTTCAAATTTTTCTTTGGCGATTTTTGAATCTGACATCAAATTCCATATATCACTTCTGGTATCTCAGATATATTCCACCTAATGTCTAATTATTTGAATATAATGAAAGCCTTTTGTAAACCTACTATTTTTAGTTTTTAAAGTATTTCATTTTATGCATAAATAATAAAATTGCAAAAAACTGTGTAAGCTTTTCGACCCACCCTACTGTCACACAGTGTAATAAATGTTTTCTATACAGAATTATAATTAATTTATAGATTTTTATACGCGATAATGTTTGTAACGCACAAAAAAAGAAAACTTCGGATTCCCACCTTAAAGTGCACCGTTCGACTCAGAATCCCTTTCTGAGCAGATTCAACGATGTCCGTCCATCTAGTTGACTGGCAGACTATTTATCCATGTAAAGCTGTACGGTCGCAATTTTAGAAATATCTTGATAAAATTTAGCGCAGATAATTGCTTTCGTTCAAGGACAATGCCTATTAAAATTGGTTATGATTGGTTCATTTTGATAGCTTGAATACAAATAACCCGCCCAAATAGGGGAGGATATTTGTTAGGGATAAAAATAGACTTCAATTTAAAAATTATTTACATTAATTACGTTTTTTTTTTTTATTGATTTTGCTCCAAACAGCAAAATTATACTATTAATTAACTTATAATAATTGTATTTCGTTTAAATTTCAATTCATTTTTTAAACAAATCAATTAGAATTACAATTGGAATTTTCATTTAAATTAAATAACATTTTTATTAGTCTGATTCTAAAATTAATTAAATTTTATTGCAAAAAAATGTGTCCCTCAATAAAAATGCACATTTTTTTTTTTAATGCTTTATTGTCTCATCATGAATATGTATTTATATAATATAAAATCCATTTCACAAAAATGTTTGTGTTTCATTCTAATATAATGATTGCATTACACTGATTACATTGATGCATTGTAATAAGTATTGTATTGATTTTAATGAGTATAACGTGTATATCAGTGTGGCCCAATTTTTTTTCGAGCTACATAAAATTCGAGCTACGTAAAATTATGAATTATTATGTTTATTTAGTACATCTTGACTAAATTTATGACTATATGTGTTTATGATAACGAAACAAATTAAAAAAAATCTTATTATTATTCCAAAGCAAATCGTAACAGATTTTACAACCTAGGGCTCAACACACAAATTGAAACCTTAAGCAACAAAAGGTCGAAAACAATTAATATGTACTTACCAAGATTTCATAAATTAAAACTGAGAGCAGCCTTAAATAGTATGCACTCCTAATAACCAATTCAATACCCTCCGCCACCAATAACTATAACTTCAGAATGATTCATAATTTCACAAAATTTTAAAATTATGAAGTTTGAAATATATATGAAGTTTGAAATATATATTCAACATCAGCTTTGGCATCTGAAGAAATACAATCTGCATTTTAAAATCATATTTTTTATACATATATTTTAATAGACCATAAATAAAAACGAAACAATTTGAAATCGTCGATAGTAATAGACATAAAACTATATTTTCTCTTTTTTTTTTTTTTTTTTTTGAAATTTTAAAAGAGTTTTCGATTTTTATCAAAGTAAATTAAAACAAATTGGAAAGTTAATTACATAAAAAATGAATTAACAAATTTTTTGGAATAATTTTTTCTGTTCCTTAAATACATTTTAATGAAATTTGCCAAAAATAAGTTTTACATAAGCAAAGATCTGTGTGCCAAATTTAAAGTGCAAAATTCCATACAAATGCTAGTATTAATTTTATATTTGAATTTTTTGGATTGGGTCCATAATTTACAATAGCTTCCATATAAGGCCCACTACCGGTAATCACCATTAAGTACACAAATGTAAATATAAATGTAAATGTAAATATCAATATAATGCATATGTATGTTTTATAGAAATAAGCATTACACTTAATACAAGTATTATACAAGTATTGGTGCACAATTTGCCACAGGTCTCATCCTCACCGAATTTTGATAAGCAACTCAATTGCTTTTTATTTGAAAAAATATTTAAAAAATATTTTATTTAAATGTAAACCTTTTTTCTAATTTCTCTGAAACCAATTGAGTTATCATTAGGAAAATTTGTGCAAAATTGTACGATGTAATAATAAACAAACATTCCATTCACTATTTGATACCCTAAAAGTAAATTATGATTTTAGAGCTTCAGACAAAACTGCCTTTCTGAGAAATGCATTTTTAATCTCATCGAGTATTCTAACAATTTTGTTTAAATTTAAAAATCAGAACAGTAAAGATTTTTTAAGTTTCCTTACCCGAATTTATCTAAATTTCAAAAATATTTTAGCAAAAAAAAAAGACTACAGGCCCTAAAAAATAAGGCCAGAAAGATTTTTTTTAAATTTAAAAACTCGTTTTTTCCTTCATATTAGTTTCTGATATCTTTTAAGGATATTGTAATAAATTTACAAATAAAATTAATACGGTTGCCATCAAAATGACCTAATGAAAAATTGCCTAAAGCCAATATACACAGAAAAAAAGTCACCAATCACCAAAATAATTCAGTCAATTAAGATTTGTTTAAATTTGCACGTCTCATTAAAATGATTATATGAATTAGTAATAACTGTAAAAAATGAAAACCAGAATTTTTTCAATTAAAAAATTTATTAAGTCAATCAAGTAGATTATTGAATGAATTAAAAATTTAAAAGAGGGAAAAATCTTACTAGAATTTTATGTTTGTTTTTTGCTTGAATATATTAAGTAAATTTTGATGTAAAATGAAACATCTGTGTTTATTGAAGAATATAAAGTAATATTTTTTTCTTTGTAGGAAAGTTATCCAAAAAATTGCCATATTTTGGGTCATATTTAGGGTTTCCCGCAACATTTCTTTTCCCCGGAAACGGGAATGAAAAAATCAATTTCCCAGGAATTTGCGATAAATTGATTCCCGGAAATTTTTTAAAACCTTAGTTATAAGAAAAAAGACCATGATTTCTTATAAAGAAACTTATTTTTTTTTTTTTTTTTTTTATTAAATAAACAAAACGAAACATTATAAATGATACTGAATTAACGAAAAAATAAATAATATAAAAGTATACCGCCATTTTTAAGATTTAAAAAAATTTAAGTATTTCAAACAAATAAAATTAGTACCTTTTGTAATTTATGTTAAAAACTGTGCGTCAGATTTTTACGTTATTGTGTTTTTTATGCTAAAACTTTTTAAAATTGCACAATAATCTATTGGATAAATTTAATTACAAATAGCTTTATTTCCACTTTATGTATCTAACTTACATTATTTTTTCTTTACTTGACTAATTCTTACTAAGTCTAAATTAAATCTGGAAAATACCAAAAATTGATCAGAAATTTACAAAAATTTACCACTGTGACTTGTTGTAGGGTATTGCAACTAACCTTATTTTATTTTTTATTTTTTATTTATTATTTTTTTTTTTTTTTTTTTTTTTGTCTAATAACTACGTAAAATCAAACAAGATTGGCATCAAATTTACATTAGAACAGTTTCCTGTTATTTTACTGCAGTCAATTAATCTCAAGTGTAACCTATAGAAAAACCAACAAATAGTAAGAAAGGCAAATATTAAAAAATGATAAGATAGTACATGGAGAACCAATTGATACCCCTTGCATTACTTCAGGCTTAAACAGTAGCCTAAACACGGTAAAATAGTTTTTAAAAGAAATCAGTAATTAATGTATTTTATATGAATACTTACAGCATTATAAAGATGTATGTATGCAACTGAATGAGTTGATGTCTATTTGATAACGTTATGTATGCCATTGTTCGTATACAATAATACAACATTTATGACTATATATTTGAATGTACATACATAAATTGCATTTCGTTTTGTTTGTATATATTTTCTATGCAATTTTCCTGCTATTTACTCACAAGTTGTTCATTGTTCCGCAACAACAATTACTATTTCTTTTTTTCCCCGCTTCTTCTAATTTGGTCACACAAACTATTTTATGTACACACACATACCCAAAGCAAATATTGTTGAAACTAACATACTTATAAATAAACATATTTAGTATAGGAACTTAAAAGAGCAGTAAGTATTAGTGGCACTTAAAAAATTAAAAAAAATGTGAATGATAAGTAAGATTCTTAGGAGATGCCTTATGTTTTTTTTTATTACTTCCCATACTTCAGTTGACATTTCTTAAGGACTTATAATCATCATAAAGCTATTTATAAGGCTTATAAGTAGAATTTTGAAAAAATAAAATTAATATTACTTACTTAATAAAGAATTTATTCTAGTCATATTATTGGAAAATAGTTGTTTATGTAAACGAATATTTTTACATGCAGCAATAAGACAATTTATACATGTATATGTATTTTAAGTAAAGAAACTTAGCAAAAAGCAATAGTAGTGAAGAAATAGAATATAAATTTATCATTCCGTGTGTAAAAAATTATTTAAGAACACACAAAGTATATCGTCGCTGCTCCGACCTGATCGGACAATTTGCGATCTTTTTGAGCATTTATTGATCTTACATGTGGCCACTAAACCGTTTTAATATATTTTGATTGGCTTAGAAGTTAGCAAAATAAACTATGTGTTAGTCATATATGGAATGTTCTAACAAAATTAGTTATGAGTAAAACTTCACATCTGTTTATATATATATATATATATACCATTCATAAAAAATCTCGAACAAGTCAATAACTACATTAAATTGAAACAAGGTATTTACAGATTTTATAAAAGGATTATTCCATATCAAAACGGACAGAAAACACCCGGATTTGACATCTCTGATTTCAAATCCGACATTGGCTATTGGAAGTGTTTCTTAAATGAAAACTTCTAGACTCCTGATCTTTTCTGGTCAAGAAATTTGACGTTTTAAAAATTTAAAAAAAAACTAAAAGAGGTTTACTTCTTTAATTGCTAATAACTTCTAAAATGTAGATTGCGTACAAAGGTATTACGTACAAAGGTATTACTTTTACAAGAATATTTTTAAAGTTTATTTTTATCAAAAGTTCAAAGGACAAAGTTGAACATATAAAAGTAATACCATTATAACTCACAAAATAGTATTTTTTAAATTATTGAAAAATTAAATAATGTTGACATAAATAGCTCTCCTCTCTACTCTTGTAAAATTTCAAGGTAAACACTCATTTAGTTTAGAATTCATGGACCAAAATTTAATCGAATTACAATAAAAAAGATCAACAACAATAAGCATGGTAATAATGCGCAAATTTCTATTCAATAATACCTGGTAAAAGTTCTAGGGAACACACTTTGAATAGTATTATTTAAAGAAATTTTATATAAAGAAAATGTAGTAACGTGCAAGGTTCAACACCCAGACGACTAGGGAAATGAAGAAACTCCTCAAAGTAAAGTTGTATCTTTTTAGGAGGCAAAACCCAAAATAGAGGAATCAAAATTTAATAGTTTACAATCTTAAAAAATATATGAATAAAGATTTCCAATGCATTTTATGAAAATTGAAATCACTTACTTATTAATTTTTAATTAATACGGGTACTCATTTAAACGCTCATGTTTCCCATTTGTGCAATTGTGCATATTTGCCCGACATGTTTCATGAACCCCCCTTTGCGAATGTTATACAATATTAAGAATAAGAAAATAAACAACCATTATAAATAATTGATAAATTTTGTTGAAATCAAAGATACATGCAATGATTTTATTTTAATTAACGTAACTATAATTTCTTACATCGCAGTTATAACAACTTTTAAATATAAACAAAAGACAGCTGATTTATAAATGCACAATTAAACAGGGCAAGTTTGAGAGACTAAATAGTTGCGCAAACTTATAAGTGTTGAGCAAATGAAATTTCACACAATTTTTGACAGTTCATTTGCGAGTGTGCAAATTTGCACACATTTCACAGTTTGCGAGGGTTTTGCGCATTTTCATGAGGACCCTTAATATTAGTAAATATTAAATATTATTAAAAACATTAATAGATTATTTAATTTTTAGATTACAATCTTTCTAATTTATATAATAGTACCTTTAAGCAAAAAAAATCGGTTTATGGAAATAAATCAGATTATAAAAAACCATACAACAATTTACATTTCAGTATATATAAGGATTATATACTTATAATATTCTTAACTTATTTTCTCCGATTTACACTTATTAATATTAAAGACATCATTACAGAAAACGTAACAGTTGGAAGAAAAAATAATTAATTCTTAAGAATCCATATCCACATTGAATAAATTATTTTAAAAATAAATTTTTACGAACCAACACAGTTATGTGTAAAAAATATTCTAAATCAAAAAGTAATTTTTTTATTAAAAATGTTCAGCAAAATAAATTATATCTAATTTTTTGAAAGATTTTATCTAATAATCCCTATAATTGTTTATGTAATATATGTAGTAATTGTACTACTATTTAACTAATCATATAAATTTCAAAGAAATTTACCAAAATACAAAATAAAACAGTGTTTTCTCTCTTCTGAAAAGCTAATACAAAACACATAACTGTTTTTGTCAGAGCAGCGACGATACATTCCTGCCTTCATTTAGCTTTGTTTATCTGTGGGAAAGATTCTTACGTCCAAACTATTAAACCGAAAAAAATTAACTTCCTCCAAATTATTTACTGTTTTTCTAAGCAAGTTGGTTTTAAAAATTAGCTAAATCGGAACAATAAAAATAAAGCTATAGGCTAAAATGCAACTTAACTTTTTAAAAATTTAATTGCATTTACAGTAGGCCAATTTTGAGTCAAAATGAAATACTTTCCTTCATATAAAAATTGTATTTTTCATATGCTTCTTTTAAACTTTGTTCTACTTTGATTATATTGTTTTTATTATTTTAAACAAGAAAAACCTATATTGACTGAACAATTTACTTTTTTATACAAATTTAATTGGAATTCACCATAAAAAACTAAAAATATTTACACACACATACTTTGTTGAATATTTTTAATTTTTGTAATATATTACTATAAAATATACATATACAATTATGCTGAAAATACACAAACTTATGACATTCAATTATTTTTATTCCAAGAAATGTAATCATAATCATTGCTCCGAACAATTAACTATTTATTTATCTCTATTATGGAATATTGTATATGGTTTATTTTTTCCATTTTAATTAAATTTTTATCCAAAAAAATTCATTTATATTTAAAGCACAAAGGAGTTAATACACAATTTAGCCTTTAAAGTCTTTATTAATAAAATCGTATTCAAAAAACTGTTTGCAGTTTACATTAACTAATAAACTGTTTATACCCTACACCAACATAGGTGGCGGAACTTTTATGATACAAGGACGAGGCATATTGAAATCGGTTGTGATCGGTTCATTATTTCACCTAGCCCCCATACAAATATTTTTGATTTTCTAGTACGTTTTTGATGATAAATAAGCTTTTTAATAAGAAAAAAATCATTATTTAGCTTATATAAATATAATTATGTGCAAATGAAATACTTTCATTTAATTTTTGTTGGTTGTAAGTATAAGTATCCGAATATCGAATATATTATTGTACAATCAACATCACTATTTCATATTTAGTTTTGTTTACATTACTTTTGTTGAAATTTTGTTAAAATTTAACTATTTAAATATTTTTTTTTTTCTGTTAAAATGCGTAATTTTTGACCCGGATTTGATACACTAGATTAAAGGTACCTTAATCATAGACTTGTGCGTATTCATTTATTATTTGGAATTATGTGGAAACAGCAAACAACGAAAAAGTAGAACATATGTGACTGTGGCAAACATTTGGTTACGGGCAGCCGAAATGTTGGTATTTTAATCCAAAAACAGCCAAAGCAGACCCTTTTCTATTTATTATGCTGTCACGAAAGTCAGTTTATTTAAAAACATATTTAATATAATGCACAGTGTGCGATCAAAAAAATGAAATGGAAATAATTATGCAGTTTCAGAACTGCTAGTGTGATTTCAATCAAATTCCACATATTGATAGTAGAAGAGCAGGCAAGTTTAAGTTTTGAGTTTGGACTATATAGACCTAAAAGAATGGGTCCACAGACTCCCAAAGTTGGATACCTTGTGTATGAACATTTTTTAAAACGATCCTGATTCTTTATATCTGAACTGATTGAAAGATTTTAATATTCAGAGATTCTGTTGGACAAGATCTGCAAAAAACATTGTCGCATGCAATTATTATTTCCTTTAGTTTACGAGATATTAGGCTTCAAGGATTAAAATTTTTAATTTTAAACGTAGCTTGGTGAAGATTTTTCGCTATAGCGAGTTCAAATTTCATCCCATTTTTTTTTTTTTTTTTTTTTGATATTCTTTATTTAATTAACAACAGATCATACACAGAAATATTTTCTAAAAAAAATCTTAAAAAAATCAAAAGTTATATGCATGTAAATTTGAACTTTGAAAAAATTTGATTTTTTTCTTTTTTTTTGCCAAAAATTAGTCACACTCTTTCTCTATTATATACAAATTTTCTTAAGTAACATATACAGTATTTCTGTTTTTCTGAAAGATAATCAGTGTTGCCGTTTAGCCATTTTTAATAAAAATTGGTTATTGTATTTTTCAATGTGGACATGATGACTTTTTCCCATTTTGGTTAACTTTTTTTTCTTAATCAAAATTTTATTTTTATTAGTTTTAAAAAATGCTATTTACTCTGTTAATCTTGCCAATAATAAAAAGGGAGTATTGATGGCTTAATATAAAAAAGGCGTAACCCAATTTTTTTCAAAATAGCGTTTTTTTGTGTATTCTGGTAGACATATGCCCGATGCACCTTGCCTCAAAATTTCAGGGAGATGTAATTGCAAATAACAGATTTATAACGATTTCCCTAAGTCAAGTCAACAAATTTTTGAAAGCAAATGCTCATTTTTTTTTTTTTTTTTTTATTTTATTTCTTTAGTTTTCACCATGACACAACAATACAAGGAAAATCTGTCAGCGCAGCTTTAGTTGTGTACACAAATTTTTAGTAAACAGTAAAAAATTATATTTTGAATCGGATTTTTCTACCTATCAGGAAATTTACGAGCTTTATGTCGCAGAGTCTGATTCAAAAAAAGAAAATGGAAACATAAAATTGTCCTATCCAATTTTTGCAAAATTATTAAAGGAATTGAACTATTCCATATTTAAACCTAGGAAAGATCAGTGCGATATTTGCGTATCACATAAAGTTACTAATTTGTCAGATGAAGATTATAAAAAACATAGAGAAGAAATACAAAAAATGCAAGAAGAAAAATATAATGACATAACAAATGGTAAGTCCAGACTATGTGCAGTTATATGTATGGATGTGCAAGCGGTAAAATTAATTCCTGAACTAAAGGCGAGCGCTGCATATTATAAAATGAAGCTACAACTACATATTTTTACAATATACAATATTTTAACACACGAATCAGACAATTATGTTTGGGACGAAACAGATGGATGTTTAGTATCTTCTGTTTTTGCGACATGTATTATTAAATACTTCGCCAGAAATTCATCACGTAATTATTTACTCTGATGGCTGTTTCTACCAAAATCGCAATGTAATACTGTCTAATGCATTGTTGGCTTTTACTATGGAAACACATATAACGATTGAATAAAATTTTTAATAAGTGGACATACGCAAATGGAATGTGACTCAAGCCATTCACTTATAGAAAGAAAAATTAAAAATAATGAAATAAATTTGCCGTCGCAATTTGTGCAATTAATAAAGGAGGCACGAAAAGTTCCAGCACCTCTACAAGCTCATCATTTGCACTATTTTCTAAATTTTGAAAACATGCCTAAACGATACTCTTCGATTCGTCCTGGTAAAAATATTGCTTACTATAAAAGTTCTAGAAATGTATGTACTCAAACCTTTATTTAAAATTTTAGGCAGAAGTATTGGTGATCTTACTGTAAATATGCTACGAGTCTTTGCGTATGACCCATCAGGATCAATATATTTCAAAACAGACATAACTGACGATTACGAATTGTTCCCACATAGATCGAAGTCGGCGATTAAAGACATCCCCCCTGATTCACTTTATAAGGAGAAAATAGCAATCACAAAAAAGAAATGGGACCACCTACAGAATTTGAAAAAGTTTTTACCTGCAGATTGCCATCTTTTTTATGATAACTTGCCTTATAAGAACTCATTTTCAACTCAGTTTAAAAAAGCCCTAACTTAATTTTTTTTCAAAAACATCAATGAAAAAAGGGCCTATCTTAGGTAACTTAATTAAAATAAAAAAAAATATAAATTTAATGAGAAATAAAATGTGTCGCTTCTTTTTATTAATTTTAACTGACAATGAATTAATAGAAAATATAAAGATTTTTCTAATATTTAACCAAAAAGTGAAATGGATTGGAGATTTTTGTGAGAAAACTCTAACGATTTAACAAACAATCTACATACCTGTAATTACAGAGCAAAATACTATTAAAAAAGAAATATATATTCTGTGAAGACCGACTATTCACCATTCTGTATGTGACTTAAAGTAATACATACTTGGGAGAGAGAATTATATTGGCGCTATGGTTAATCTTATTTGAGCCAAATTTTATTAACATACGGACATTTATATGGGATTGAAGTACTTTTAACTGCTTTTCGGGAGAGGACCCTATACAGAAGCTACAATTAATTTTAAAACGATCCTTTTGAAACTAAATGTCATATTATATGCAGGTACAAATAAATTTTTTTATAGATTGTTTTAAGATTAATTATACAGAATTCAGTAGAAATACGCTTATATGCTTATACGCTTATATTTGAGCTTCAAAATATTACTGTAAAAAAACATTTATTTGGGGCCTAGTTAAAATTGTGAAACAATTTCGACCAGTTAAGGAGATTCTGAGTGCTTTGTTTTTAAAACTGTACAATACAACATAATTACATAATAAAGGTACTCATTTAAACACTTAAGTTTCCTATTTGTGCAATTGTACAAATTTGCGCTACATGTTTCATGAACCCCCTTTTCAAATGCTGTGCAATATTAATTTTGTTGAAAGCAATGATACATTCAATGATTTTATTATAATTAACGTAACTATAATGTTTTTACATAATTTTTATTAATAATTTTTAAATATAAACAAAATGTACAATTAAACAATGCAAGTTTTGACAGTTCATTTACGAATGTGCAAACTTGCACATTTTACACATTTTGCAAGGGTCTTGCACGTTTTAATGAGGACCGCTAATAAAAATATAAAAAATTATTTTAAAAACAACTGCAATAAAAGTGTTATATCAATCTCGATGTATTTTCAATTCTAACACAATTTTGTACATAATTTTTAAATTAACTTATTAAAATTTAATATATGTGAGTGCTTTGATACATGAACAATTGATAGTGAATCTTTTCGCCAAACCTCCCAATTACTTTACTTTACCAAATGAGATTGACTAAGTCCCTATAAAAAATAACTTTTATTTGCCTTGTTTTTCTGTGAACACATAATTGTAAATGTCAAACTTTCTATTACTGCTCGACCTAGCTGTTTTCCAATTCTAAGTTTATTACAATCTGGTTTACTTTCGACTTCATATCGTAAGGACGTGAGAATAACAAAATTTCTGTTATTAAACGTTATATCCCAACCCCAATAAAATTGGATCAGGGACCACATTTTAATAAACATTGTTCTAAACGTTTAAATTTTAAATAGTTTTTTCTACTAAAAACTAACTAAAGCTTATGATTAATATGCAAAGTATTTAAAACCTGAATACATATATTAAGATTATATTAATTTTTATATAATAACTTTGAATTTTTGAAATTTGGTTATTTTTTTCCTAATTTGGTTATTTTTTCCAAAATCTTGGTTAGAAAAAAACTGTGTGCCGTGTCAACACTGAAGATAACTAAATACTAAATATTTTAAACGAAAAAACTTAACAAAATGGATTAACTCGAGGACCAGAATGTACGAACTAGACCTATTTTTTCATAAGTTTCCAATTTTCGCCTTAATTTCTCAAATCGCAAGGTTGGAGCAAAAAGTTTACTATTTTTTATGTGGTGTAATATGTTTTCAATTTTTGGTAATAGAAATTTTTGCTCCCCGATATAGGTTTTGAAGATATAGGGAAAAAAATATTAAAAAATCCTGTTTGTGGAAATTCTTGAAAATTTTTTGGGAATTACGAGATTTTTCGATAGGTATGTATGATCCAAATTCAAAACTTAAACTCGCTTACATCCCTGTGAAGGCATAGTTTCATTTAAATCGGACCATTCCTTCCGAAACTGCATAATTATTTCATTTTTTAACATCCGGAAATTAAAAATGTGACCTTTTTGTCAAAAATTATCAAAAATTTACAAAAAAAAATCTTGAAATATGCATGTAACGGATTCTTAAAGTAGAGTTGAACCTAATTTAAAACATTTAAAGTTAACAATGACTTACTAAAGGTACATTAAGCGTGTCATCGTTTTTGAATACCACTTTAAGGAATTTTGCTTAACAATGGTTAGTAAAGCTGTATTAAGTTTTTTTGAATACGTCCGTTATTGTTTAATAACTAAATTTTACGATAAAAAAACTTTCTATATGTGTATATCGTTGAGTTTTTTTAATAATATTTAATTTATTTTTGTTACTTTGTTGCAATTTATCACACGCAATTAATTAAGGTCACGTATACATCATCATGTTTAAAACGTCTTTTATCTTCAATCCTTCCACTCTCCCTCTCTCTCTATCACTACATAGCTTAGTTTTTTTTTGTTTATATTGCATTTATGTGTAAATAAATGCAAAATTTTAGCTTAAATCTGTTTTTTAATACAAGTGTTCTATTTCCTGCAATTGTTTTTGTACTTGTTAGCTACAATACATAGTAACTGTAGAAGCACGCATATATACACACTAATATATATATATACATATTTATATATAAAATACACACTTACACAATTGTACTTGTTGTCAAAAAAAAGAGAATGATAAATGTCAGTTGAAACTGTTAAAATATTATATTTAGTTTTCAAAAACGTTTTTAGAATTTATTAAAGTGATAAATAAAGTTTTTTTGGAAATATTTTTGTTCTTGTTCAACTTTTTTTCAAACGAAAGGTTAGTTTTTCACAAGTAATTAAATAGATGAAATTGCAAATAAAATTTTATGGAAATGTTTTTTGTGTAAATAAATTACTTTTTGAAAGAATATTAGAAACTTTGGAATAAAAATCATTTATGTATTTTAGTGTTTGTCTTAAGATAAAATTAAGTAGTGGGCGCTTTTTTTGTAATTACAACTTCAATAGATGAGTTAGCTTTCAGGCAGCGCAACATTTGGCCATCTTAGCTCTAGTAACTTTTACAAATATGAACTGATTTTAAATATTTAATACAATTCAAAATTTTACAAATACTACACAGTTTACGGTACCTTACCATCTCTAATTATTAAAAAGATAATTGGTTTTAAAATTAAATTCCTTATTTTTGGCCTTGACTTTGTTGCATTTGTGGCCTATGACATTTCAATAAAAATTCCCAAATTCTTCAAAAAATATTGCGAAGCCTACAACTACAAAAATTTTAAAAATTTTTTGATTTCCTTAATTAAATAAGTAACAAATTTCATGATTAAATATTATAAAAAATTAAAAATAATTATCAAACTACTTCCCTACTATTTCAAATATTTATAAAAACTGTAAACTCATTTCTATATTGCTAATTTTAAATATTACCTACTGTGGCACCAACTTTATAGTTATGCTGCACCGCCAAACTGTAATATAAAAAATATATATGAGCTATTATCAACAGTTTTTGATTTTGTCTATATATATAAAATTCTCGTGTCACCGTGTTTGTAATTGATCTCCTCCGAAACGACTTGACCGATTTTTATGAAATTTTGTATGTATATTTGTTAGGCATGAGAATAGGTTGTTAAGTATATTTCATATCGCTAGAGGGCGTAAAATAGGGCACAAGGGGTAAAAGCTCTCCTTCCCGATTTTCTTGAAATTTGGCAGGCAAATAGTGTAACATCTGGAAGGAACTATAGCATATAACTTTTATTATTTATGACGGAAAATAAAGCAAGAGAGGTAAAAGCTCCCTCTCCCTATATCTTCTTAACTAATCAACCGGTTTTCTTAAAATTTGGCATGCAGACTCTGCAACATGTGAAAGGAACTTAAAGATATAAATTTTTTGGAAATTCCAATATAATATTCACTAGAAATAAGTTATATGGCAAAACAAGGTTTGCCGGGTATATATATATATATTATTTTTATTTTTATTTTTTTTTTATTTATTTTTTTTTTTTTTTTTTGATGGCACACTAAAATCCATTTTTATAAATATAAAGTGACTCGACTGCATGTAGAACCACTTCGCGTTAATCATTTCGTGCAAAGATTTTAAGTTGAACATATAAAACTTTTTACAAACTAAAAGTTTATGCATAGTTCTGGTAAAAATTATGCGTAATATCAAAACCTTCTGAGTTATTCAAATAAAATTAGTGATATTTTTAAAGTATTTAATGGTATTAGAGTGGCATATTTTAGGGTTTCTTAATAAAATTAAGTACCCCATATATTTTATGAAAATATATTTTATTTGCATTTATTACAAAGAAATGCAATTTTAACCCAAGTAAATTTTTTTAGTCCATAAAATTTTTATCTTTTTCCACTGAGTATTACAAACACCACCTAATTATGGTCAATTTCGTGCCGTCCATACGATGTGCCTTACCAAAATCCGTTTTGACAAAGTGTCGCATTTTTCACCTATAAACCACATTTGACTTAAATTTATGGTCTTTTTTTTATTAATTCATTCTTTATTTACAATCTGTCATTAAACAATAAGTAAATGTGTTGGTTTAAGATAGGTAAATAACAGGAGTTAATCAGCTTCATTAAGCCGCATTAACTATAAGAGGAAAGAAAACTTAATTGTTAATTACATTATATATATACATTACATTATATATATTATATATATAAAACTATTAGCTTCTAAAAGGTAGATCTAAAATATGTACACGCTTTAGACGTCTTGTTTCATTGCTACGGTCTAGGAGAGCATTAGGTGCATGTTCAGTCTGGATAAATAATTTTCAGTATGTCTCTGAATTTCTTCCTTTAGTGATAGTATCTTTAAATCACTGCGAATAGATTTATTTGTTACAAACCATGGAGCATTAGTTATTCATCTTAAAGTCTTTGACTGGTATCTTTCCAGTATGTCGATATTGGAGTTGCTAGATGTACCCCATAACTGAATTCCATATGGTCTTGATAAATTATATTTATCGCCGTTCTTATATCTATATATTCAAAATTTGTAGAAACTGCACTATATATATATATATATATATATATGTATATATAGCAAATATATTAAAACAAAAACAAAAAGTATAATTTTTGCGTAATTTTCAAAAAATTGCATGATTTTTTTTTTTTTTTTTTTTTAATTTAATTATTTTTAATGCTCCCTCGATTTTATTGCTTGTTCACGCAGTAACCCATGCTATTCTATTCAATCCCTATTTTAAAATTTGTATTCCATTGAGGGGGTATAAACCATGCCCAAAAAAAAATAAAAATTAAAAATTTTGTCATCAAAATTTGATTACCTTGTATGTAGCTATTGAAAGTCTACACAATAACAAAGAAGTTGTAGAATTTATCTTAAAAGTGCGATTAGTTTGTATAAGATCGAATGAGATCAAAAATTATAAACACGCGAACAAAAATTATAGAAGAATTGGAAAAGGTTAAGTAATTTTTAGTCCATTTTCTAAGTTTTTGAATCTTGAACAACAATCTTGATTATAAAATAAATAAGTTTCAAGCTTTGTGAGTTCAGATCTGTAACTCGTTTGTTTAAAATAGTACTACCACAACATTTATTAAGAATTAACGTCAGTTTCAGCCGGTTTAAAAATTTTTTATAATAGCCCATATGAAAGTTTATAGAAAAAATCCTAAGAAAAAAATTTAACTTCAGTGTTAAAGATATTTTGTAAAACTTTTTCCTTCTTCATTCGCCCAAAGAAATGTTTTCTACTTTATTTCTTCTTTTTCCGTCTAAACAGGGATAAATTTATTTAAAAAGTTTAAGTTAAGTTTTACAAACAAAGATTTTTTTTGTTTTTGGCAAACACAGCAGGTTGTCGAAGCTGTATGGAGCTGCATGCAACGGCAACTGAGAAATATTTAGTTGTAGCTGATATCCGGTTGCAACTTCAATTCATAGAAAAATTGTAAAAGATGAAAATAAAAACCTTATTGTAGCAATTGAATACTGTTTGTTTTCAGTTTTTAGGTGTTTTTGAAAGTATAAAAAGGAAAACTTTTGCCACGAATGATAAAATTGCAACATAAATCGAGGATGAAAAGAATTTGTGAGATGATAAAAGTGTATGTGTATAAGCCAGGGTATCTCGATTAAATTCGAACTTTAAAATATCAAATATAATCTACCGTCATTCTATAATATAATAAGTATTAGAACAGTTAAATAATTATAAATTATAACAAGGCAACACTGATTCTGTGGCACAGAATTTCTCAGTTAATTCGGATGGGCCTTATTATGAATTACTAAGCCTATAAGTCACTTTTTTTGAATAGACTCTCATATCATATCATATCATATCATATCATATCGTATCATATAATATCATGTCATAGGATATTTAAAGAAAGACTTGTCCGCTTCGGTTCAATAAAATATCAAAAATTCGAATTAAAATTGCCTTCATGTTATACTCACATTATTTTTTTTAACACCCTCAACATTTTGAGAGATATTAAGCCTATTTTTAATTTCGCACAAAATTTAAAAAAGAAAAAAAGCTTTTTTAAAAAATCATAAAAATAGTAAAAACGCAAATGTTTATCCCTTGATATTAAAGATAAATTTGTTTCAAATAAAACAAGCTATATTTCATTCATATCAATGCATAAATTTTGATTTTATTCACAAATTATATTACATTTAGAAAATACACAAAAATATTTAGCAAAATAAAACTTATTTTGTGATTCTTAAAATTTTTTTAATATTTTTGTGTAATTTTTAATTAATCTTTAGTAATTCGTGAATTTATGACCAAAGAATAAGAATTTTTTCGAATTCTTATAATTTTTTGGAAAAAAAATAACTTTATACAAAATTTAATTCTTTTTACAAAATAGGCTTAATATCTCCACAAATGTTGAGCGTAATAAAAAATAATGTGAGTATAACATGAAGGCGATTTTAATTAATTCACTTTTTTTATTGAACCTAATTAGGCAATTGGTTTTCCAGATATGATTCACTATATGGTGCAACCTCGTCAATTCTACACATAGCGATTTTTAGCGAGAACCAGAGTAAAGCTGCGTTCTTGTAAAATGTTTACATTCTCTTATATCTCCAATAACTTATTTAACTTACCAATATTTGATTATTTTTCTGATGTTTGGAGAAAATCTTATATTATACCTTTGTTTAAATCCGGAAGCAAGTCCAAAGTTTACGGTATTGCTAAATTAAGAGTTATTCCAAGACTTTTCGAAGAGATAGTTAGTGAAACACTTTCGCATCAAATTGATTGTTATCTTCCCCATTTCAGCATGGATTTAGAAAAGGATATTCCACTACTAACCTTTTAGAGTTCACAAGTTCAGTTATAACTGCATTTGATTCCGGTTCACAAACAGGCACAATATGTAAAACTTTCGATAAAGTAAATCATGATCTCCTATTGTTCAAATTATTTTTCTTAAATCGATTTCAACATATATTAAAAATTGATACCAATGTCTATTATTTAGAGAATGTACATCGAAAACCTTTCCTGTTTTATCCCGTGTTCCGCAAGGTAGTCATTACGGCCCCTTATTATTCCTAATATTTATAAATGATTTACCAGTTTGCATTAAGAATTCTAGAATATTAATGTATGCTAATGATGTAAAGCTGTTCCATAGCTTTATCTCTTTCTTACTCCAATCAGATCTTAACAATCTTTATGATTGGTGTACGATTAATCTAATGGATCTAAATTTAAGAAAATGTAAACACATGATGTTCTACAGAATTAGTCCAATACTCTGTAGATACACAATAAATGAATATCAACTTAATCTAGTCGAAAAATTTCTTGATCTGGGTGTATTGTTGGATTGTAAACTATCCTTTAATTTTCACGTTTTACAAATCGTTAATAAGGCAAAAGGAGTTCTAGATTTCCTCAAGTTCTGGGGAAAAGAATTTAATGATCCTTACGTTTTCAAGCAATTATTCATATCTCTCGAAAGACCAATCGTAGAATATACCATGGTATAAATAAATAAATAAGTAAATTTAAAAAAAAGTGATTTATAGGTGTCATTTTTACTGAAAATTTTAAAAACAGATGAAAACTATTTTACATCATCTGTTTAGTATTCGAAATACAAATGATCAATGGTCTCAAATAAGTAGCGAAATTAATGAAATTCCTTATAAGATATGCTCAACTTACTATATGATTACCTCAAGATACTCGTATCTATAGCAAAAGTATACAAAAAAGAAACCTTTGTTTCCACTATACTCAGTTTAGTAAACCCTATCTTAAAACAATTTTTTTTTCTATATATTAAAAATAATATGTTTGTCTGTTAAATACCGTCAAATAGCACCTGTTCATAAAGTTTGATGGCTCATTATTTGACGACACAACTCTCGGAAAATATACTTTAACTAATATTATTGTACCACCAACAGTTTTGTAACTGTTGAACATTTTTAAACTATTTTTCCTTCGTCTTCTATATTTTCATTATATTTATAGGCAACAAACAACAAAACAAACATTATTAGACTTCTAAATCCTTGTTGCCAATAATAGAACTAAAAAATTAAAAGGATGAGGAAAAAATTGTTTTAAACTAAACAAAAACTTTTGCTTTATATACATACCACTACTGCTCGTACAAAAACAATAAAAAAATATATTTTTCAAATATTAAATTCATCATAATATGTTTATTAGGCTGCAGCAATTTATCCAAGTGATTGGAATGTGGTAAACTTTTCTAGTTTTTTTTTTTTTAATCTTAGAGTTAAGTTAATAACTATATAATTGAAATTAGAGACATTTATTTTTTGATTTTTTCTAGACACTTTTCCTAGATATTTTAGTTCTAGAAAAATTAAAAAAAAAATTGAATTTAAATGAATACATTTTTTAAGTTATGAAAATTAGGATTTGAATGAAATATTTATATTTGTTTTAGTAAACAACTACAACTACTATTGCCATTGTTTTGATCGAAAAATGCAGTAACAGATTTACATTATTTCAAGAAAATCGATAGCCCTTTATACGTTTTTAATATATTTTTAATAAAATCCGAAAGTCAATCACACTGTTTGCCTCTGAGTTATGTAAATTGTTAAGAAAATTCTTCCCACAAAATGTTACGATTTTCACTATTAGTTATAGTTCATTAGATATGGGTTTATTAAAATTTACTAATCCTATCCGTCCTATCTTCATCCAAATTGTGAACTTGGTTACAGAGCTTCATATGGAACCTGTTTCCACCAAATCTCAAGACTTTCGCTATAGATATGCGGTTTTAAATAATTACTTTGTATGTATCCTATCTACACTTTAATTATGGAACTTGATACGAAATCATTTTCGCAAAATCTTAAGACGTACGTTGTAATAGTTCTTTAGAAATGCGATAAATATTATTTGCTTTGTATAGGGGTACCTTTTCTGCTAGCCCTCTCGAAAAATTAAACCATTTGTACGAAATTTCTTTGCATTATAAGCCTTTGTTTCGTTTTCATGGCTTATAAGCTTTAAAAATAGTTAGATCCACACTTTATTGAAAACTTTCTTTTTCTTCCATCTAGATAATGCGTTCAAGAGATATTGGCGAAAATATATAGTTGGACACCGACGTTTTCAGGTTTTGCCTCTAACTGTTTATGAACCGATTGTGTCCATTTTCAATACCAAATAAACCAAATTAAAAAGAAATATATGAGCCAAATTTCACTCATCTATGTTATCCGCCCCGAACCCTTTCGAGCTTTTAATAGACAGATGGACATAATAAGTTCGTTTTAGAATTTCACCTTATGGGGTCTTAGTCGAATATTTCAATATGTTACAAATGACAAACTCAATAGATCGACATCTTTTTGGTTGATGGATATAAAAAGCGAGTTCAAAATAAAAACGTATACTTATTATAACTTACTAATAGGAGAGACTGGGGTTAAGTGGCTCCACTTAACCCCAGTCTCTCCTTTAATCTAACTTCAATAATATACCAACCAATAAGTTTTGAACCCTACCATGGATCTGTTATATAGAAAGGATTATTTTCTAACGCTTTGTATAAAAATAATAAAATCAGTTTGTCTTTTGTTATTATTTTTCGACGTTTTTTAATATAAATTATTTTTGAATAAAATAGGAAATATTGGAATAAAGTGGAACATAGTAAAAGTACCAAGTTCATGTTTATTTAGTGTTTATTAAATATTTCTAAATGACTTTTGTGTTTACGTGGCCACTTGAGTATCAAAATTCAAGTATGTGATGAAAACAGATAGATAATAAGTGATGAAACCAATAGAAAATAATGCGACAATACTTATAAAAATAGGCAATTATTTCTCGTATTTGTAATAGTCTAACTCAAAGGTTTTAATAAATTGCTATAATTTTCGCACACCTTAAATATACAGACCTTTTATATATGAGTCTCATCATATCAAGCGTATATTTTTACAGCATCCACTATTTCCGTAATTTTTAAATCCAGATTTTTTTTTAATAAGCTAATGTAATGGTACATGTTGGTTCTAGGCACTCTTAACCTTATCGCTATAGAGTTCACTGAGTCATTTCCTATTTATATTTCTATTGCTTTTACAAAGGCATCACACTTTTGATCTGTTTATTAAACTTTCTTATACACATATTTTCAAATCATTGAATTAAAAAACAATAAGAAATACAATTATTTATTATATTTTCAGCAAACTTGCAGAAAATGAATATAAAATTTGTAAAATAATGCATCTCGCTTTACCCCAATATATTTTTACCAGATTACCCCAATTATATTATTTTATGTTAACTAGAGATTTGAAAAGGCGTTATGTTATTAGGAAAAAACCTATTTGCAATTGAAATATGTGTAAAATAAACTATTTAATTTTGTATTGATTGATTTGGATATCCTAATCAAAAAAATCAATATTAAAAAACTTTTTTAATATATATTTTATTTGCTTGCTCTCTCTCAGAGGTTTCATTGATAAAATATAATTTAGAAATGTAGTGCAATAATGACAAAACAGTAGACTTTTTGCAAAAAAAAAAAATAAAATACGTGAAAAAAGTAAAATTATCTTCATTACCCCACTTACTATAATACCCCACTTTCCTCTCTTACTTACACGCTTATGTACCTAAATTTAACTTTAAACACATAAAAACATGAACATTATTGAGGCGTTTTTTTTTTTCTTGTAGAAAAAAATTTATAGACTTCTAAGATAATTAAAATTTTAAAAAATAGAAGAAATGTTAACAAGTGTTCTATTTATCATTTCCCAAATTTTTTAATAAACAAGCAATCCCTAATTCTCCTTCTTTTCTTTATGATACCCTTCACCGCAGGTTTAAAGAGTATATACAAGTTTGTCATTCCGTTTTTAGTTTTTACAACATTCATCTAAGACCCCAAAAAGTATAAACTTTCTGAATTCTTATTTGTAGGGAAGTCGATATAACGATGTCTGTCTACCTATCTGTTGAAATCAGTTTTTAGAAAACCCCAGTTATCGGATATATATATATATATATTATTTTTGTACACAAATTTTGGATTTCTTTTTTTTTTTTTTTTTGATATTTTTGTGGAAGAAATGAAATTTTTCGACTTTGTGCAGCTCTATATAAGCTTAAGAATTTATTTTTGTACAAATCTCTTGTTAATAATTTTTTTTTTTTTGGAATTTTCAATCGGTCCATAAACAACCGAGTTTTACGCAAAAATCTGGAAAAAATATTAAAAATATACACACACAAACATATATGAAAGCATTGCAATGACTTTCAATGTTGTTATTGTTTTTTTGTATAAGCAAGCAATAGTTGTTGATTGTATATGCACACAATCATTTTTTATGTATGTTGGATGTTTTTTAATTGTAAATAGAAACATTACAATGACTTAATGTTGTTGTTGTTTTTTGTATAAGCATGTATCCACACACAAACATATGTATATAAATTTAGTAGTTATCAGAAGATACGCTTGCTATGATACCGAGTAAAAAACGATAAAAGGTGATTCCAAAAAAAAAACATTTTCACCACTTCAAAAAAAGAACTAAGTGCATATTTTGAGATTTTTGGAAATTATTATTAATTGTGAAAACAAATGTAAAAAATGTTAATTATTTCTAAGAAAATTAAAAAAACAGAATTTTTATTAAAAAAAATTTAAAAACATAATTTTAAGAGAAGTACATCAAAAGCAATGAACAAGAAGCATAAAAGAAGAACATCCTGCCAATGATAACCATAGGTTAGAAAAAGAACTTCTGTAGGTCTTTTTCAGCATTAAGTAATTACTACCGATGACAAGACAGTTCTTTTTTCTTTGCTGGGTACTTTAATTTTGTGTTTAAATTTTTACAGTATGGAAAAAATGTAGATTGTTTTTTAAGTATAAATGTGAAAATATGAAAGCATACTTTAAGGCATAAATTTTATTATTTGTCGGTAACATGGTAAAGGGTATAAAAGATTCGTCGCAGCCGAATATAGCGCTCTAACCTATAATCTTTATTCCATACTAATGAATTTCCCCCTTTTTTGTGTCAAAGTTTATTTATTTTAGAAAATATTAATTCCCTAAGAAATAAACGCCTTTGAAAAAAAAAAATAAAGAAAAACTGTTATAAAAAACTGGCAGCTGTTCCTGTTTGAATTTAAATAACTGAGCTTCTATTATTATTCATACAGATTGTTTCGCTTTGCGACTCCCTTTTGACATTGTAATGGAAACGCGACCCACTACAACTTTGACAAGTTTAAAAATTTTATAAAATGTTATGTAAAGATAAAATAATATAAAAATAAAATTAATAATTACGACATTGTTTTCGTTTCATGACATCTTTGATATTAAGAGACTTTTTCAGTTAATGCATATCTTATATCATTCTCCACAAAAGATCGATTCTTTATTTTGATGGACAAAAGAGCGTGATGGACAAAAGAGCGTGAGGCCTTTAATGTTGAGGCTTTTTAAATAAACTGTAATATTTTCTGGGCAATAATTTTATAGCATAATTTTGTTTTTCACTACTTTGGAATTAAATAGTATACAAATAGGCTATCTCACACCTGACAAAAATAATAATTAAATCACACTTAGTAATTTATCTTACATCACACTAAACTGGAATGTAAAAATATCTTTACTTTCGATATCACACAAAATAATGTATACACATTTTAGTAGTATTCTAATGTTCACACAGGTACGATATGCTGGTTTTATTTTTTAGCGTGTGTTTATGTAGTGAATTTTAACAACAGATTTTATGTCGAAGAGATTTTTTGTTATTAATTTTATTTGGCATCAAACATCTAAAGCAAAGATAAAACTTTTTTAAATTTTATTTTAAAAGCAGTCTGAAAATTCTTTCATTATCATAAAATAATTATTTTGGGGTAACAACGAAATAGTCCCATTTATTTTTCTCTAATGATTATATCAGATAACAACACAAAATTTTATTTCTAAATTACCTAGTTTTTGAAGTCAAATTTGTATCAACTTAATTTTTAAACTTTAAAATTAAGAATCCTTAGAATTATTTTAAGAAATTCAAATTAATAACACATCGTTATCCCCTCTAAAATATATCCTCAAAAACTACAAGAACATTTTGTATGTATTGAAATAAATTTTATGATTGTCCTCTTTAAAAACGCCAAGTTTAAAATATATATATGTTATAGGGTATCCAATTATTCAAGTTTTCATACCAATCGGTTAATTCAACAAATAATTATTCGAAGTTAAAAGTTGATCGTTTAGTAACCAATTAAAGGCAAATTATTCAATTAACTTAATAAACTTACTAATAGTATTTAATCTATTGAAATAGATCAAATTTTTCACAAAAGGGTTCATCTTACCAGTTCTTTCGCCCATTTGTATAAAAAAAGTTAAATTTTTTGACTCTATACTTCAAAATATTGTCCTATTTAGCTTTAATGTAACTCTCTTTATTTTCAGTGTCAGAATGATTTTTTGTCATAAAAGCCAAAATTTACATTGGTATTTTATTTATTGATAAAAATTAAAATTTTTTTTATTTAAAATTTAAATTTTTATGACATATGTGTAAAAAGTTAACTTTAATAGTAAATACTATGTTTACAGAATTTCTATTGTCACAAGTTAAAGTATTAATGAAATTATAAACCATAATATTTTCATGTCGTATTTTATTAAACATTCTATTCAAACAAAAAAAGAACATCTAAAGAAGTCAATAAGATCCTGAACTTGTGATCCAGAAGTACAGCAAATTTGGATAATTTTTAATGAATTTAACATAGGCTTACCATTGGAAGATGTTATCTTTTATTATACCTATTCACTGAAAAGAAAGTCATATTTACGATCTCATGCAAAATTGCAATGGACATCCAAATTCTTTTTTATTCGCTCAAGAAAATTAGTTTTAATTTTTATATAAGCCAACATAATTTTTAATAAAAAAAATTATTCATAACATAATTTTTCATTCGTTTAAAATAGTTCTTTTTACTAACAAGTATTCACAAAAATAACAACCGAATCTCAACGTTTTATAGCAAAACAATTCATTTGAATCTCTTTTTAATAATATCTTAGACATGCACTTATTGATACTTTAGAAGTAATTGCCTTATTGTCGCTATTTGGCAGTACCAAAGCAGAGTTTGTGGACTATAATTAGACACCAGCAGAATGGAATACGAATTTTCTGTGCCGCTGCACACTTCATCAGTATTTGCGTTATCTTATCCATTTAGGTTTCATTGAAACCTAAGCATTGGTTGCAGTTTTGAAGGACAGCGCCAGAAGTTTGAGGTAATTAAAAGAGAGATTGAACCTAGCATTGTAAACGCTATTATAGATGCGGTTACCCACATCCAGCTCGAATGAAAATAAACAAGTTTCCAATCGTAAATTATTGGCTCTGTTTGACAGTACCAAAGCAGAGTTTGTGAGTCACCAGAATGGAATACGTATATTCTGTGCCGCTACACACTTCATCAGCATTCGTGGTATCTTATACGTTTAGGCTTCGTTGACAAAAATTTATATTTAAAATAAAAAAATGTTCTAAATTTATAACAGAAAACTAAATTTCTGTTAATTGGTTATGCGACACAAAATAATTGGGTTTATTCGTTATTCGAAAATAGACAATTTTAAATTATTCGAGCAATTAATCGACCAAAATTAATCGGATAATAGAATGGCGGTTAATCGATTGGATTCCCTAATATGTTAACATATATGAAAGTGTTTATGTATATGCATTTTGATGGTGGTTTATATTTAATCAGATTTTTATTGTTGCTCTACTGAAAACTATTTTAATTTAATATATTTTTTCTGTAGTAACACCTTTTAGGAAAAGTTATTTAATTTTTTATTTTATAAAATTATAACCTTTTGTTTGATAGTGTATGTAGCTTTCAAAAGTTTGATTAAAATTCTAACGTAATTATAAATTAATGAGAATATGGTTTAAAAGTTTTAATTAAGTATTACACATTGACTAGGAAACACATAGATTTTTTATAAGTTTATGAATATATATATAAGGAAATTTCAACAATTTTTGAAACTATTTAAAACCGACTTCATGTGTCTTGTATTTCTAAAGTTTGTTTTAAAAACAAGAAAACTGTTGAAGCATTTTGGTACACCTAACTAAGAAATCATTTTTCCAAAATCTCAAAAAAAATGCAGCCATTTAAACCTAAAAAAAATATTGTACGATAAGGAGCGTTTTCCTTACCAGCAGCAATAAATAGCAAATCAGTTTCTTTGACTTATTGTCTATATTGCCACTAAATTGTTTGTTGGGCGAAGTAAATTTTAGTCCTCTGATAAAAAGATTAGCAACCGTGAACCGCGATAATAAATAACAAACAAGAGATGTTTTCCTTTTGATTACAACTATAACAATAATTTCTTTATTTCCAAAATCTTAAACTAAATCTAAATAGACGATCATAATAATAAGTAAATGCCACTGTGTTGTAATTTTATATTAAGAAACACACAAGGTAGATTAATCAGGAAACAACATTTAACAGCTGAAAATTTTTTTCTTTTTGGTGGCAATCAAATTGTTGTTTATGTCCACAATCTTTGTTTACTTGTGTATTATTGCGTTTCATTACCAGCGTAGTCAACTATTTTTAACCAAAACGCGCAGAAAAAATGCAGAACGCGCTAAAAAAAACACTAAATTGAACCAAAATTAAAGGAATGGGTTCAATTTAACGCTTTTTTATAATTTTTAAATTGAAATCTGGTTTTTATTAAGAGTAACAAGTAACAACACTACAATATATATATATATATATATATATATACATTTAATATTTTAACTTCAGCAGAAATAGTGAATTATAATTCAAATCACATTTAAAATTGGTGTTTTTATTACAAAATTAAGCGGTAAAATTTTACTACATACACTTAAAATTCGAAATTCATTACAGCTTTTTTCGGTTAGATTTTTATTTTTTTGCAAAACCTTTTATTTAATTAGTAAAATTTCTTCCAAAGAAGGCAATTCCAAAAAAATAGGAACGAGTTTTGAAGAATCTGTAAAATTGCTAATAAATCCTTTTTTGGATGGGATTGGGAAGACGGATAAACACCAATGACCACTTATTTTTATTTCTGTTGTGTGAAATGAAAACTTTATAAAATGTTGACAAATTAAAACTCTATAATTTTAGATAGTCTGAGTTCACACAAGGCAATTTTATTTGCTGAAATTCTGATTCTGCGTGAGGGCGAGCGATAGGGAAAATGAAAGCGTACAAGCTTGCCTGTGCTTCGAAATTCGTTTTGTTTTTCAATTTTGTACTTCGAAACAAAAACAAATCAAGGCAATTAAAGCAAGAATTGCTGAAATAAAATTTTGTGTGGTAAAAGATAAAAAAGAAAAATTTCAGGAAGAAAAATTGCTAAGTTCACACAACTTAGACATAACTATAAATGAACAAATTTTACATGTTTTGATTGCATTTTAAGTCTATTCTGAAATACACACTCTATTTTGGTAATTGACATTTAATAATGAATATGAAGTATTTTAAACAATATAATGTAATGTGATGAAATCATAAAACATATAAAATTTAATGTTAATATTCTATATAAATATTTTACAACATTGATTTTTTATAAATTTTTAAACGTCGAAAATGTATATAAATTTATATAAATGATATTAGAGGATAAGAAATAACAATATATATTCCGGTAGTTAAAAATCAAAAATCAATTTATGTTTGATGACGCTTTGCTGGCTTAAAATATTCTAAAAATTATTATTTCTCAAATTTTAAATTCAAAATTGTTTTTTGCACTCGGAATAGTTAATGACATGAGGTGTTTTTCTACATAATTTGGAAGAAATCGAATGGGATCCAGGTTTTGTTAAAATTCGAAATTTAAATTTGCGAAATTTGAATTCGATAACTGTTAAATAACATTCACATGCCTTAATGAGAGAAAATGCTCTAATCTTTAGAACCAGAAGAGAAAAAAATATTAGCTAACACGTGTGAATTTTTATTTAAATCATACTAGCCGACCACAATTTATAAAAATTGTTAAAAAAAAAAACTACGTTTCTGTCAAAAACTTTTAGCTTTAGTTTATTTTAGTTTTTTTTATAGTTATTCTTAAGGATTTTAAACGTTTATGTTTTCACATTGCCGATATCTTTCAAGTTAAGAGGCTTACCAATCTATAATTCAACTATTTTTCATTACCAGAAAAATAACTGCCCGTTTCTCCATTTCGAAAGAAAAATTCGTTTCGAAAATTCAAAATTTCTTATTTTATAAAAATATTTCTTTCATGAAGCTAAAGTTTTTAAGTAATAATAAAATTTGATAAATAACAATAATATTTTTATGAATTTCTTATATATTTAATGAAGTAAGTGCCAATTTTTAAAACCTTTTAATTTTGCTTTAAAATTTCAATGTAAAAAATATGACGTTTTCTCGAAAAATGATTTTAGCTCCATTATATTGTAAAAAAATAAATTTTTCCTTTTTCCATTTTCGATGGACTATTTTTTGTTTTTTTTTTTTTTGCAATTTTTATTTTTTTCCATTTCATTTGTAAATTTGTTGTACCTTTTTAATTTTTTCTTATTTGAAAAATGTATATGTAAATTTCCTTTTTCCACCTTCGTTTTGTTCTACCTTTTTAATTTTTCTTAGTTGAAAAATTTATTTTGGGGGGAAGGAATTTCCATTTTTCCAATCCGTGGATTCGCGCCTGAACTATAATACCTACAGATTGGTGTACATTTGCATCGACGATTTATGAGTCATTAAAGGCACCGCGATCTTAGGTCATAAATACTTTTTATGTAATTTTTTTTATTAAAACCCATTTTTCGCTTAACTAAAACGGAATAAATATACTTATTTTAATTATAATTTCACATAAAATGTAAAAAAATTTATAATAAAGTACGCAAAAATGTATTCGACTTTAAAGAGCTGTAACATTTTTGTAAATTATTATTATATTTTATTGCACCACAACGATCTTTAAATATAATATGGAAACCTTTTTTGATCACGCTATACTTTAACTTCATTGAAATTACGATATGAGTGTGCCTCGGGAAAAGGGCACCTCGTAGAGCCATTTACTTTTTTTGTTTTTTTTTTTTTTTTTTTTTTTTTTGTTCTCCCCAAGTTGGGGCACTCCCTATAACGGTGCTATTGAGAGCACTTAAAGAGATGTATTCCAAACGGTTCATAATACAAGAAAAATAGACTTCCTTTCTTTATTTTATTTATTTCTTTTATTTTACTCGAAACGGCTCAAATTTTCAAAGCAAAAAACTGCAAAAAATTAAAATTTTTTAAATTTTCAAACACTTTTTGTATTTTTTTAACTTTGAGTGCTTGCTGGTACCATATGGAACCGTGTCAGATCTTGAATTTTTGTTGTTTGACTCCACCAAGTGTTTTTAACGTAATTGCAACAAAAGTTAATTTTAAAAAATCTAAATTAAAAATATATATTTAAGGTTGAAGTTTGGTTTCTTAAAGGTAAACGCGAAAAGAGAATTCCCCATATAGACAAATTATTTTAAATAAAATAGAGAAAAAATTGAGCATCAAACTTAATTGATGAACGTATGACTAATATTTACTTACGTAAATCAATTCCACACAATATTAGTTATAAAAAGTGTGCATAAAACAAATAAAATTCCCTTATTTATGAAGTAAAGTAAATTTAATCTCCTTAAATATTATTGCTTTATTTAAGAAATTTCTACAAAATTAATATAAAACGGAAAAAAATGTAATACAAAAGTATCAGAACAAAATTGCATATAAATTTTAAATTTTTTTGCACACTTGAGAGTGTAGAAAAAATATTTTATTAAATAAATAAAACAAATAATATTTTAAAATTTTGTGCAATTTTTCTTAATAATTTTTATATCAATCAATGTTGAAATTTATTTTATATTGATATAAACAAATATTATCAAAATACCTAAAATATTGTAAAAAATACACACCCTTGCTGGCTTTAATTCTTTCTCACAAACATTTACACGTGTACGTATTATATATTTATGTACATTTACAAAATAAACAAATAAAAATCATAAAATAAAACATAAAAAAACCTTTTTTCACTCTTCCTTTATATGACTTTGATTGCCAAAACTCCAAACTCTATACATACACACACGCACACACACATAAACACAAATACACACCTTATACCTATACAATATGAATTTTGTAATATTTGTAAACCATTATCATATTATAGAAAAATAAATCCAACAAAAAATATTTTTTTTTGTTTTCGAAAAAAGAAAAACGAAAAAAAAGAACTGGCAATAGAAATAATAAAAAAGAAATCATACTGGACCATATGTTGTAGATTTTTGTTAGTATGAAATTTCTGTTGTTGTTTTTGTTATTTATGTAAATGTCAATAAAGTAATAAAGTCACGTATTTTATTTAAAAACAAAAACTCACATGAAAAAAGAGTTTGAAACAAAAACGAAATGAAATGAAAGATCCAGACAGTAAGACAAGTTATCTTGGGACAAAATTTGAAACATGTAAATGTTATAGAGAGAAATTATAATAATATATGCATGAATGTGTAGATAGTACTAAATACATATGTGGATTAAGGCCATGTTGCCAGATTCAAAAATTTAATAATATATTTTTTATAAAACTTTGATAAATTCCAAAATTTGTTATTAAAAAAAAAAACAAATTATTCTTTTGAATTTTAAAAGTAGAATTATACTATTATTTCCCCAAGAACTTGAATACATATGAAATTGCTCAGCGTTCTCGTTTACATCTGACTGAACTCATGTAATATTTTCTTTAGTTTTATTATTTAAATTTTAGGTACCTTCATCCCATCTATATCTAGAGATAATGTGAATCTACAATCAACCGGAAATCCTTTTTAAATTCACAATGCAGTCCAATACAATTTAGTTTTATGTTTATTTTTTAGTAATTCCATAGAGTTATTCCATTTAAAACCAGCACGCAAAATTATAAATTTGGACCTTACCCCTCCAAAATTTCAGTAAATATTATAAAGTGGTTCGCGAAATATAGCGATTTGTAAGTGTAAAATAACTAAAAAAAATTTACAAAGTACAGATATCTTTTAAAATATTTATGGTAGAGAGTTCATTTAGATGTTATATTAAAACTATTAAAATTACCTTTAATATGACTTACAACATTACTTTTTTTCTCAACATTAAAATGGTCCATATCCCGTGATTTATAGTTTTCGGGAAAATATCTCAAAAAATGATCCTTTTAAATATTTTAAAGGAAATTTATGTTAATGGCAAAATATTTTCTATACCCTTGGTAAGTGGCATTCTGAAACTCACAATAGTTTATGAATTATTACAAAATATGTTATAATAATTACGAAATATTTAATTCAATTTGTATTGTTTCGTTTATAATAAAAAAAATCGCCAGTTATTTCCATAAATCATTTAAATTTAAAAAAAATTGGCAAGAATATCAACATTAACACTGGTAACGCAAATAGCGAATTTTATAATGATTTCCGCGATGGTTAAAGGTAATAAAATTACCTTTAAAATGATATGTAAAACATGTTTTTTATATTGAATTTGAATGACCGATAAATCGCGAATTAAATTTCGCAGTCGCGTATTTCAAAAAATGATATTTTTAAATTCATGAAAAATAGATTTATGATGGTAAAACCTTTCTGAATATTCTTAATGGCTTCTGAATCCTATTTATAAACAAAAATGGGTGGACGGGATGGAATTTCACAAACTTAACAAAAATCTGCATTCACTTTTTTCTATTTTATGGGCATGACTAATATGACTACCTCATTCAGCGGACAAACTTGTATAACTCAAGAATTGTTTGTCAAATTTATATAAATAAAACTCCTATAGATGCCAATTAAAATTTACTCCAGGTTATTGTAAGATTATTTTTTTCATTCGCTTAATATTTTCCGAATTAATGAACAAAATCCTTCCAATTTTAAATGATGATTATTTTTTTCACCACTAATTTCCAAAAAAAATCCGATAAGATTGGCCGGATAAAAAAAATAATGTTTAGATAACCTGAAGACAATTTTAGTCGGCATCTATTTATTTATTTAAATTGGGCAAACTGTATTACACAAGTGTGACCGATGAAGGTGATCATATTAGTCATGCCCAAAAAAATCAATACATGATAGAAAAAAAATAAAAGCAGATTCTTGTTTTGCACATCAAATTAAATCTAATCTATTTATATTAGTTTAAAACAACATTTCTTTTTCACCCATCAGTGTGTCTCCACTTATGTAGATATACATGGGCAGCATTACTTTAGTCGCCAAATGCCAATTTTTCAACCACCTGTCCACTTTTTGGCGACGTTTTGAGAGTATGTGATAAATGACAAGAAAATAAGTTTGAAATATATATATATATATATATATATATATATATATATATATATTAATTCCAACGAAGAAATTAATTATTTTGGAATTGTTTCACAGTTACAAGACTGGAGTCCGAGTGAAAACCTCGTACAAAAGTACAAAAATTTAATTAACAAAAAGAGAATTTTGTGTTAACTATTTTTATGAATAAATCTTTATTTTTGCAATAATAAAAATTATTATAAGTAAATTATTTTGTTATTAATAAAATTGAGTTTTGCAGTTTTTCTTAAAATACAATATTTTTGTATTTATCAAATATACAAATTTTAAATAGTTCTTTAGATATTGAAGCAGTCAGCCCCTTTTTTCAAAAAAAAAAAAACTCTTTTTTTGGCGACTTTATGTTTTGAAATCTTTTTTCTTTTTGACACGATTTGAAAATTCTTAACGGTAACGCTATACATGGGTATTTTCACTTAACTGCGAATAAAATGAAGATTTATGCATACATTTTTGATGATAAATGGCTTATTTTATTCATAGTATTGCCAGCATTATGATAGCCGGTTTCATATCATAAAAGAAATTTTCTGGAAAAAAAATTCCTCAATTTTTCTTGAAAAAGTGTTTTTTTCGACACTAATAATAACTCTGAAACTGTTGAGCAGATAAAAAATAATCTTAGAGTGACTTAAAGATAATTTTTAACTGCATATTTCAGTCCAAATCGAACGAGTTATGGTAAAATGTACTCGCATATTAAGGGGTAAATATTAGACAATAAGTCCGCGACTTTTCGAACTTCCCTCGTAGTTATATGAAATGCAACACTATTCCAATCAAGTACCACCTGCTAATAGACTACTGTCAAATTTTGAGCAAGTGACGTCATTTACTTTGCGTTTAACGGCTGTTCAAAACATACAACCTCGTGTATTTTTCTAAAAATGGAAAAAAAGTAAATTTCGAGTGCTCATTAAACATTTTTTTGCGAAAAAAAAAAACCGCCAATCAAACCAAGGAAAAGCTCGATAAATACTATGGGGACTCGGAACCATCGATTTCAATGGTAAAAAAAGTGGTTTACTGACTTTTGTTGTGGTCGCACAAGTACAAATGACGCTGAACGTTATGGACGGCCAATTGAGGTCAGTACACCCAAAAATGTCGAAGACCGAAGAGTAAAAGTGCGTGAGATTGTTGATGCCATAGGCATTTTATATGGCAGTGTGGTTTCGATTTTAAATGATCAGCTAGATTTAAGAAAGTTATCTGCAAAATAGGTGCCGCGTTTGCTGTGACAACTTCAAAGGATTTTTTGCTGCGTTTTGTAACTGTGGAGGAAACATGGATCCATTACTGTACTCCGGAGACTAAGCAGCAGTCTAAACAGTGGGTTTTTCCGGGTGAACCTGCTCCGAAGAAGGCCAAGGTAAGTTTGTCGGCCAATAAGGTGATGGCATCCACATCGATTACCTTCAAAAGGGAAAAACAATAAACGGCGAATATTATGCCAACTTATTAGACCGATTTAATGAGGATTTAAAAAGAAAACGACCCCATATGGCAAAAATCTATGAATTGGGCTACGAATTGGTACTTCATCTGCCATATTCTCCGGATTTAGCCCCTAGTGTCTACTTCCTATTTCCAAACCTAAAGAAATGGTTCGGTGGATAGAAATTCAGTTCCAACGATGAAATTATTGACCCTTCATATATATATATTTGAAGGAGGACGAAAAAAAATTTGTTTGCCGACCATTGTTTAAAGCCATAAAATTTGGAATCATTATGAAAATGACAAAAGCAAATGAAATCAAATAGAGTGGAATAAACGCAAATAACTGCTTAATAAAGGATCAAATGATTTTTTTATCTCGCATTGTTATCAAAAAACGACAAAGAGCTAAAACAAAAATGAGTTAATCATTAAATTAACATGCTAAATAAGCAGCCGCTGCTCTAATTGGAATTTATTAGATTTGGTGACATATAATCATTTCGGTGAGAGGTGCAAATTTAAAAATTGTTTCAATTGTATGAATCATTTTGGTTAGGGAAGTGCGATTAATCTATTAATAGAGCATTCTGAATAATAAAATTTAAGATTATTCAGTTATTCGATTACAATTTGATTAATTATATTTATGTTGAATCGATTTATTCTATTTTCCATTATTCGTTTATCACTTAATCATAGTTTTGAATAATTAAAGTATTGAATAATTGAATAATTTAATTGAATAATTTTTTTATTTCTTTTATATAATTCAAATAATTTAATTAAAAATTATGTTATGTACCATCATAAGAAAATATAAAATATTAATCCTTAAAATACCAAACCGTACATATTTATATTATACATAGTTTTTAGCATTTTTTGTTTCATTTGTTTAATTGTAAAACATATTTAAGAACTTTGAATAAAATATCATATCTCATTTTATTCTAGACAAAATAGCGTTTTATACTTTATAAGCAAACATGTATAGTCTTGAAGAAAAAAATCAGAAACATTTACATAAAAATCAAAATTTCAAAAAAGAAAAGGAAAAGAAATTTGATAATGGTGAATAAATCATTACTTAAATTGAGTGTAAATAAAAAATTGTAATACGGTTTTAAAGCTACGATCTGCTGCTTTCTAAATCAATTAGAAAATCTTAAATGGACATAAAATTCCTGCAGCTACAAGATCTTTTGTGCAGGAACTAACCAGAAAAACGTTTTTTTTTCGCAATATCTCGAAATTAAGGGCGTGTTTCGAAATTTTTTAAAAATTGTCTTGTACTCAAGAAGGTCTACAGCTTACATTAAATCGTTTTCCTAGTGAAAAGAAAATGTGCCATTTTGTAGCAGCGTGTTAATCGTGTCAAATTTGATCGAGATATCTTTAAAATCTGTACTTTGTTCACAAGTTTTACTTGTACAGTATCTCGCATTTAAACCTGAGATTATGAAAGAGGACACGAATTGAAGCATCCTGACCAATCAGTGTTGCCAATTTAGCTATTTTCTAGCTTAATTTAACGGTTTTTGATTAAGTTTAGCCATTGAAAAAATGTATTTAGCTATTTTTATTTTTTATGCTAAAATATAAATCATTTTTAAGAATTTTCACTACATAAACTATTTTCTTTAGAAAATATCCTAATCCTATAATTAGGTCAAGAACTCGGTTCATTCTATGTATTTTATAAGGAATAAAAAAAAATTTTCCTTCTAATGCGATTTAACACTAGACAATTACACAGGAAATGTTTTAGTGTTTCGCCCTCTTCATCGCATGCTCAGATAAGCAAACGCTAGCGTAGTGAGTTCTCAACTTTATGTGACCCGTTATTACACCGTCTAATCTTCTAAGTGTTGGCCTATTCAATTCAAGAATATGTTTAGTTTTCTTTAGATTTTGGCTTACCCATAATATGTCAATCACTCTCCCTATAGTGAAATTCCGCCAACTCCTAAGTTCATTTTTAAACTTTTCAAAAAGTTTATTATTTTCAGTGTAATGATATTTAGAGGCGATCCCATTTTGGATAGCTTACCTGTGTTCCGAAACCCATATTATCTCAAGATTTTCACAATTAAAATAAGAGTTTATCTTATTTTTACATTGTAAAACAGTTATATATAGCTATGATATCAGCCTGTAATACAGTATTGTGATCTTTGGAGCCTTACTAGAGACTTAGTAAGGATGAAAGGATGTCACGCAATAAACAAGACAGCTCTAATATGAGGAAACAACAAGTCCTTTATAATAATATTATTAGAGATATACATGGGCTAAAGAAACGTGATGGTGTCTCCTCTTTCTCGAAAAGCCTGTATGGAGTTTCTTTCACAGACTTAATCAATATAAAGATATTTCTGTTTCTTCATAAAATTATTTATACCAAAGAACCTAAATATTTATATAATTTGATAAATCTTGCAGGATCAAGAAGAGGTGAAAGAATTATTATCCCCTTACATCGAAATATCGTATCAGAATGGCACTTTTTTATAAACGCAATTCGTCTTTGGAATGCAATTCCACACAATATAAAGTTAGTTTGCAAAGCAATACAGTTAGGTAATCTGTATATAATTTCTACAAGCAATTATTTTTTTTTTTTAAATTTTTTAATTTTTTTTTTTTAATTTATATAGTTATTTCTAATACTGAATCATGTATTTATGCGCAAAAATTAAATTTTTTATATTTTAATTTTTAAATTGTAATTTTTTGTAAGCCTAAGAGCTGATTTCAAAATTTGTTTTCTATATCTTTAATCCTGATTATTGTATTTATATTTATGTTGCTCATTATATAACAATTATAATCCTGTACTATAATTATAAGATTTTGTCCTGTTGTGCAGGGTATCAATAAACAAATAAATAAAAATAAAAATAAAGTGAATAAGTTTTATATAGTAACTATATACAGAAACTATGGTTTAATATGGAAAAAGCGTGTCACATTTTTTTTTTTTTTTTTTTTTTTTTGAAATCGATTTTTCAGGTAGTCTTCTTTCAAATACAACGCCTTCAAAAACGTTAAAGAATATTTAATTAAAAAACCCCAAAATATTTAAATTGTTTTTAAAAGTATTACAGGAGTCAGAAGAGAAAAAGTTTAATAAGCGTATTTCATCCAAGATAATTAAAAAAGAATAAAACGTTTTTTTTGTGTTCAAAAAAATCGACATTCGAAAAACGAATATTTTGAAAAAACCGACAGTACTTCAACCGAAAAAAACCAGTTGGAAAACCGTGTTGATCACCTTAGTTTAAACATAAGACATAGAAACAGAAAATTTTTAAGCATCTCATTTTCCTTTTCGCGCACTCTCCATTTCCAAAAAGTTCCATATAAGCCATATAAGCATTAAACTCTGTACGCCAAGTTAATAAAATAATTTCTATTCTGAGTGCTGACCTATTCACTTTCGGAATTTTATTTTAGTTTAGATTTAACCATAGAATGACAGAATGATATGTTTCTCTAACGCCCATTCTTTATGTTAATTTTTAACGTCTGTATTCTTGAATAAGACCATCCAGCTTAGCCTATGTTTTTATTTCCCATTACATATGGAACTTGTATATCTACACACAAGTTAATCTCATCCTTTAATTGCAAAACATTCTGGGATATACAAATATTATTCCTAAGGGAATGTAGATAAAAAACGAATTGATTTATCCAACCTTATCTATAATCAGCAAAGTAGTTATTTCATGTGTTAAAAAGTAATGAGAGCTAATTAATTAACCCATTGCATTAAAATATAAAATGCTTTCTTGCTGGTAATGACCTATAAGTAGTATTTTATATCATTACTTAAAAAGAGTCAAATAATGACATGCTTGTAATGAGTACAATAGTTTAACTGTAGTAGTTTGGCAACTACATATTTAATTGGTGTTTCTAAGCATTCGACATCCATGAATTCTTGAATATTGCCATACAAAGGTAACAGGTAAGTAAAATTTAAAATGATATATAATACCATTCAACTTTTGGACTATCTAACGACGTATTTAAATCCCTCCGATATGTAATATTTTCTTTCTTAGGGTAGAAGGGCGAGCATTCACTATAGCACATATGAGTTTGCCATTTATCTTGAAAACGAAGTAATAATTTTTGTGGCGCTTATTGATTTTCTCTTCCTTTATCGCAGATACATTTGGCCAGAGGTAGTTTAGTAGATTAGTTGTTTTATCAATACTCTCCCTAATATTACGCTGAGGGTATTTTCTGGGATAACTTTATTAGTTTTTGAGATTTAATAAACTTGATATTAACGAACATGAATTGACAACAGCTGTTTTCATTTAAAGTGTGAAATTAACTTTGGTGCATAAGACTCCTCCTGGAGAGCAACTCAACTTAACCTACAGGAACGTCGCAATCAGCTATGAGATACTTACTACCTGTAGAATATTTATTGTACGTATAGACTCTATAGTGTTTACAAAACAAACAAAAACAAACAAATTTAGCGATTTACGCAATGCACTTATTTTACATCTGCATTATTACTTGAATTTTTATTTATTTTATATAAAATTCAATTAAACATATTAATACAGTAGGGTTGTCTACTGTATGTAATTTCTTTATTACAGATGGCTAAAGATGATGCTGTTACAGACGCGAGGGGAGTGACAATCTTTAATAAATAATTAATTATAATTACTCCGTTTGGATTAGAGTAATTATAAATGTGGGGTTTGAGAAATAAAGAGGAAAAAAAGGGATTTAATTACTTTTTGGTCCAGGTAGTTCTTACAGCATAAATTCCCACCTTTTTGGTTTTAGAGCCAAATAATGATGAGGTGGGTATTTTAGTTTTCTCAGCATAAATAATTAAAATTTTTTATTTTTAATTCCTTTTTTCTTCCTTTAGGTTTTGATTTTAAATTTTAGCTTATGGTAAGTTAGGTAATTAAATTTAAGTGTAAGGCAACGATCTGCAGTGTACAGTGGATTATTGGCAATAAAAAATTTCTTGATTTTCTTGTTCATGGGTAGTGACTTCAGTTAACTTCGTGGATGTATCGAAAACCGTTTCGATTTAACTTAACGTTTATTGCAGCGAATTTAAATATTTCGCGTTCTATTAATTTCCTCTAATTTGGAATGATCGCTCATATCAATCCCGCTCATCTCCGACTTAACTTCAAATATGGTAACACTTAAATTTAAATTTTTTGAATTGTATATTTTAAATGTAGCTTAACACATATCCCCACACACATATTTACATACAAATGTTTGCATATATTCGTTTATAATGTAAAAATTGTCTATTTGTTATACGAAATAATACTATAACAGTTTCAGTAAAAATAAAACAATAACAACAAAAGAAACACGTGTCTGATTGTCAGTTTGTATGTCAATAACTTCAAATTTAAAATTTTCCCTTCCATCTTTTCAAACATATGTACTTATATGTATAACCAAATTGTATGTGTGCATGAATGAGTTTGTAAAAACCCAGCGGTTCTAAAGGTGCCAATTTGCTCTTTAGCACTAGATATATAACTATTTAAATAATTCACTTTTGGTAGTGCAAATAGTTGCTAAACGGTCACCTTCTGCACTACTTTTCGCTAGTGAAAAAAGTAATAAAGAATCTTAAATGTTTTAATGAAAAAATATAATTCCATTAATGAAACAGCCATTTCTATGTTTACATATAATGCATAGAATTGCCATTGAGAATTTTGAAATTATCAATTTCATTTCTTTTAGTGATTTCATTATTAAAATGTAATGCAGGCTTTTCGTCTTCAGAAATTCACATTAATGTATGCGAATTCGTTATAACTATTAACTTACTGAATTCACTATTGAAATAGGGTGCAGTTATTGGCCAATTGGCAAAAAAGTGATTAATTTTGTTTCTAGAAATTCCCTTTATTATATATGAATTCGCTACAACTAATATTTTAGTGAATACACTATTGAAATGTAACGAAATTAATTTATATAAATTTGTATGAATTTGTGAATTCCTTACAGTTGTTAATTTAGTGATTTTACTATAGAAATAATTGGCCTGCCAGAGATTATAAAAGTACTCTTTAAATTTGTTTAAAACATTTTTTATTATATTCGTAATATATTCGTCCAGGGATATTTAAGAAAGAAGTCTGTTTTTTATATTTTTAAAATGACTTAAATGTAAGTACCTATATTTTGGCAAAAAAATATGATTTACTAAATTTATAAGAAATATTTTTATAAAGCGGGTATATTCAAAAATATTCAATATTAATCAGAACTCATTTTACAGCTGGCACAGGTAATTTGAGCAATATATTTAGAACTTTATTCTGATTTAATTATTAAAATAATAATAACAAAATTAGATGTGTAATATGTTAAATAAGTTTTTAATCTAAAATGGTAAAAAGTTTTTCTGGATACTTAGATTAGGAAACCAATAAATATAAAATAAAAACAAGTAAGAAAACTATAGTTGGTCAAGACCGACCATATGACATCCTACACCATTATGTATATTTGCAAAAGCAATTTTCTGATACTAATATTTATATGTGATTTATGTACGTCAAATTTATTTTGCAAAGTGGGCGTTATATGGAAGCAATTATCAATTATGGAACGATTTTAATAAAATTTGGAGTATTGATTAAGGCTTGTGTGAAAATATTCCAGGGGGACATTTGTATAAGGCTATGTAAAATAATTAACCAATTATAACCAATTCGAATAAGCTTTGTCGTTATGTCAAAATAATCATATATGCAAATTTCATAAAATTATTTTTAAAATTGCGACCTGTACTTTACTCGCATGGTTTACAATGGTAGCTAGCCTGCCAGACAGATATAGTCAAATAAACTCATAAATTAATTTTGAATCGATTGGTCTACGACCAATATTTTGTACGTTACAAAAATCAGCTCAAACTCATAATAATCCAACTATCTATGGTGGTGTGGGGTATAATATATAGACAGTAACAACGTAATAAAAGTAAACAAAGTTGCTCCCTTAAGAATAATCCATTTACGGAGAGAAGCAGAGTAACTACGGCAATAAAATATCAACGCAGGAATTAATGCATTAATTTTAACGATGAAATTAATGCATTAATCGTTAAAATATTTTGCCGACTACTAAAATGATTTTTGATAATATTGAATATTTTTGTTATGTTCATAAATGAGTAATATGATTAATGAGCTATTTTAGTCTTTTTATTAGTTTTTAAAAATATCGTTTACAAATTTTTCTTTAAAAAATTATACTTCTTTCAGTTAAAAAAAAAAGAAATATTTTGATTTATTTCCTACTATGTTTAGGAAAACTTTACACTTAATACATTATTATATGAGTTTAATATAAAAGAAAAAATTAAAAAAAGCATCGAAAAATTACGTAAAAATTTAAATATTTTTTATAGTTTTATTATTTTTGTCAATCGACTTAGACCACTTTCAAAATAAACGGCTCATGTCCTACTCACTAGTTACCATTGATAATTCAATTGGTTGCAAAATGATGACATTTTGTCTAAATAAATAATACACATATTTAAATTACCAATTCGCTAACTACATGTAATGCAGAAATTCGCCGTTAATGTTTTAATATAAGTTTTTGACACTGTAGGTGCCAATGATGCCACGGCAAAACATTTTTTGTAACCAAAATTTTGAAAAAAAAAAGTAACAAAATTAGAAATAAAATAACCAAAATTAAAAATATTGAAGTTATGTATGAATTTATGTATTTATTTATATTCAGGTTTAAAATATTTTTTTAATATCAGCTACACAGTAAAATTAATCTTAACTCTCTTTTAAATGTATCGAAAATGCTCAAAGGAAAAAAATATTTAAATTTTATTTGTTTCAAACAAATGGTTCCCAGGAAAAAACTAAATGAAATTTCCTGATTTTAACAATGTGTCGTAATTGCAAGCAAGTACATAGTACTGAGAAAGAGCTACAGTTGATTGCTTCTGAAATTCTTCTCTTAAACAATGTTTATAAAATTTTTTAATAAAAATATTGGTTTAGATTTATTAAAAGATAAAAAGATATAAAACCTTTTAAATTTGTGAAATTTTAATTTTCTTAGAAAATGTTAAACTATTTTTACTGCTAAAAATACATTTCACTCATTTACTTCAATATTATTTGAAAAAAATAGAAAAACTTTTCTAAAGATTTTATCAAACGTCTTAAAGATAGAATAAGCGGGAGACGTATAAGTTATTATTAAGTTCTTGAAATTTGACAGCGCATATTAATTTTTTTAAATATTAAAAAAATTGAAGCAATAATAAATGCAAATGCTTTATTTTGGAGAATTTTTCATTTATTATTTATTTCAAAATATATTTTATTGACACAAGTAATGTGAAAATAAACGAAGATTCGGAAAAATATAACGATGGTTTGTTAACTGAACTCAATCAATCAATCAATAAATAATATCAAAAATTAAAAAAATAGACTGCAGCAATATTGATGATCATTGACTTTATTTAGAAAAATCTAGAAAGAACAGAAAAACTAGATTTGCTTTTTATCATATGTATTGCCACCATCAATAGAAAGTTCAAGAATCTGCTTTTATTAAAAACTAAAACAAAAAAAAACAGTAATCGTTTAAAGCCAAAATGCTTGATTAGGTTTTTGTGTGAAATATAATTTTAAAATAATTTTAATTTCATTATATAATTTGTCTGTCTCAAGTTTTGTATATTTTTTGTTCTATGTTAATGAATTGTTACTTTTTTAGGTTTGTTTTTTTTTTTTTTTTAACTTATAATTAGTTATTCGAACAATATATTTTATTCTTTATTCATACGATCAATCGAAGAAAATTCAAATTTTATTTGATCACACGAATAATTGAAAAAATTATGAAATTTTATTCAATCATCTTCAATGTCGAATAATTGACAACCCTAATAGATATCGTTCATGTATCAAACCAAACTCATGTTAAACAAGTTGCATTCAGGAATTGTTCTAATAATTGTCTGTTTGTAAGAACAAAACTGAGTTTGTGGAGTGTAATTAAACAATGGAATCAGTATTTTCTATGCCGCAACACAAATCATTAGCATTTTTAATATCTTTAAAATTGTGTTTTCTTTGTCGTTTCTATTGAAATTTTATCACAAATTTGTTTTGAAGTTTATTTTATTCTTTGCAAATATATACAGAGTAATCTAAATAGTGCTTTCGAATAGTTGATAAAAACTAAATTTTGGTTTAATAAGTACAATAACCAAAATGGAATTAATGTCACCATCTCCACATTGGAAAATAAAATAACCAGTTTTGGTTAAAAGTAACCAAAACGGCAACACCGGTTGGTGCATAAATTACAACAAACATTCACATGAAATTGAAAACAATACATAGCAGAATATTAACAAAAGAGATCAGCAGCACAGTGTTTAGTGTTCGTGCCTACAAACCAGAAGTTTAGAAGTTCAACATCGACGAAGAAAAATGTAAAATTAAAATAAAAAATTTGAAATAAAAATATTCTTAAAAATAATTATAAAGCGAATTTAAAATTTAGTAAATACAAAATAATAAAGTAAAATATAGTTCAAATGTTTTTTTTTTAACATTTTCGTCCCTAATACTAGAGTTTTTATACTACTGAAAATACTAGTGAACTGTTATGCCGGTAGTGCTAGTTTCTTACGAACAGTGCAATGTGTAGCAACATATTACATTCAAAGTTACTTGTGAATTGTTAAGCAGATTGTGCCAGCTTATTATTTATGATGAGATATTTAGCTTCACAGTACCTTCCAAACTACTAGTGAATAGTAATGCAAAGGGCTGACAATTGACATGCCCATGTTAAATTCACCAGTTAAAAACATTGGGAATGGGTTGGAGAATAACAAGTGGTAGTTCTTAGTAAATAAAGAATTCGATATTACGGAAATTGTTCCGCGAACTGCAGGGAATGTGTGCGTATTTTTTCTTTCCCCTTCTCTTAAGTTTTCTGCAGACAATCAAAAATAACAAACAGTTTTGTTTTAAGGATTTTATGTTTTTTTATGATTTATTGATTGTTATATACGAGTATTTCTTTTTTTAAATTTTGGTTATTGTTGAATTTTGTGTACTTTATATTTGTTTGTCTTGTTGTTTTTTATGATTACAATTATTTTTTTTTATTTTATATTTTGTATTTTGAAATCAAACGTCATCGTAGCAGAAGTGTAAAATCCGTAATGTTTCCCACAATACATTTCAGCAATAGTATGATCTTTTTTTACAATATAATTTCTAAATAATTTTATTGTTATCTGTGTTTTTATTGCTTGGATTTGTTATTCTTCAATGGGTTTTAAATTGTATTGTCTCAAAAAAAAAAAAAAAAAATGTTTATGACCTTATCTACCTTCGTGTATAGAATGACATTAAAAAGTATCCTTAAAAAAGTTGTATTGTTCTACCTATGACTTCTATTTTTTTTTTTTTTTTTTTTGGTCTTATCTTCAGATTGGTTTTATTTTATTTATATTGTTAAGAAGAAAACAGATTATTTTACGGTATGGACTATTGCTATTATTATAATTTTATATAATATATATGAACGTGTAAGAATTTCCCTTTAAAACGTAATATTGTAAGTGATCACAGATTTTCATCCTTTTCGTTTAAACGCCAATAGTTTCGTTACAAAATTCTATTTTAGTTTTTTATATAATAAATCTTTTTTTGGTAAGAAATATAAGTAATCAAAGATCTTAAAAGATTTTAATTTTTTGTATAAAAAATCGATTTTTGGTGAGAAATATAAGTCATCGCAGTTTTTAATCGTTTTATACCTTTAACCACAGGTGTAAAGGGTTTCAGTTTGTCATCCCGTTTGAATTTCCACAACTTTCGTCGGAGAACAAAAAAAAACCTTATAAGAAATGAAGTCGAAATGAAGATGTTCGTTCGTTTGTCCGTCGGCTAAAATGGCTTTTAGGGAGCACACCGAAAACTGCCTTATATAATATATCAAACGATCCTTTCGAAAATGTTGCTTTCGAAATTCAGCAAAATCAGTTCATAAATTGTGGTGATATATTCAAAAACCATTTTTAGAGTTTTTTCCACTTTTCGAAGCCCCTATATACACTAGAATTTAAAAAAAATAGGAAATATTTTTGGGATCTTTTTTTTGCCGAAGAAACGAAACTAATCGGTCCATAAGTAATCAAGTTATCGGCCGAAATGCATTTTTGGACTTTTCGATGCCTCTACATAAGATTGGCCATGAATAGTTCTCTAAAATTTTGGTTTTTGAATCAACAAAATCGGCCCATAAATAACCGAGTTATTGGCATATTTTACTTTATTTAATGTACGTCTCGTATAGTTGTTGTTTTTACAGGTTCTGAAAACAACAACAATTAACTAAAGCACCATCCATGCTTTAGTTAATTATTGTTTGACTATTTGAAGTAATAAATAAGCTAGGGACTTCGTCGTTCACAGAAAATTCTGAATGAAATATTAACCTAATAACGCCAAACGCGTTATTAGACTTTCTGTACCTCTAATATTAGTTATTTACTTCATCCTTGCATACATCTGTCGCAAATATTTTTTTTAATTTCGAATTTTCATTCAAATCGGACCAAAAATTTTCGCAATGCCCTTTTTTAATTAATTCAAACAGTGTTGCCAGTTTAGTCTTTTTAAGGCTAAATATAGCCTTTTTATTTTGCTTTTAGCCCAAAAATTTTTGTTTTACCTTCAAGCCTTTTTTTGGTTCTTAAAATTCCCTAAAAATGGCTAAAATGTTAGTATTTCAACAACGAAGAAAATAATTTCTTATTTCTTAATAACAATTTTATTTTGTACAGAAGCATCCCTTTAAGCACTTTTGTGTATTTATTGACGCAAAAAGTCCAGATTATTTATACTTGACAAAAAATTTTGCCTGTGACACTTTATTCTCAAAATCAAAAATCAATTAGCTAATTATATTATCTAATATACTTTATTTAGTTTATTTAGAAGTTTAGTCCAAAAATTACAGAAAAGCTATCAAAATATTGAATAATTTTTCATATGAAATATAACCCTAATATGTATCGAAATTTTTTGGGCGATTTTTTATTAAGTTATTTTGCTGGCAGCCATTTTATGTTTTTTTTTATAAATGGATTACAATATCTTTAAAAAATAATGAGAACGAGAGAAGTTTATTTTTTTAAATTTAAAAAAATATTTTTTCTGGCCTTATTTTTTAAAGCTTTTAGCCTTTTTTGACCTTTTCTAAAGTTCATTTTAGCATTTTTTTCTCATCTGCTGGCAGCTCTATTTTCAAACAAAAAACCTTGAAAAAACAGTTAAAAATATACACAAATAAACATTTATATGAACTCAGGCATTGCAATCAGCAATCAGAGTTACTGTTTAACATTTTTAAAAAGTGTCCAAAAAAGGGGATTTTTAACTAGGGCTAACTGATTCAATACCTAAAAAGTTCCTAAAAATTTGTGTATTTGATGAAAAAAACAACCAAAAAAATTTAAGAAAAACTACTAAATTAAATTTTATTAAAAACAAAATAATTTATTTATAATAATTTTTTATTATTATTATTGCAAAATTGTTAAAACTTTCTATAGAGGATTTTTTCCTAAGATTTTGTGCTGCATTGTTTAAATAAATATTTTTTTATATTGAAAACACTCTTAACTTTCATTAAACATCTATCGACATCACTATTTTGTGAGACAATCTGAAAATGATAAATTTCTTCATTGGAATTACTATAAAATAGGACGAGATATTTCAAACAACTTAGTTTCTCATCATTTAGCACATAGTCTTAAATAGTGCTCATTTAGTTCCATTTTTAAAAATGTGGTGTAACATTTTTGCATACACAATCATTTTATTTTTTATTTTTTGTTTAAGAAAGCGGTGTTTGCTCCCAACAAACCAAATGACATCGTAATGATATCATAACTTATCATTTCAGTGATAAAAAAAAGCAGGAGAATGATATCATTTATAACTCTAAAATTATATATATTGCTTCCTAAAAGATACACTCGACAATTATATCAAAATTTTTAAAAATAACGATATTAGCAATGATATCGAAAAACTTAAGTAGCGCCATAATTTTGCAATGCATTCCGGAATACATACATATCAAGATTGGAAAAATATATAATATTCAAAACTACTTTATTAAAAATTATAACATTATATCAATTATGAATTCAAGCGCATCCTTCTCCAAATAATTTTATATCTAATAAGAAATTGCAATGACCCGAAAACAATTCTTAAAATTCAATCTGATATTATGTCCAGTGCCTGCCACTTTAATAAGGAATCACATTTTTTTAACTTTAATTAAGTAAGTTTAAGAAAAAAGTTTAAAGTTTAGAAAAAAATAATTTTTTGCGCAGCCATATTTCAAAGTGTTAGTTTCCTGAAGAAATAAAAAAATGTACATATTTTATTATACTAAAATTATGGATTTATTTATAAACATATATTTCTGTGGTACTATTTCGTGTGCCACTTGAATAAGGAATTCTTTTAATATTAATCAGGAAGGCTATGATTTGAATATCTTTCAATATAAACGGCTAGAGAATTTTTAATTTGATAGTTTTTAAATACTTTTTATTCAAAATGGGACGTGGTAAGGCTCTTATTAACTCTGAAAAAGAAAAATTTCTGATTTTGAAATCTCAGGGTTAGAATCCGGTCCAAATAGCCAAAAACATTAATAGAGGAAAGACAGTTGTGTACAATTATTTAAATAACGTGGAAATATATGGAAAAAATATGAAAGGGCGGAAGAAAATAGCAACAACTCCAAAAGAAAGACGAAAAATTCTTAGAATTGCATCAAATTCTGCCATGTCAGTATTAAAAATACGTGAAAAAAAGTGGAGTCAATGCCAGTCTAAGAACAGTGCACCATATTTTAAAGTCGTGCCCATAAATAGTCCGATGAAAACTGTAAAAAAACCACCACTTAATGAAAAACGTAAATCAAAACCTCTGCAGTTAGCCAAAACTACAATGACATGGTCCGACAAATAGTTTAAAGTTGTATTTTCCAATGAAAAAAAGTTTAATATTGATGGTCCCGATGGGTATAACTATTAATTCCATGACCTAAATAAGGAGGAATTATTTTTGAGTCGCAGACACAGCCGAGAGGGCGGAATAATGGTATGGGGTGCCATTTCGTATTATGGTACCATAGAATTGGTTTTTTTATCCAACAAAATGACTGCTACGACTTACAAAAACATTCTGGAGGAAGCATTTCCAAAATTTAATGATTTCTTTGGACCCATACCTTGGATGTACCAACATAAAGCCAGAGCAGTAAAACAATGGATTAATCAACAAGGTGTTCAACTTTTGGATTGGCCCCCATATTCGCCAGACCTGAATCCAATGGAAAATGCCTGGGGTTGGCTTGCAAGAAAAGTTTATGAAGGAAGAAAACAATTTGAGGCGATAGAATCCTTAAAGGATGCAATAACGGAAGCATGGAGTTCAATTTAGCTAAATTACTTAGAGTCATTATACAAGTCGATGCCAAATCGCATTTTTGAAGTTATGGTGGCAGTACTGATTACTAATTGAATGCTAGAAGATAATAACTTTAATTTTTATAACTTAAAATTTAAAAATAAATTACAGTTTGCTTAGTTTTATAATATTCCTTATTCAAGTGACACATGAAAAAGTACCACAGAAATACATGTCTTTAAATAAATGCATAATTTTAGTATAACAAAATATGTATATTTTTTATTTCTTCATTAAAGCCAACACTTTGAAATTTGGTTGTGCAAAAAATTATTTTTTTTTTTTCTGAACTTTAGTTTAGGTGATATACTTAATTAAAGTTAAAAAAAAATGTGATTCCTTATTCAAGTGGCATGCAGTGTATATCCTCTTTTAAATTTTCCTATTTCTCTAAATTTTTGCTGGAAAGATATAATTGTCGTATAAATATATTAATAATATGTACATTAAAGTGCATTGATTTGTATGAAGATAAAAAATGTTGCAAATGTACACCCCTAAAATATCTTATAAACAGTGATGCCGCGGCAAGCAATTTTTTCTTATCAAAATTGTGGAAAAATAACCAAATTAGGAAAAAGAACTAACCAAATTTTAAAAATTCAAGTTATTATATCAAATTTAGTATAATCTTAACATATTTTCATTCAGGTTTTAAATACTTTGCATACAAATCATAAACTTTAGTTAGACTTTAGGAGAAAAAAGTATTTAAAATGTAACTGTTTAATAATAAGAACTTAATTATTCTCACGTTCTTATCATATTATGTCGAAAGCAAACCAGATTGTAATAAATTTAGAATTGCAAAATAGCTGGGTCGAGCAGTAATAGAATATAAGGTTGACTTTTATAATTATGTATTTACAGAAAAAGAACGTAAATAAGAGTTATTTTTATAGGGACTTAGACAATCTCATTTGGTAAAGTAAAAGTTATTTAAAGATTCAATATCAATCGTTCATGTACCAAATTACTCATATAGATTAAATTTTAATAAATTAATTTAAAATTTTTCTACAAAATTGTGGTCTAAACATCCGGACTGATAGAACACCTTTATTGCAGTTATTTGTACAATTATCTGGTGACCTTTTTAAATTTTAATTTTTAATATTTAATTATGTAGTCTTGCACAGTTTTAATAACTAAACAAGGTACATTTTTTTATTCTTTATTTTTTTATTCTCTACAGCACCAAATTGGGGAACCCCCTAAAGTATACCAATCGACTCAGAATCTCCTTAACTGGTCGAAATTAGTTCATTATTTCCCCTAGTCCCCAAATAAATATTCTTTTGGAGTAATATTTTGAAGCTCAAATATCATAAATAAATATAGACGTATTTCTACAGAATTCTACACAAATAAAACATTTTTAATCCTAAAATATTCTATAAAAAATATTGTATATACTTACATAAAATATGGCATTGAGTTTCAAAAGGTTCGCTTTAAGATTATTGTAACTTCCACATAGAATTCTCTCCCGAAAATTAGTTAAAAGTGTTTAAATACCACATAAATGTTAGTACGTTAATCAGATTTGGCTGAAGTAAGATTAACACCATAGCACCCATAAGTATGTATTACATTAAGGCACATACACAATAGTGTAGAATATCATATAGTCGGTCTTCACTGAATATATATTTCATTTTTAATAGTAATTCGTTTTGTAATTACAAGTATTTAGATTATTTGTTACATCGTTAGAACTTTCTCACAAAAATCTCCTAATCCATTTCACATTTTGGTTAAATATTAGAAAATCTTTATATTTTCTATTAATTTTCTTAAATTTATGATGAATTTTTAGCACACTCTCTTCTTGATTTTGTCTTGTTAATTAAAATTAAATGGAAAAATATTTTTGAAGTTAAAAAAAAATTAATGCATACTTTAAGGCATTCGTTTTTTTAGTTTTTGGTAAAATGGTAAATACTATAAAAGATTCGACACAGCCGAATACAGCGCTTTTATTATTTTTGCTCTAGCGCCTCTAGTTTCCTCATAAAATACAATTTTAGTTTTCATAAAAAAAAAATTGATTTTTTGTTCAGAAAAATAAGTGATCTCAGATTTTTATACTGTTTGCTCTAGCGGTTCTAGTTTCCTTACAAAATTTATAATTAAAAAAATCAATAATTTTAGTTTTTCATTTAGAAGATCGATTTTTGGTGAGAAATATAAGTGATCACAGATTTTCATCAATTTACTCTAGCGCCAGTAATTTTCTTTTAAAATTAAATTTTAGTTTTTCATATAAAAAATCGATTTTTGGTAGGGAAATTAAAGATCATAAATTTTCATAATTTTTTGCTCCAGTGCCTTAGTGCTCCAGTTTTCTTATTAAATACAATTTTAGTTTTACATTCGAAAACTTTATTTTTAGTGAGAAAGTGATCACAGATTGTTTTTACATATTTTTATTCTAGTACCTCTAGTTTCCTTACAAATTGTAATTTTAGTTTTTTATTAAAAAAAATCGATTTTTGTTGAGAAATATAAGACAGATCAACAATTTTCATTCATTTTTCTCTAGCTCTTCCAATTTTTTTATAAAATGCAATAACGTTTGAAACGAATATTTAACTTTCAAATATTAAGTTGTTTCTTTATTAAAATTTTATTGAATACTAAAACTATTTCAATCAATAAAAAATTTGTTGTTTATAAATTCAAAAGTAATTTGATGAAAAATTATTATTTTTTTTTTTTTTTTTTTTTAAGTTTTCGGTTAAGTATTTTATTTAACGCATACACGTTCTTATTAATATGTATATTTCTTACTTTTTCAATCTGTTAGTGTTTTATATATTTGTTTGTAAGTTTAAAATTTTTTTTTTTTTATTAGAAGTCAGATATTAAAAATTCTACAAACTCCAACAAATTATATATATATATATATGATAATTTTAGTAAATAACAAGATTATCATTAAAAAGACAGCATTAAACTAGTTAAAGAAATCAAAAAGAGTTTATTTCAATGTAAATCGTATGATTTACCTAAAAAAGTAAATTTTGTAGTAAAATGTAAAACATTTTCTAATCATCAATGTATTAGAAATAGAGCATACAATTTAAGAAATGTAAGAAAAAGACATATTAAATCTGTATAAAATATTCATCTGTCTGGACAAGTTAACAAGATATGAAAAGAATATTGACTTTTATAGTTTTGTATGTATGTATGTTGATATGTGTGTAGAAGCTTTTGAAAAAGGCAAACAAAATTTATACCTAAATAAAATAATCAAGTTATTATTTTTTTTTTTTTATAATGCATAAAGAGGCATAAATGCGAATATTTTCTAAGCATATCCAATTAGATATTTAATTGCCAGTTTAATATAAAAAAATATAAAAGCATTTACCTTTTTTGACAAAGTAAAATAAATAAATAAAGAGGAGAAAATTATTAATTTTTCTATAGCAAAAATGAATTGGATGTCATTTAAAATCGAACAGAGATTTTAATCTGAAAATTCTTTTTTTTTTTTTTTTGTCATTTAAATTAATTTAAGTCCCTGGCTATTTATGTGTGTCTGGTTAGGACATTGCTTGTTGAAGGTATACGTATGTATGTATAGTATGTGGAGTCCTTATGTAGTGTCCTTAGAAAAATATGGATGATTTTTAAATTAGATTTTTGTAAATGTCAAACATTATAAGCTGATGTAATATTAAGATTATAATGACATTATTTGAAATACTAATTTAAATATTTAAAATTCAAAGGAAAATAATTGGTTTTCATATTTAAGTAGTGAAGCCCGTGGATTTATATGCTACTACCTACTTATCAAGTTTCTGTCAAAATTGATCAATGTCCTTCCAAATTATATGAAAAAAAAAACTAAAATTAATTTAACTATAACAGTAAAAAAACGTCCTTTCAACTACAATTTTAAATCACTGCAAGACAGCTTTCACACACACAACGAACAACCAGCTAATTAAAAATATATATATTACTTACCATTTACACAATATTCTTTCATGTCCTATTTTCTCTTTTCTCTTTCTCATGTCTTATTCATTTATAATTTTGCATTTCTTAAAGTTAAAGTTGAAAGAAAAATAAACTGAAATTCAATTTAAAGCTGCAAGTGCAAAGAATTTTTCGCAAAATAAAACCTAAAAGAAATTAAACAAAAAGCATTGAAAATGTGCAGCATTTAAATTCATATAAATTACGCGCTTTCACTTAAAGAAAACAACAGTCGACGAAGCGCAAAAGTAGGAATTAAATTAAACGTCAATCATATGACAGGAAAAAAGATGTAAAGGTAATTGAAACAAGAAGCAAATAAAAACAACATAAAAACAATTTACAAGGAATAAAAAGAGCAAAAAGAAAAACACAATCTTATCAACAATCAACCTTTAGAATTATCAACATAGAGCAACACATACACAGACTAACTGACAAACGAAACGCACAATTACGAACCTTAAAAATATTTAAAAATTGCGCTTAAATATAGAAACAAATCAGCTATAGTTTTTAGTTAAAATGAATGGATAATGCCCTTCCACATATTTCAACGCTACGGTTAAATAAAATTATATGTTATAATTATATGCTAGAAGAACTAGAGCAAAAATAACTAAAATCTGTGATCACTTATATATCTAACAATAAATCGATTTTCATAAAAAAAATAAATTGTATTTTATTTATAAGCGCTAGAGCAAATATGCGGTCACTTATTTTTGCATTTTATAAGGAAACTAGAGACGATGAAGCAAAAATAATTAAAATATGAGATCACTTATATTTCTCACCAAAAATCGATTTTTTATATGAAAAACTAAAATTACATTTTATAAGCAAACTACATGCGCCAGATCAAAAATAATTAAAATCTACAATCACGTATTTTTCATAGAAAAAATCAGTTTTTTATATGAAAAACTAAAATTGCATTTTATAAGGAAACTGGAGGCGCTAAATGAAAAATAAATAAAATCTGAAATCACTTATATTTCTTATCAAAAATCGATTTTGTATATGAAAAACTAAAATTGCATTTTATAAGGAAACTAGAAGCGTCAGAACAAAAAGAGTGAAATCTATCTATTTTTCCTACAAAATAAAGATTTTTAATATGAAATCTTTGAAACTGCATTTTAGAATGTAATTAGTGGCGTTTTTTCCTCCAAATATCGATTTTAATATTTGGTAAATTAAAATTACATTTTATAAGAAAACTAGAGGTTAGAACAAAAAGAATGAACATTTGTGATCACTTATATTTCTCACCAAGAATCGATTTTCATATAAAAAAAATAAAGTTGCATTTTATAAGGAAACTAGAGGCGCTAGAACAAAATGAATGAAAATCTGGAATCACTTATTTATCCTACCAAATATAGGTTTTTAAAATTTGTGATCACTTAATTTTCCTATCAAATATCGATTTTTAATATAAAAAATTAAAATTTGAGATCACTTATATTTCTCACCAAAAATCGATTTTTTATATGAAAAACTAAAATGACATTTTATAAAGAAACTATATGCGCCAGATCAAGAGATAATTAAAATATATAATCAATAAAAATTTAAATTTGTTTTCATAAAGAAACTAGAGGAGCTAGAGCAAAAAGAATGAAAATCGATTAAATAGTTTTAATAGAAAAAATCTATTTTTTACATGAAAAATTAAATGTGTAGTTTATAAGTAAACTAAAGGGCATGGATTAATAACTAGATGTTTATGTGAGAGAAAAATACCTGATTCAATTGTCAAAAGCCTAACCCATGCAAGAACAAAATACATGTAGTCACATATATTTTGTTTTTGTGTTTTGAAAAAAAAATGAGTCATTTTTTTTTTTTTTTTTTTAATTTAGGTGAAGTTCTGTTCTATGCTAGAGAGGCTTCTAGTTCTATTCTATGCGAGAGGGGCTAGAGAGCAATATTTCTGACCAAAAATCAATTTTTTATATGAAAAACTAAAAGTGAATTTTATGGGGAAACTAAAGAAAAAAAATATCTAATGTAAATAATATGTTTTATTATAATTATTTTTTATTATCTTCTAAGCAACTTCTTTATTTACATTGATATCTAAGACCTTAATTAAAAATGGGGGAATTCTTTTTTTGTATTATATTGAATGGTTCTTTTTTTCTCCACACAGTTTTCATGAAATGGGTCACGACTTAAAAACTTATAATGAAATACTAAGAGAACAAAAACGAAAAGATTGTAAAATAAAATCAATATAATTGCAACAATAATTGTTAAGATTTTAAAAACAATTCCAATTATTTTCCTTTTTTGTACTTCCATTATTGTTCTTAGTTTTCTCCCTACGCTGGTAGAACGGCATTGATATTTCGTTGTCCATTGAAGAGGAAAAATTATAAATAATAAAGAATTTAGTAGCGGGGGATATGAAAATAAAAACAATAACTACTACAAATTACTTTTAAATAATTTTATATGCTTTTAAAAACAGTATTTATTTGAAAAAGTATAGTGTGCACTTACACTATATTTGGTGGTGATAAACTTTTTTTAGAGTCATACTCGTGTCATAACTGAGATCAACGCTGATGTAATATTTGAGATAATGCCGGCAGAAGAGAGTACCCATTTTATTTATATTACGTTAAATCTTAAGGTGTACACGTTTTCTAATAAATCCTACAACATATCATTATTTTCAATCAGAAATTCGCACTATTTTAGCACAATTTTTATAAAAATATTTTTTTAAATGTAAAACAATCATTAAAAGAAAACAATTTTACAAAAAACATGTTTTTTAGGTAATTTCCAAAATAAGCATGCACTTTCGTATATATATATATATATATATATATATATATATATATATATATATATATACAATAATAATAATAATTCTGTAGAGAAATCCCATCACAACAGTTTCATAATACATCTTATTTTACTAATATTTGAATCTTCACGTGAGATAATTCTCTCAGAGAGCGAATTTGACACTCTCTGACAGAAAAATCTTACATATTCTGTAAATACGCTGATATGTAGAAATAATAAAGCATTATCTGGGAGCAACTTAACATTTGTTTTTGATCAAAAATTGCAAAATTTGTTCTAATTTTTGGGAAAACCCAAGCAAGTTATTTATCTTATAAATCAGAATTTTGACTGAAATCATTGAAAATGTTCAAAACATAAAATTAAGTTCTATTACATTTTCATATTAAAGATAACATCATCATTTTGTTCCCCTTTCTATTAATATACATATCAGAGATATTAACACGAATATATTTGTTTGTGTATATTTATTTGTCCAAAGTTTTGTCTGCTTTTACTTTATTTAGGAAACAATTTTATTTTGCTGCTAATAAATTTCACAGCAATATTCTTAAAGTACAACAGAAATGGTAAAGAAATCGTTTTATTTTGGTCTTTTTCTTCCACAATCTTAAACTTTCAAAAATGTAAAGCCAAGGGGAAACAAATCCTTTTGGAAATGAAAATTTAGAGGTTACAGATTGTTGCAAACATACCAAAATTACTTAAATACTTTAGAAAACGAAAAAATAAACAAAGTTAAAAAAATAAGATATAAATTGCAAACGTTTAAAATGCAGGAAAGAACAATCTTTAATTAGATGAAGTAGCTCCCTTAATGTTAAGTCAATTTGAAATTTAAAACTTGATTTAAGAAGTTATATTTTTAATTATTATAAATTTTTTTTATTTATCTATATAATTAAAGACTTATTCAACATTTTTAAATATATTTTTTTTTAATTTTATTTTTAAAGATTTCGTTTTTGTTGTAAATTTATTTATTTTTTTTTTTTTTTTTTTTTCTTTAAGAGTAAACACATTTGTGTTCAAATTTTTAAATTCTATTTTGTTTAAAACAAAACGGGATATCTCTCTTCAAAATCATTTAAAAACTCAACAAATTATTAAAAATGTTTTACAGGTTAAAAAAAATCTTCATATATTTTAAATTAAAGTATTTTATTTGATGTTTAATTTGGTGCATACTTTTTGGGGCAACAATGAGAAATATATGGAAAGTTCTAATAAATTTTTCTGCACAATTTCTAATAGCAATTGAGAACATTCAACTGGAAGTTGAGGAAATTCCAAATAAAATTGAGATTTTCTATTCTATAAGGAGAAAACTATTTTATAAGAAGGAAACTGTCGGTCTGGCAAGATATTTTTACATATGGGGAAAAAAGCACTTAATTCACAACACTTTTAGCGGAGAAATTTACACAATCTAGTGCCGTCAGAAATGATACCTTCCTTCATTAGAAAGCACAACGAATTTTGCTTTGTTTGGCCTTATCAATCTTCTAATTATTACAACCAAGAAGTAGCTGAGTGGTATCAAAAAAGTTGTGTTCCTATGTTCTAAAGGAGGCCAATTCACTAAACTGTCTAGAACTCAGTCCATTTAAAAGGTATTGGGTTATAGTATAAAAATATTTAAAGAGCACTTAAAGCTGAGTAAAAAATAAAATAGAATTTAAAAAGAAGTTGATCCATTCCAATAAAAAAGTAACCGAAAACACAATAAAACTTATATTTTTATTCCAGAAAATACTTAATATTTTATTGAAAGCGAAATTAAATTTATATTTTCAATTTAAAACTACAACAGTCTTTAACAAAACAAAATTTTAAAAAGTTTAAACCATTAGTGTAATTTTTATATGCACTAATTTTTTCGTGCGCAGTCCTTGAAAGAAATTTTTTAAACACATGCAAAATAAGAGAATAAAAAACATAAGAAATTAGAATAAAAATGAACAATTTTTGTTTTGCTCTCTTGAAAAGTTGTGTTTTTCAAGATTGAGGGTTTTGAATATAGGCTCTCGAAGTACTGTAATTGATTTAAACCATCATAGTATGACACTACTTGGTTAAAGGTCAATTTTCCGGAAAGACAGCCAGATGGACATAATATGGCAGACATATAATTTTATATTGATCTGTGGTGAATAGTGTGTTATTAAGTATTATCTCCTCCAGCTCATTACAAATTTTTATTGTAACGTATTAATTGAATTCTGAAATAATAACAAAAACTTTGTAATAAGTATTACACTTTAATGTATATACCAAGTCATGTTGGTTAATAATTAGAAATCAGTAACAGTAAACAACAAATATGTTTGACATATTATTTTAAACCATTTTGGTGCTATAATTGCGTTCGTCCGTACGTCTGATGCAAAGATAATGTTTAGTTATACATCCATAGAAGTTTACAAATAAAATTTTAAAAATCAAATACCCAAGATATAGATTTTTTGTTTTTATTGTTTTAAGTGCGGATCTAAAGGGAGCAACAAATACCTATTCCATTGAAAATTCTTTTCACCAAACTATTTGAATATAATCTGTGCAAGAATTTTAACCACTGTTCTATTGTTTTTAAAAATTATCTCCATCTAAAATTGTATTATTACATTTTTTTTAAACCGTTGGTTGATTTCCTTTAAATAAATCTGTGTTCTTTTACTTGCAAACCATAGCGAGTCACTATTAATTTGCTTTAAATTCAAGTATTTACTTTTTAAAACATATGTGTGTTTTATGAAAATTCAGTTATTTCTCAAAGAAAATTATTTTGTAACTTTTTATAAATGTTATTCAAAAAATAATTATCAGAAAAAAATTATTTTTAATTACTGTTAATATTTTCAGTTATTTTTTAATATTAGAATTATTGGTTAATATTTGAATATTTTATAACAAAGCATTCATTTTCAATAATAATAAAAAACGGAAATATATTGTATGTACATCATATAATATAATATAATATAATATAATATAATATAATATAATATAATATAATATAATATAATATAATATAATATAATATAATATAATATAATATAATATAATAAAATATAATATAATATAATATAATATAATATAATATAATATAATATAATATAACATAATATAATATAATATAATATAATATAATATAATATAATATAATATAATATAATATAATATAATATAATATAATATAATATAATATAATATAATATAATATAATATAATATAATATAATATAAAATAATATAATATAATATAATATAATATAATATAATATAATATAATATAATATAATATAATATAATATAATATAATATAATATAAAATAAAATATAATATAATATAATATAATATAATATAATATAATATAATATAATATAAATAAACATAACATGGTAAGTAGTTATTGCAAATAAAATTGAGGAAATGTAAAAAATATATTGCTTTTTAGTTAAGCGGTGTTTCGTGGTCAGATAAGAAGAATGAATGTAGAAAGTTCTTTAATTTCAACAACTGGTAAGACTTGAGTACAACAATAACAATAGATAAGAAAACTCTAGAAATGATCAGTATTGCCAGTTAAGCCATTTTAAGCCCAAACCTAGCCTTTTTATTTTAATTTTAGCCTCGAAATTTTCGTTTTAGCTTCTAGATTTTTTTCTAGCCTTTTTTGGTTTTTAAAATTGTTTTAAAAATGCTAAAATTTTATTATTTCATCAACGAAGAAAATAGTTTATTATTTGCTATTACTAATTTTATTTTTACAGAATCACTATTTATGAATATAATAATATATTTTATTATAAATATAACAAAATATTAAAGCAAAAACTCATCCAAAAACTTAGAAATGCTTAATTAAAAATAAATTACGGCCCAAAAGTGTCAAAACATTATTTCAAAACTATTAACACTATTTAACTTTTTTCTGACCTTACTTTTAAGGGAATTTAGCTTTTTTTTTTTTTTTTTTTTTTTGATCTCTCCTGGCAACACTAGACATTAGAAAGAAATCAAGTTGAAATCATTGGCAGGACAATATTGATTGTACATATAGCGATAGGAACCACCACTACTTCCTAAGAAGAATGAATTTTGATCATTTTCACACATATATATAGGTAAAATGTAATAAATATCGAAATAAATTGTTGACATTATTTGGATGCATATTAAAGTATTTCGCGATATAATTTTAAATAAATATTTAAAAATAAAGAACAAATACGAAAAATGCACACAAAGTTTTTCTTTTAATTTGAAGAAATGATAAAACTGTAATTTTCATTACTTTGGTAGGTAATTTTTTGTAGCTTTAAATAAACGAAAAAACAGTAGCTACTACTGTTTTGGTAAGTTACATAATGTTAGTTAAAATAACTGATAATCAATAATTTTTAATGCTTTTTTAAGATAACAAATCAACATTCAAAAATAAATGAAATTTACATATATTTTAAATGAAATATAAGCGGTCCGTTTTTCAAATAAATTTATAATTATTCTTACTGATTTTTCCGTTATATTTAAATTCATAATTTTTTGAGCGTAGGAACGATAGGTAACTATATTACTTGACTACAACTTTACTACAAAACTTTACGACTCAGAGCAAAATTTACTACTGAACTTTATTACTGACTAAATCCACAAACTATGTGACAGTAAAAATATGCTTTTGAAATGAGCTAGTGTAAGTTGTAGAAAATTATGTCATTATTAAAATTTCGATACATCCTCAAAATCTGAAATTATCGATATAAAACGATTTTGTAGGACTTGTCAGAATAAAAAAATTAAAAATTATTTTTACCAATTTTTTATTTTTTAGCGATTTTAGATGGAATAAAAATCAAGCTAATATATATATATATATATATATATTTGTTTACATCGTACGAACTTTTGCTTTGTTTTTTTAACTTTAGCGGAATTTTTCTACTATCTTATATTAAACTCTACTTTTGTATATTTATGTAGAATCTGCAACACTTAACGAATAATAAAAGCCCTCATTTTTTAAAATTAATGAAGAATTGATGGTTACAATATTTTTAACTTGTTCATACGAAGTATTTACTCGAAGAAAGTATAAAATAAAACAAGTCATAATGTTATACTCGGCTTGGCCGAATCTGTATACCCACCATCTGTAACTTTTTAAAATTTCACTTGATATGTGGAGTGGGCGGTAAAGTGAACGGACCATGCCCATTTTTCCGTGTCTACATTGGTCCTTAAACTATTTGTACAAAATTTCGTTAATGTTTAACCTTATATGGGAGGTGGGCGGCAAAGTAGGCGGACCACGTCCATTTTTGGCCTTTGAGTTTATATCGAACCTGGAACTGTGTCTATAAAATTTATTTGTCGTACATGCTTTTGTTTAAGAGATATCAGCAGAAAAGTATAAACTGAAGTTACAATGGACATCCTGTGTTTCTAATATTTGGCCTATAACTTTTTTTATTAACCGACTTTACCCAGTTTCAATACCAAATAAACGTTATATAAAATAAATATTTAAGCCACATTTTGGCCCCTAAGTGATAATCCACCCCCGAACCCTATCCTGCTTTCAACAGACAGACGGACATAGCTAGATCGACACGTTACATGTTACACATGGAATAATAAACCCAATATACCACCCATATTTTTGGTGATGGGTATAAAAATAATTTATTAGTTCTAAAATTATTTTAAAATCTATTTATTTATAAATTCCTAAGTTATTTATTTACAAAAAAAATATATGGTTGCTAATTAGTTATCGATTTTAACAAGAAAGGGGTTAAATTATTCATTACATAATTCACATTTAAAATAAATTTACAAAAAGATAGAGTTTCATATAAAATAATTGAAAATAAAATTTCACGGAAATTGAAAAAATGCAAATAAAAATGAAAATCGCTGGTATTTTTGACAATATTTCAGCAAAAATTCGTATAATGTTGAAAGATTATATATATTCAGAAAGCTTGATTCTTCATCTTTCTAAAGTCGTTAAGAAATTTAAATTTGGTAAAAGAATGAATTTTTATTATATTATTTTTTTTTCCTTTTTTTGTTCCGTCAGGCCATAAAAAATCGTTCAGATTTTGAGGATGTATCGAGGAATCTGAAAATTACAAAATTATCTACTCAATTAGACCTACAGCTCACACCAGGTCATTTCAAATGTATATCCAACTTTTTTCCATTTTATCACATAGTGTAATTATTCTCTACAATCTTCTAGCAATTTCAGGAACAAGATAACGGCTTATTTATAACAGCATACAATCTACAAGTTCTAGTTAAACTTATTACTAACACACAAACAAGTTAACAAAAAACTTCTTTATCATTGTAGTGGGTATGACTCTCTTAGATAATTGAGATAAATTACAATTAAGAAATTTCAATCAAATTTAAATAAACTTCTAATACATTACAAACTACTTAGAAAAGTCTAAAATCGTTAATTTAAACTTATAAAATTAATTTTCGTAACAGCATAAATTATATTCGACAGAGCTTAAAAAATAATACTCTTTAAAGTGTACTAGCTTTTTGTTCAAAATTTCTTTATTTCAAATACGTATCGGTCATTATCAAAAATTTGGGATTTTAAGCCTTCAAAATGTAATATCAAAACCTACTGAGTTATTTAAATTAAATGTATTATATTTTCAGTATTTGATGGTACTAGTGGCATATTTTAAGGTTTGCTAGCAAAATTTAAAAAAATTTTATTATACCAAAAATCACGATTTTTAAAAATTTTGCGAAAAATGTGGATCGAATCCAAGTTCCTTCTCCATATATTATACGAAAATATAGTTTATTAAAATTTATTACAAAAACATGTTATTTAATATTGTGAATCTTTTTTAACTCAAGTGAATTTTTTTTTTTTTTTTTTTTTTTTTTGTCCGAAAAAGTTTTGTCTTTCAAAATGTTTTCATGCGCCTCTACATTTGTGGTAAGCTTCACAACCTTCAACTATTTATGCCAATTACGGTCAATTTCGTTCTGTTCTTGCGATGTGCCTTAGTAAAATATGTTTCGACAAGAATATCGCGTTTTCAACTATCAATGACATTTGACTTATATTTATGGTCCCGATCAATTATATTTATCTCCTTTTCTAGATCTATATATGCAAGATTTGTACAAATTGCAGCTTTTGCGTAATTTTCAAAAAGTCCATAAAATTTTTTTATTAAATTTATTTTTAATGCTTCTTTGATTTGATTATGCAAAATAACGAAAAACTAAGTTCACGTAGCAATCTATGTTCCTGATTTTTTTTTTTAATTTTCGCTCTTGTTTTCCAAACTTTGAGAGTATCTGCTACGTTGACTACTTGGGGAATACCAACGAGATAACAATCTCTGTTTCAAAATTTGTATTTCGTTGAGAGGGGTACAAACCCCGCCCAAAATATTAAAAAAATTAAAAATTAAAAAAATGTTCATCAACATTTAACTACCCTCTTTGAAACTGTTGAAAATCTGCACAACAACAAAGAAGATAAAACATTTATCCACAAAGTCTGATTAGATTAGCAGAATAAACGCGCGAACCAAAATTTTAGAAGAATTGGAAAATATTACTAACTATCATGGTTATAAAATTAAGCTTATAGGGCTAAAATTTTGAACTCTATTAGTTTTGTGAGTTCAGATCTGTAACCCGTTTGTTTAAGATAATATTACCTCTTAACTTATTAGAGATTAAAGTCAGTTTCAGCCAGGTTAAAAATTTTTTATGGCCCATATACTAAATTTAGCGAATATTTTAGGGCAGTTATATGTTAAAATTTTGCAACATTTTCATATATTAGCTTTATATTTAACTTTCCCCGGTTTGCTTCGCTATCCTTCTGATGCGATAATTAATATTTATTTTATATGGGGGCTACTACTCCCCCCGGACCTATCCGCCCCATTCGAAATATGAAAATTATTTCTACTTTTTTTGCGAACTTAATATTTGCTTTGTATAGGGGCTATCTCACTCCCTGGTCCTACCCTTTTTATTTTAATATCATCACTACAATAGTTCCTTGGATACGCATAATGAATATTTGCTTTGTATGGGGTGTACCACAACCCCCGCCACCTTTCGATCGGTAAAATATCATATTTGAATTTCTAGACACATAGGATTATGCTGTAAAGATTGGAAGCAAATCGATAGTTTGAGAGCTTAAAAAAATGGGCGTAAAATGTGAGCGTGGCATATGATCAATCTATAAGATTCTCCAGTACAAGTACTATCTGTGTATCTAATTTTATGTAAATATCTTCATTAATAACATGAAAAATGGAAAAGAAAATGCTTCAGAAGTAGGCGTATAATATAAGATTAACAATTTTATAAAATTTCAAACATTTTCAAAAAATATTTCTGATCAGCTCATGTTCTAACATTTTCAAAAAAATATTTCTGATCAGCTCATGTTCTAACAGTTTCTAAAGTGAAGTGTATTGAAAATTTTTAAAACTGACTTATGTTATTCTCAAGGAGGCCTATAACCCACGCTATATTATTTCCTGAGTGATTTTTCAGAGTGCTGTTTTTTTAAATATTTTCTTGGGTGATTTTACAAAATCGATTTTGTGAGTGAAGTTTTTGTTTAAAAATGAGCAGAAAAGGTTAGTTTCGTAAAACGAACAATGTGGAAATCGCCTGGTAATACTATTTTTTTTATTTATTTATTTATAATACTATAATTTTACTAAACAAATTTAAAAAAGAAATAAAAAAATTAGACTAACATCCCAACAAACCTAGAAACGATATAATATCATTAATGATATCATAATTTTAAAATTATATGATAAAATACAGAATTTTTTTCCCAATTTTATTATGACACATAGTCACAAATCATGCTTTATGCTATGTTAAGTAAAAATTGAGGCTTTTCTTGTCATTAATTAAAAAAACAAATAAAAATAAAAAATTTTGTATAGAAATTTAAAATGATTATGGATGAATGCCTAATTCCGAAAAAAAAAGATGCGATGAAAATCAGCAGGAAATATTGGTAAGAATTTTACCAATAACTGCATTTTCTCTTCTTGGCCCTCAAAGATTTCAAATATGTATTTGTATAATATTTTCCACAATAATTTTTTTATATTTTAATTGTTTTCTATTTTCAATTGAGACGTCTTTTTATAGTCACAACTCTTGTGACTGCCTACATACCAGATATTAATTTTAAAAACTAAATATTATAAAATTTTTGTTTGTAATAATAGTACGAGTAATTTTAAGACAGTAGTCACAATTTGTGTGTAATCGCTATTTTTCAGTCACAATATTTTCTATGAATGGGCATGTAAATAAATTTAAAAAAACTAAAATTCAAACGCAAATATTTTTTAACTCTAAGGTAGTTCCATTTTATAATATTTAACAAGGAAGGAATTTATTGAAGTTTAATTATAGTTGTGTAATAAGGCAAAAGATTCCCAGAATTTTTTTAATAAATTTGTGTAATATACAGTTCAATATAAGTATTTATTACAACCTTCTTTTAGAGGTATCATATTGTAATTTTTTTTATAAATCAATCTCCTTTTAATTGCAATTAGATAGAACATTTTCCAATCTCTCATTTTCTGAAACAACATTATAATTAAAAAATCTATTTTTACTGGACACGCATTTTTAGTTTTTAAGATTTTGCGAGAAATATAAAAACTCGTACACAAGACTTTGTCAGTTAATAAAACATATTATTTACTATTCACTAGTGATGTTAAATCAACGTTTTTAAGCAAATGATCGAAATGTTAAATGAATTTAATTGTTTATCATGAGCGAACATTTTTACTTTTTATAAACTTTTTACAAAAAAGTTATAAACTGCTATTTTATCTGTAAATACGAATATTTCCTTAACCTAGATGTAAAAGTGACTTAGTGGTTTCTAACGGTTCATGGACATGAATCATCTTCTTTGGATCAGCTGAGAAGGACTTTAATTTAAAACGTAGCAAGATTTGGGCCAAACGATTGTGCTTGGAATCAATACAAACATTTAATTATTACATAGCTGTCAATTTTGTAAAAACAAAACTTATGCACTAACCTTTGAAAGTTTCGTCTGATCTAATTCTAAAACTTATTTTTCATTATTTAAGAACCACACAATTTTTTCTATTTTAAATATTTAAAGATTTTCTTTTTTTTCTTTTTTGGTAAAAAATATAGTTTATTTAAATTTATTAATATTAATATAAATATTAATATTAATATTAATATTATAATTAATATATTGTTTTTTTTATTAAACATAAAACCCATTTATTTTCAAATGTTAATATGTCGAAAAATGTTTTGAAATGAAACTACCTCCTTTTTTATACCATGGGTGTGCGTTCGAATAAAACATAACACAAAATTCTCGTAATAACTCTTACTGCCATTAATTTTAAATATCCTTCTTGATTACAATATCTTCTAGAGACATGTCAGATTTTACAGCAAATCGAATTCTGTAAATTCGGTCGTTTGTCCATATGCAGATAGCAGTCAAAGAAAAATGTACAAACTAAAATTTGTATTTTTTTATTTTTTTTTTAACTTACTAGAAAATATTTTGATATTTTCAGGGTAATAAAAAGCTTAACAAGGACGTAAAAATGAAATGAAACTTGGTTCAGAAAGAGAAAGTCACAAGAAAGTAGCCAAACCCAAAAAGTAGAGAAGCTCCTAAGAGCTATCACGTAATGGCACGTTGTGTACATTTCTTCAAAATCAAATATGAGCAATTTTAAAGCTATGCCTAAGCTTTATTCAACCAAAGCTTAAAAAAATTAAATAACAAAGCTGAGAAGATCTCTGAAGCAAAGAATGATCATAGCTCCTCAATAATAAAAAAAATAAAAATACTTTCAATATTTTGTATTAGCCTGGAAAACATACGATATTGCTGACATTTCTCATATTCCAAGGTACAAATTTTGTATAGCGAATAATAGAAAAAATAGTCCAGGATAATATCAAACTAAAAACAATAAAAATTTACAAAACAATTTCTCATATCACAATTTTACTCAAAATGGTCTCATAAAAAACTGATGACACTGGCGACATGCAACAGTGTTTTTAACATTTTGTCGTTACAGTAGAAGCACCCAGAATTGGGAATGTTATTTTAGTCCCACAGAGTATTAGTTATATAAACCCAGAATTTGATTTTAAATTCTTATTAGTACCTAAAATTTTTTTTAAAAGTCATACTTAAAAAAATTTTAAATAATCTAGTTATATATTTTTATATAAAATATTATAGCAGAAATGCTACAAGCAATTGATTTAGTTTTAAACCTAACTTATTTCGTTTATCTTTTATTAAAAAAAATAAAAAACATGTTATCTTTTATTTAAACGCACACCTTATGTCTTCTTTATCTCCTTAAAATGTAGACCTTAACTTGTAGAACTTACGACCACATAAAACTTTTTCTATAGCTGTTTCCGTATTATAACAAGGTTCCGAACAGTAGTTTAAGATATACAGAATTAATACCATTTTTTGAGATTGGCCTTATGTAAAATTGCCAAATTATACTAGATTTAAAAAAAATCCATTTATTTTAAAAATTCCTTGTAATTATTTTAATATTGCACATCATTACTTTATTTAAATTTAAACCAAAATAACTACTTCAATAAAAATCAGAAAAAAATTCTTAAGAAGAAGTACTGAAGCCTTGCAAACCAAATATGTATTCCTAACAAAAAAAAATTTGCCAAAACTACCCCCGTATACCTGCCACCACAACTACAATCAAAAATTTACCAAAAGCTCTTTTAACATTCAAGTGCAGTAAGTGTACAAAATAAACAAAAACAACAAAGACGAAGGAAATTCTAAAATGAACAAGTCAGAATATTATGAACAGTAAAGAGAGACTGAATAATATCCTAAAATTAGGAAAAAAAAGGATTAAAAGATTTTTCCTATTAAAATTTTAATTTGCAATTTGCCTTTAACGAAAGGTTGTAGATTTGATTAGAGATTAGTTAAAAATGGAAAGGTATTAAAATGCTATAACTGCATAATTTTAAAAATCATTAATTAATACTTTTAGATAGGTATTGAAATAATCTAAAATCTTAACTTTCTCTTAGTTCAATCAATTTTGTAATTAAGACATGGATGGTCACGTCAAAAATTCATGTCCTTGGTATATTTGCTTTATTTTCTGTTTTGTTTTGTTTATTTTTATTAAATTCTAAAACATAGCTTCTGCACATATTGTATTGTCAAAGATTATGCGAATTACTCCATTGCCTTAAACTTTTAGAAAATTACTAAAAAAACGGCCTTAAATATCCTTAATGTTACAAATCTTATCATAGATACATAATAGTCTTCTTACAAATAGCATTAACTAAATATAAACATAAAACAGCAAAAATATACTTTAGCATACTCGTGGAGTAACAATTATAATTTCAATTTAAATGGTATTTTTGCCAAATTGGCAACACAACAAAAATTTAAACCATGAAAACAAAAAACAAAGAATTTAACGACATTGCAGTAGAATAGAATTTAATTGTAAACAAAATGGAATAAATACATTACAGTCTGAAACATTTGAATAAGGAAACAAAATTTAAAAAAGTTATAAATGAAATCAGATGAAAACTTCAAAATTTGGCAATCAATTTTCTTAGTTTTTCAAACACTTGAAAATTTTTTCATTTCCAAAAATTTTTTCTTTGTTCTAGTAACTCTCAGTGTAGCTAACACAAAATAGGTTCTCGCTATAAGTATAAGTGAAATTGTTTCTTTTTTACCTACTATTATGTTGGCTTTAAATGTTTAGTTCTATGGTTTCGGTATTTAAGCGTTTGTAATAATGACTACTTATTTTAAGTCGTTTTCGTTAACACCCATATAATAACGGAAATACATATACATTCAAATAAATGTTTTTGTGTTTGTATACATATAAGTAGTTAACAAAAATTGGGAAAAAATAAGAAGTAAAAGTAGTTGATACAAAAAAAAATAGCCAAAAAATAAAATGAACATATCAATTTAAAACGGAAACGGGAAATGGTATTTAAACTAATCACATTTTAAATCAAGATTAATCGTGCCAACTGTCAGAGTTTTATTTATAGATATCATAGCTGTAAATGAATCATTCTTTTTTGATTTTAATTCGTTACGAATTACCTAAATTTTTAATTAATTCTTTTGACAATAAAAAAGAATTGAATGAAATTTGAATTAATTCAAACGAATTAGGCAGAAATAAATTTCAATTCGTTACCAATTTAAATGAATTTGTAGAATGAGTTTCAATTCGTTTTCAATTCAAATGAATCTGCAATTCACTTTGATAAATTCATTTGAATTGGAAATGAATTGCAATTCTTTTTTACCAAATTCATTTGAATTGACTCATTCATTATTCAAAAAGACTTTCAATATTTGGTTCTTTTATGTTTAAGATAAATTAGTCATTCTAGCTCAACGTTTCCCAAATGGGGGTCCGTTTCCCAGTGGGACCACGAATGGGACGAAAATGTGATATTTGTATATACATATATGTATATATATATCGATGTCCGCTGTATTTCGAAGGGAAATGTGCTGAAGAGATTACATGAATTAAAAACAGAAGAAGATATTCTCCTTTTATACAAAAATTAATTTCTTTATAAAAAATATAAATATTTTAACTAAATTTAATTCAATAAGTGCTTTTATGTGCAAAATTTCTCTTTGGAAAAGACGCCTTCAATTTTCTCTACCAATGTATTCGTCATTTCCACTGTTAAATGATATCTTGAATTCATTTTATGTTCAAAAAGAACACACATATAAAAAGTATAACAATACACTTGACTTTTCCCGATATTATCCGGAGCTTAAAACCAATTATAGCCAAACCAGTTAACTTCGTAATTAAAGAAAGCGTCCCAGGATTCCCGGGAAATTTGCAATTTTTCATGTCCCGCTTTCCTTGGAATTTTAAAAGAAATTAAATGGAAAAAGCTGAGTGAATTTTAACAAAAACTTATATATTTTAGTAATTTATAAAAGAAAATTATGCTACAAATTAAGATGGGCATTATGTCTTAAAAACATTTTATCAGTAAATTTGTATTTACAATTTATTAGATTTATATGGGATGAATATATGACATGAATTCAATTAAACATCTTAATAAAATGTCAATGTCTGTACCAGCAAGTTGAAAGTTACAGCTAATTTAAAGAATCTTCAAGAATTTAAAGAATCTTATATTCCTTATTAATTTCCTATTTAATTTTTTCATAAAATTTTTATTTAGTTTATTTTATTTATTTAGTTATAATAAAAATTATAAAAAAATAAAGAAGCACTAGCATCTAAAGCTTTTAGCTTAAATTTCATAAAATATCAACAATCATCATAGGAAGTTGAAATTTGACCAAGATATTATATACATATATGACGATCCTTTTATAATTTTAGACACGTTTAAGTGTGCGATACCCTTCGGTTATTTCCGTAGAATGTCGGACCAAGCTACAAACAATGTAATACCGACCCTGAAGGGTTTCGAAAAAGGCGATCATCATTAAATACGTTTAGAATTATTAAAATCTAATTTTTTTAGTGAATTATAAATGAATTTAATTTTTAAATATATTTACGAAACTTTCTTAAAAATTGTTTGAATAATATCGATGTCTGAGTAATTATTTTGTTATATAATTTCTTGTATATCTATTTTCTGTCGCAAATACGACATTATTTTATGGTACATACCTTTTTAATAAGAATAACAATATTACTTAATATTGTGCCGATATCCAAAGAACTCTTTCACTGCATATAATATTTCAGAATTCATTCGAATTTACTAATCAGTAGTTTAAGCAATTGATCAAATTTCCCTGTCTCAGTACATTTACAAACCTGTTTTAAATCTCCTAATGCAAAGACCCTATTTGGGTCTCAGTTGTGTAGTGTAGTGATAACTACAGTTTTTAATCCGGGATCCCGGGAATCCCGGAAAGCCAAAAAAAAATTCCCGTTGTCCCGGGAAATCAAAAAATCCAGGAAATTGCGATCCCTATTTGTAATCCATTCAACATTGCTTTATTGATGACATACCCGATAATTTTAAAGAATAATTGATAGAAAGTGTGAGAAAGCTGTTAATATAGAGTACAAATAAGTGGGGACCTAGAACTGAACCTTGAGGAACACCGGAATGAAAGGAAAGCAGACTTGATCTAACTCTCTTGAAATCAACAAATTGAACCCTATATCTAAATATGGCATAATAAGTTTACACGCAGAAATAGAGAAACCAAAATGATCTTTAAGCTTATTTATCAAGGTCACATGGTTAACCGAATATAATGCTTTAGACAAGTCAAGAGAAACAAGTGCACTCAATTAATTCTCATTGATAATCTCTCTAATAGAATCAGTAGCCCTTTTGGAAAGCATATTGAGAACTACTAATATTCGCTTGAAGGATTTGATAGAGCCGGTAGAATTGAAATTGGTCTAAAGTCATCAGGATCATTAACGGTTTCAATTTTAAGGATGGAAACAACCCGAGCAGACTTCTAAGAAGTAGGAAACGTGGAAGTTATAACGATATAATTAACCAAATCTACTAGCAAACTGGAAATATGTGTGAATCCATATTTTGCTATATACAAGGCTTCAGCTAACTCAGTTGAATCAATACAGCGTAAAGAAAAGCAATCAGTAGAATTGAGAATATTATCAAAACCAAAATTAGCCCAATCATTCGGATTTCCATTTCCAATGAAAAAAGAATTCAGAGTATCAACATCACAGTCAACCGCAGAATCATAATCGTCACCAGCACATCCATAATTCCTCAGAACCTTTCATAAGCCAGCCGAATCCAATCCCCAGCGAAGTCGTGAAAAGTGTATTTTCTTCTCCCTACATATTACCCTTTTCGCCCTATTACGAAGCTTGCAATAAATCCTCCAATTATCCAATGAGTGATTAGCTCTATAATTAGAAAAAGCTATATCTCCCAAAGATCTGGCAAACGAAATGATATTTGAATTCATCCACATATTATTATTTCTTTGTTTCATTTTCCTAATAATAGGAACATAAGAAAATAGATCAGAAATAAGAGAATGAAAGGCAACACATTTAATGTTAACATTTGATGAGCCAAGAATAAGACCACAATCATAATTGTCAAATGTAAAAAAATTCCATTCCAATTCACGGCCCAAAGTTGATTCAAAATTAAAGCAAGCAAATACTAAAGCATGATCAGATGTTGCTAGGCATTGGACTTGATCAAATAAATTAATCATAGAGATATCACTTACAAGAAAATAATCTAACAAATATGTGAAATAATTTGCCAGATTATAATGAGTTGGCCTCGAATTATGCATAATCAACAACGACAATCTTTCACAAAGAGCCCTTATTGTACTAGATCTGGAATAATTAAAAAGATTACAATTAATATCTTCCACTACAATGACATTTAAGTATCTAGAAAAAATAAAACTATGACTCTCTTCAAAAATATTCAGGTCACCACCGGGCAGATAAACATTTCTAAACAAAATTGTAATATCATTAAATTGTAATTCAATAAAAAGGGATTCACAAAGTCCAGCAACACGCATTCTAAAAACGGATTTCAATTTAAGTATCTTTGAAATATATATATATATATATATATATATATATATCTACACCACCACCTTTAGTAGGACGATCATTTCTACAAAAAGTATACCCTGAGATATGAATAGTAGCATCAAGCCAGGTTTCTGATACCCCACGTAAATCAAATGTATTATCATTCAAAATTGTAGCAATCGTCAAATTTAGTAGAGTAATAGGAAGGCCTCAATCTATGGCAATTTAAGCGGCCAACTTTAAGTAATAATATTTACCACTAACTATAGAACCTATATTGTTGCTAAAAGATATCAAAATTATGTATAAATATGAAATTAAAGTATAAATATGAAAATATTAAGGCATAGTTGAATATGGCGCTCTAACTTGTTTAAATTAAATTCAAATTCATACTTTTTTCTGAAATATTAAGTTTAAAAAAGTGTTTTAAACAAATTAAGAAATCAGTTTTGGGAAAACAAAAATCAACATACAATTTTAGCAATGTTTGTAAACATAAAAAAAAAAACTAAGATTGATGCCTGAGTTTCTGTCATCAACAATTACAAGCAAACGTATTCCGCAGAAGCTAAATTCCTGGTAAAACTAGAGAAATACACAAGAAACAAAATAAGGTATAGTATGAAGGTTTTAATGAATTTCATACACCCTTCTTTAGATACATTTAAATAAAATGTATATTTTAAAGGTATATTAATTGCAATTAATACATGAATGATTTATTTCTAAAATATTTCAATTCGAGCTCACGATATGCCCTTGAAGAGGTTTTAATTAGACTCTGACACAAGCTCGCTTAGTGTTTAAACTTATTAAATTTAAACACTAATTATTAAGCAAATTTTGGAAATTTTACACATTTCATTTGAATAATAAACCCAATTTGAATAATAAATTCCAATTAGGTATTTGGTGTTTTACAAGCGTGACGCTAAAATTAGCACACCTTCCGATGCGACTGTGAATGACACAAAAATAAACAAACGTGTAGCAAAAACAAGTTAAAGAACAAAAACCACGTTCAACGGGAATAAACTCCAAAAATTCAACATAACATTATGTTGAAACAAAGTTATGGTATGACTTTGAACATTGCAACGGCTCGCAAGCAAATGAATACTTTCACATGGAGAAGACTTACTAACCAACCAACATACATAACAAGCAGCCAGTCAAGCAACTGTGTATACAACAACTGGTGAGTAAACGGCAATAGGCAAATAACAAATATGAACAAAGAAGCGAACATCAACAGCAGCAGCTGAAGCTTAAGTTTTGTACTCATGTTGGCAGCAGGAGCATAAACAGCATTAGGAATAAAGTGACGAGATATGAACATGGACTAACAGAAGCATGCAAACGAAAGAACGAACAAACAAGCAAATCAATAAAACGCAATTTCACTTCTGCTGCCAACACTCAGTAGAATAGGGTGCAAGGGCAAAGAATATGTATTAGCTGTAGTTTTACGAAAATTCTTTGTTTCATCAAGTACAGAGGCAATATTTAGCAAATAGGCAAAACATTACTTTGTAAGCCCGATGTATGTGCATGGTTGTGTTAACATAAACTCACATATAAGCATATATATCGTTACCTAAAATGCAATAGGACATAACCACTGAAAAATCAAGTATTGGTTTTTTTATTAGATTATAATGTACTACTGACCCATACCACATCTACGCAAAAAATATCATCAATATTACCGAAAGTCAAAAGGCCCTAACATCAACTTCACAAACGAAACAGTCGTAAAATTTTTTCCATTTAAGAAAAATTTGATTTGAAGAGTATTTTATGCTTTATCTATTTTTAAAAAATTAACTTATTTTAATTAATTGCTTAATTCTACAGCAAAAAAATTAAAAACTGTATTTACGGCCTTTTGCATTTTAGGTGACGATATGCATTTCAAAACATGTATCTATGTGTATGTTTAATACCTAGTGTTTTTTTTTTTAGTAGGCAACAGTGGCATGAAGATGTCAATAATGATAAACTTTTTTAAAGATTTTAAAAGTTAAGAAGTAATTTTCGGAATTAAGATTTTCATAGGTCCTATGATTATTTATTTACCAGTGGAAACTGGTTCCAAAACTCTTTTTTTAGTAAGATATCTTAGTAAAATTTGAAAAGGCTAGAGCTGAACTACTTTTGAGTTGACTTGGAGGATCACAGATCCCTAGAAAGTTAAGGGGCTAGAAGGTAGACCCTCAAAGTTGGTCACCTCACCAAAAATTAATTTATGTTTTGAATGGAAAAAATTTTATATATAGATAGCCCTTGTAAATCTCTACAAAAATATGTCTACATGTAAGATATCTCTTTTAGTTTAAGAGATATTTAGGTGGAAAATTCTAAATAATATTGCTGCAAGAATCATCACATCCGATAAAACGTTATATTATTCTCAAGTTTAAACTTTAAAAAAATCACATTTTTGGGGTTTTTTCAAAAAGGTGGCAACAATTTTTCAAAATTCTGAAATATATTTTTTGTTCCGGACTATGCATTTTTTATGTTTTCAGAAGAAATCTTAACGTAAATGTGTATAAAGTAAAACCAAAAGCCCTATCCAAACTTTAACAAATTTCCAAAAGTGTTTTAAATTTATTTGTAAAATTCACAAAACGCAAAGCTGGGATCAATAAAAAATATGTCAGTTGTATACTTCCATATGTTGGTTAAATACACAAAAATTATTTTCTGACGGACGGTTCATATAATGGCAAAGTGACGATTTCAATGGAAAAAGTTAACTTTTGAAATGCATTTTCCTCGGATTTGAATTTTGAGTATCTTGGTAAAAATAGTGGTCGTTTTTTCATATTATTATTTTATAGAACAAAATTTTCCATATTACTTCAAAATTTCAGTGCGATACCTCCACTAGTTTAGATTTTCTATCGGTTCAAATGTTAACATTATTTCTCAAAAATATACTTAAAATCTAAATTTTGAGTTTTTCGGGTCAAGGTCTGAAGAAATATAACCGAGTTTAATTTGTTTTTATTAATAATAATTCTGCACATTCTAATGTTTCATATGATACCACACACTTTAACAAAACTTTTATATCTTGCTCGAAAAACTATGAAAAGCTTTGACTTTTGAAGTAATTTTTAGCACTTACCTCATGTATTTTATGAAAAATGTAAACACATCGCGAGAAGCAATGCAATTTTAACTTATTCTATTACGTTTATATTGCATTGCTCTACCCTCTAGCCCCATTCCTAGGGATCTCCTCCAAACCAACTCAAAAACAGTTCAGCTCTAGCTATGTGAAATTTCTTTAAAATATCTTTAATGGATCAAAAGTTAGAGAGTTATTTAAAAAAGGCAATTTAAAACCAATGTACGACGGTTAAAGAAAATATATTTGATTTATATTTTTTATTTGTGTGAAATCAAATCATAATCGTGATATCTACATTTACAAGAGATTTATGCTACGATTGATTAGGAATTATAAGAAAGAAGTTTACTCAGTTATATATTTTTCAAGGCAGAAAACATATTTTATTTGACATTAAATTAAATTAAATTAAATAAGATTAAATTAAATGAAATTAAATTAAATTATTTTTTTTTTTTTATTTTAAACAAGTACTTTTGTTAAAGTAGTAATTGCTACATATCGTCATCTGAAATTTCCAAAGCTGTAACAATAATCTTTAATTTTTTTGCTTTAAAATTAAGTAAACTATCTTCGAACTCTTCAAACCAAAATTTTCTTAAATAAATTTTACGACTGTTTTCTTTTATGAAGTTCGTGTTACGGCCTTTTGATTTTTGTACATATATATATATATATATATATATATATATATTAATTAGGGTGATCGATACGGGTTTTTAACCGGCGGTTTTTTCTAAATGTCAATTTTTCGAATGTCTAATAATCCGGTTTTTTAACCTAAAAATCGGTTTTTTCGATTTATTTAATTTTCAGTATTTTTTATTCTCCCATTGCATTTTATTTAATAATTTTGAAGATAACGAAGAAAACGATATTTTTGATATAGGCAATAATGCTTGTTAAAAAAAAAATTAAAAACAATTATAGACCGACTTAGATCATGTGTTAAAACCTTTAATAAATCGCCCAAAAAACAGAAAAAACTACAGGTTTACGTTAAAGAAAAGGAAAAAGGGGAAATTAAACTAATTCACGATGTGAAGCACCGTTAGAATTCCATGGCGAAAATGATTTCTCAATTATTAAGAATTTATAAATGTGTAAAATAAATGCAAATCTTAAACTTGAGTTACCTTTTAATGAAAAGAAAATTAATAAATTGAGATAATTAAATAATATAATGAAGCCTTTAGAAATTGCAGGTAAAAAGTTATCTAAAAATTCAACTACCCTTCTTGAAATTGAAGAAATTTTTATATTTCTTTTTAAAATCCTTTAAAAAATTTAAAACAAATTGCCAAAAGATTTACTTGAATGTTTAAAAAAGCGGATTAACGAACATCGTATAAAAGTTTTAAATACATTATTGCTATATTTATATACAAGAAAGTTTCCCAAAAGCGATCATTTTCTCAAATACTCTTTTGCGACCGAAAACAAGGAATTTTCCTGTAAATTGTATGGTTGCTTATTGGGCGAAGAGGAGGATTGTTGTTCCGATGAAGAAGACGATGTAGCAATAAATGATTCCGAGAATTTGGAAGGTATATTAAATAATAAAATTAAAAATATGCAGAATCCTAGAAGCAATAAAACATGCCAAGGAAGTATTATAACTGATTTTATATATTTAGACAATTTCATTTGTCTGAAAGACTACAGAAATTATATAATGCTTTAATTACTGTATGTCCAACTAGCACCTTAAGTATAAGATCGTTTTCTATGTGTAGTTTTATAAAAACTAAGTAAATTAAGTAAATTCGTTGGAAATCGAATTGTTGTACCATATAGTACCATATGAGTTGTGCTAAGATCTTTTCTGATACTTAACCGCAGCCCCATTAGTACAGTAGGTAGTACTTCAAACCAATTTTTGCTATTATTGCATATGAGTGAAGCCTTTAGGGAACAATGTCATCGCTCTATCATAACATTGGATGAGTAGTTGTTTAGAACCAACAATGCTTGCAAGTTCTTTGAAAAGATTGGACTAGAACTGACTACCTTGATCGGTGGTAATTTTAGTTGGAACTCCAAAATGAGATATCCAACCATTGTATAGGGCTTGTGCCACTTTACGCACTGTAATATTCTCCAAAGGTATTGCCTCAAGTCATCGACTAAATATGTCAATGCAAGTTAACAGGTAGGTGTAACCATTGGCAAGAAGTAATGGGCCAACCAAATCTATATTGATGTGAGAAACACGTTCTGAAGTTATAATATACGTATCAACATTACTATGTATATCAAGAGTAACTTTAGATCGCTGCCATTGTAAACATTATTGAGTTTAGCTTTGTATATGTTTCCTCATGTTCGTCCAAGCAAAACGGTCTTGAATTAGTTTTTTAGTTGCTTTTATGAAACCGTGTGACAAACCATGATGTAAATTGAATACAATTTTACACAAATCTGAAGATATGGTAGGCCTTGCATTGGTTGTCGAAATATCCCAAACGACTGATGGTTTATCTTGAAAAAATACCAAAGACTTTAAAACAAAATAGCTTCAAGTTCTGGATCATCTACTTGAGAATTGCTTAGCTCTTCGTAATAGATAGAAGATGGAACATCGATGGTAGATTGCTAATAATGCAAATGTGGGTTGAAAACTGTGATATAAAATTGTGTTTACGAAATTGAAGGGGAAAAGGTTTCTCAGGATTTTGTTTAAATGCGAAAGTTAATTTGGGTTTGATCCATAAATATAATGAAGTGGCGACCTTGGAGCATATCTGAAATACTTAACCACAACATATATAGCTAACAGCTATACGTGCTGTATTTCTTTTGAATTTCTGTAAGCTTTCTTGAAAAAAACCTAAGAGGAAGCCATCCATTATTGGATTGTTGCTGTAATAATACACCTAGTTCTATCATAAACTCGAATTTGAGTTTTGCGATTTCATATTCTTCGGGTGATAGACGTCGAACTTTAGAGATAACAGGTTGTCATTTCATTTCAATAACATGCAATACATTGCATTTCCTTTTTGAAGTTGCTGTGGAGGGATTAGTTATATTTGCAAAACGGGCAACTAAATCAAGATATGGCATCTTGTTGCTCACTGTTTTGACTTGTAAATAATTAGTCTTCTTCTTCAAAAAAAAAAGAGAAGAATGTAGTACAGTTGAGTTGTCGATTAGTTTCTTTTTCTATAGGTCTACCCATACACCATAATGTTGCAAGAAGTCGGAACCAATTATCGGATGATTAACATAAGCGACGATGAATTAGCTGAACCATTGGAGCAAATAATTTGAACTTATCAGGATTTTTCTTGAAGTGCAGATTTGCCAAAGGTAAAACTGATATATCAGCAATAGTATCAATCAGAAATTGTTTTTGTAGTTGGGGCACGAAGATAAATAAATGATTTGTTGTTTGGCTTCGGTCACTCGTTGAATTTAGTGACCTAGTTGAATTTAGTGACCGCATTGGGAGTTTTTCAAATGAGCCACGATGTAAGAACATGGTTGACGACAACAACAAGCGTTGTTTTCAAATTTGATAATAATATACCTGTTGTACTGAACTTCGTGATCTTCGGTTTCTATTACGTGAACTAGAACGTGATTATCGACGGTTTCTAGGGAATTTAAGATTATTTACTACATTAGATATGGGAGAAATATTTCAATTTCATTCGTATTTTAAATAGTAACAATATTGTTAGCGAACAGGCTGGAAATATCTTCTATTTTGAGACGACAAATGTTGGAGTCACATAGTACGTAAAAATTCATCCTTCAAGAGCACACATTTGGTAAAGTAAAAAGTTTTGGCTTTTTCTCGCCGATTGGCATTTCGTGAAGTATAGTTTTCGGGACGTTTCAAAATAATGAAGTAGCACTTGTTAGCACTTCTTAGTCTAGTTCCAGAAAAACAGTGAAATACCTCGATTTTTCGTTCACAACATTATGATTTTCAAATTGAACATCGAACTGGGCAAACCAAATTGCAGGATTTTCTTTCGTAGACCTCGTTGTGCCCATTTTACGGCATATGCAATGGTTCTTCTAAGTCGAATCTAACGTAATTCATTTCCATATATACATATAACTATGTACAACCACAATTTGTATGGAATTATTACTTTAGGTGTTTTCAGTTAATTGTGAATAAAATCATTATTTGCTTATAAATTTTCATCACCGATTTTTTCGCCACTAAATTCCGAATAACTCCAAAACTATATAGTGGATACAAAGAATAATGTTTAGATAACTTAAAGGTAATTTTAGTCGACATCTATTGGAGTTTATCTAAATTGGACAAACCGTTGTCTAGTTATACCAGTATGACCACCTAATAAAGGAATCATATTAGTCATGCCCATAAAGAAATCAGTACCTGGTAGAACTGCTTTATTTCATTGAATGTTTATTTTATTACTCCATAGGTGGGATTATGTCGCCGTTTTGGATCACTACATAAATTCATTAAAAAATGGACAAAAAGGAGAGATAGTCAGGACTAAAAGGACTTAAATAAAAGTCAACAAATCTAAGTCAATAGGAATAAACAGAACACAGCAAAATGTAACGAATAGAGCCCGTTCGACCCAACTTTAAGCCGTCTTAAATGTTTTTTCTAGTGATTATTTTTTTTTTTATTGGTTATTATTAAATCAGCACAGAAAGTTATTCTGAATCGATTGATGTACACTGCCTGCCACTTGAATAAGGAATCACATTTTTTGGCTATTTGGATTTGGATTGGATTCTGACCCTGACATTTCAAAATCAGAATTTTTTTCTTTTTCAGAGTTATTAAGAGCCTTATCACGTCCAATTTTGAATAAAAACTATTTAAAAGCTATCAAATTAAAAATTCTCTAGCCGTTTATATTGAAAGAAATTTAAATTATAACCTTCTTGATTAATATTAAAAGAATTCCTTATTCAAGTGACACACGAAAAAGTACCACAAAAATATATGGCTTTAAATAAATGCATAATATTAGTATAACAGAATATGTATATTTTTTATTTCTTCAGGAAACTAAAGGCAACACTTTGAAATTTGGTTGCGCAAAAAATTATTTTTTTCTGAACTTTAGTTTAGGAGATATACTTAATTAAAGTTAAAAAAATGTAATTCCTTATTCAAGTGGCAGGCAGTGTATTTAAGACTGGAGAACTTTAAACCATTATTATTGAGCAACACAAATAAAAACATAAAGGCCGTAACTAAATTAAATCTAACCTCTTTTTAAAATTTGTTCATATTCCCAATATTATTACCTAAAAATTAATATAAGTATTTTTCCCTATCTCTCCCACGGTACATTCATACCAACCATATCAATCAGTCTATTTTAAGTAGAGTAGCAAACAAGGTAACGGTCTACTGTGTAAAATGCTATACACCGCACAGCGGAAACGGATGTTAACAAATGGCCAGCGGATATTATGCTGATTAGGATGCTAGAAGGTAAAATTTAAACGTGTTATTCTGCTACTGCAGTGACAAATGCTACTTTTGCTACCACATATAGTATAGATACTATACTGTTTCTATGGCTTTATTGCAAAAGTAAGATATGTAATTTCATAGAATGGTTAGAAGTGAAAAATTTTGTTTGTCATGTCTGAAATGAGATGTACTGTAAGTATTCGACATTAATGATTGTGTGTGTGTTGCCGTTTTCCAAATTGAATTCTTTTTTATGTTATTAACATTTTGAAAATTGAAATGACCTTTAGCTTTATAAGGATGTGACACAATTTAGAAAAAAAATAACAGTTAAGAATTAGCTAAGGTACTCCTAATAAGCTTACACATGAACACTTTCTCTTGAGAGCAATTTTTTCCATGGAGAGTATATTAAAAAATTTATTATAATTTAATAAAATTATACTCAGAATTTATTTAAATTCTTAACGATTAATTTAGATTAATGCATTAAAAATAATCTAATAAAATACACAAGTTCCTAATCCAATATAAGTCAATATATTCACAATTTTTTCTTTTTTAAAAGAATGGCCTGTCATTATTTTACCGCTTTATATTTTATGAACCTTTTTTGTTAAGTAAACTTTATCTATTTTTATACCTATGATTAATATTCAGTGTAAAAATCCAATAAGTATACGTAAGGTATACAAAATATATAATAACATTCAATCTAAATTATTATTTTCCTTAAGTTGTCTACCAAAAATCTTTTAGTACATTAATATATGTATTGAAAACATATTTGATATCTATCGATATTGATTTACCGTGAAAAAATATAAGTTTATTTTAAAATTTAATTAAGCAAACCGTCGTTTATTTATTTATTTTTTCAGAAACGATGGTGCCGACGATAATGTCCAATGTATATATCGACAATTCCATGAAAGAATGCCCAAAAATTTATCGAATGTCTTTCGATTTTCATAAAATAGTGTATTAATACCTATATCGAATTCAGTTTTCAATTTCGCATAACTGCGAAAACTCGCAATTTTATTTAGCTTTTTCACTTACTCAAAAACCCAAAACATTTAAAAAGTATATAACTTTAAACATTAATATCTATGGGAAGGCTTTGTGAATTTTAATATTTGAATTTTAAATATTTGAAAAAACGAAATTGCTTTTTCTAAAAATTTTAGATTTTTTAAGATATTTGGAAGGTATGGAAGCTTTAAATTAAAATAAAAGCACACATCTACTATGTACAATTTCACTTTTCTAAAACCTATTTACATTTTTTCATATAAAAAAAATTTATTTTTCTGGTATTATTATACCCTACACCACCATAACTGTTTGGGGTATAATGCGTTTGTGTTGATGTTTGTAACGCATAGAAAAAATTATCCAACACCTTATAGTATACCAATTGACTCAGAATAAATTTTTAAATCGATCTAACGATGTCCGTCCGTCCGTCCGGCTAGCTGTCCATGTAAACCTTGTGGACAAAGTACGGGTCACAATTTTAAAGATAATGCAATGAAATTTGGCACGTGGGACTTTTATGACACATGGACGAAGCCTATTGAAATTGGTTGTAATAGATCCATTATTTCACCTAGCCCCCATACAAATGTCATCCCAGAATAGAGTTTAAACACTCAAAAATGCCTTAACAATAATAATATTTTAATGAAATTCGTTGTAAAGAATTTCTCTATAAGTATCAATCTTAGTACCAAATTTTGTGTATAAGTATCAATCTTAGTACCAAATTTTATGAATTGACCATAGCTCCCATATAAACCCCTCTTCCAAAAATCACTTTAACGTGCATAAATCCCATACGAATGTTAGTATCATGTTAACATTCGACACAAATAACTTTTATGTAAATGGAAACAATATTGCCAAATTTTATGAGAATCAACCCATAATTTACTATAGCTCCCATATAAACCAACTTCCAAGAATCTCCCTAAAGTGCATAAAATCATCTAGATGTTAGTATAAACTCATTCTGTATTTGTATAATTTATTTTATATTTAGTAAAATTGGGCGCAGGTGTAATATAAGTTCCCTATATATATATATATATATATATATATATATATATATATATATATATATATTGTGGGTCATTTTTTAAAATAGTTAACTTTTATATACTAGACTAAGTAATATTTTAATTTATAGTTAACAAAAGAATTTAAATTACACTACAAGAAAAATTAAAAATTAATGAATTACAATTTTAAAAAATGCATCTATAAATTGCATTTATATTTTGGAAATATTTTTTTTTTTACGAAAATTATATTTTGAAGATGTTGATAGAATTACACAAAAGTAAGATAATATTCTTTTTAGATTACACAAAGTCAATATCTTCAATAGATATGAATATTTAAAGTTGCATACTTTTTATATATTTTTAACTTTTATGCAAATTTAAATCATTTTTTAAAAAATGAGAAAATATGTTATTTTTATATGAAAAATTTTTGAACATGTTTTCTTTAAAAATTGTACTGTACATTTGCGCTTCCCAAAAATTTTAAATTTTTTCTATTGTAAAGATTCTATAATTTTCAAATATGTTAAAAAATCAACAATTTTGAATAGCATATTTAACGAAAAATGCATTTAAAAAATTCAATTGCATTAAAATGCATTTTTAAAAATTCTTTATTATTTTTAAAACATTAGTATTAAAGTCGACATAAGCAAAATTCAAACGCCGTTTAAATCTTTAAAATTCGCAAAGCCTTCTCAGAGATAAATAACAAAAACAAACCCTCTATGATTTACAACCTCTTACAATAACCATAAATCATTACACATTCGACATATCCTTTCAACTTAGTCTAACAATGATTGATGGAAAGGTTAGTAATGCCATTACGGAAACATCTTTTTTTTTGGAATCACAGTTTTCGGATATTGATAAAGCAAGGAGTATTAATGAAGAATTTCTGTCTTTCGGAATATCTTCACTTCATGCCAGAATACGATTCATCTAGCATTTTCTGCACATTTAACAAAACCTACCAGAAACAACGAGGATTTAAAAACATTTAGAATATCTGAAAAAAGTAGAATCCAGGATGAATTCAGAGAAGAGATGATATTAAACATCGACAAACCTCTGCCGACTTTTGGTAATACAAATGATGGAAACACAGCAAAAAGGTTTTTCGGAAATTTCGAAGCTACATCAAAAATTACTGGTATTAATAAAGAGTTACTTGAAAGGACTAACATACTATTAATGGCAATTAATAGTAAGCACAAAATTAACTCTGCTCGATTTGGAGAATATGCAACAATAATATATAAACTACTTGTTTAGATAACACCAACAGTACATAAAGTATTGTGCCATGGCGAAATTATAATTAAACGAAATATTCTTCCACTTGGAGAGCTTACAGAAGAGGCTCAAGAAGCAAAAAACAGAGATTTTAAGCACGTTCAATTATTCAGGTCCAGGAAATGCTCCAGAACGTCACAAAACAAGGATATTTTTAATAGCCTATTGTTATCATCAAGTCCTGTATTATCATCAATGAAAAAACGTTGGATTTATTATGAGCCTTTATCAACTCAAAATACTGAAGACTTGGAGGACCTTTATTATCTTTTAGATATGTATGTATACAGATACAACAGATTATTTTATAGAAAATGAGTAGTATAAGTTTAAAATATTAGAAAAATTGTCTACATAAATTTAATGTAAATAAGTAATAAAAAATCGTATTAGAAATAGAATACTTATTAAGGAAGATGATAAATACCAAAAATAATAATATAGATTAAGTTAAAATAGACATTTTTTGTTTGTTTTTTTATTTTAAATTCATTAATAGAAATATATGAATGCTTAGAAAAGGATAAAGATTTACTTAAATTTGGGAAATGTGGCAACCCTATTAAAAATAAAAAATTTTTATTAATCATTTTTATAAAAATATTTTGTGTATATTCATAATTTTCTAAGAATTCTTCACGCAAAGCTAAAGGCAAAAGTTGCAAGTTTGTAAAAATATAGTAATATATACAATAAATTGGAAATATAAAAGTTTAAAGGCACATCTTTCTGAAATGAGGCATGATATTGACTTGAATATTTTTGCGAAAGATCGGAAATTATATATGCTAAAGGCTTAAGCTTAATTTGGAATACATATTTTTAAAATTTTTATCGCTATTTAGAAATAAACCAAACAAAAGGCACAATTTGGGGTTTTTAGAGAAAATACAAATTTTTTAATTGTAACAACATATTTGTTTATAAAGATATCTTAATGAAACTTGCAAGAAATATGGATCTTATTAATATAAATAAAAGTGTGTTAACTAAATTTCAATCAGGGGTAGAGTTTTCCTGAATACCCAAAAAACTAATGAAAATTCCCAAATTTTTTTTTTTTACATTTTTGGCTATAGAATCTACATTTTTCCGAAATCCCGTAGATTTTGATTTAAAACTTTTAACAACATATTGAAGATTCCTAAAATATATTCCGCTTGTCGTTTTGGGATTTGAGAAAATATGGTCTAAAATAAAACTTTCATATAAAATGAGTCGAATTCTGGAGGGTGTGTAACATGGCCAGTTGAGTTATTGGGCTTGTTTTTTATCTTAAAGTCATATCTGTGAAGTTACCTTTCAGAAAAGTGCAAAATAATTATATGTTACTAAAAAAAATTTTATTTTAGATAGAAAAGAGTGTAGATACTTTCTTTTTTGCAATTTTCAAATTCAAAATCGTTTATTTTTGGACTCGGTAAAGATATCGACTTCAAATTTAGATCAAGCAACAATTTTCCGGCTTTAAAAGGACTTGAATTTATCCAGAAGCATCGAATTTTTATAGGTGATGAAAAAGGGAGCCACTATAATAATCGAAACTAGGAAAATCGACACCAAAGTCAAATAACCATGGCACCCAAGTAATGCTCTATATTTAATGGGATCTCTTATGCGTTGCTAAAACAGTTAAAATGTAATATATTTTTCTTTGGCTACCCTGCAAACATTTTTTTACTCACTTTACATTTGTATTATTAAAGAATTCAAATATATCTGAAGGTCTTCGCGGAAGGGTCTCCGCGCATTTCTTATTGCCACAGAAATGCTGTTCTAATTCTGTTAGTCTCTAGGTGGTACACCTCCATTTTCTATATATCTGATTTCCTGGCACTGACTGTGTTCCAAATTATGGCAGAATCTATAATTTCTATATATATATATATATATATTCCAATGAGCATTTAAATCGAGCTGAAACATTTAAAATCGAGTTGAAACTGATCTAATTTATGGCTCTAGTATATATTAAATCGATTTATTGTTTCATATACATAAATAATGTCCCTTTTATTTCTAATTTTCAATTAATTCGCTACTTCCATAATTAAATTTAAACCAAAATGTCGAAAATACGAGCGCTAACTTCGAAAAATGGCACACTCGAATTAGCTTTACCAGTAGGGCGCCCAACATGTTAAAATTTGCGACTTGGCAGAGTTATTACTAGCTATTGCAATTATCGTTGGCTTTGTTAAAGCTGAATTTACAGTTATTAATTATACGATATGTTAAGTGAAAAATTGTAAGATACTTAACATTTTAGTTTTCTTTAAAAAACCAAACAAAATTTTAATTTGGCGATTTTTGACGATTTCTGATTAACAATTTGGCGACATGGGATCAAAGAAATATGACAATCGTGGTGGCAGCTGCTATTATGGTGGCTGCTATTTTTATGGTGAACTTTGGTATTTTGCTTGTGCTTGCTGCTAGTGTTGTGGTTTTGTTCTGGTGGCTGCTGGTGTAGTGGTGGCGGCTGCTGTTGTGGTGGTTTTTAATATTGTGCTTGCTGCTATTGGTGTTTTGGTAACTTCTGATGTTGTTGTGATAGCAGTTTAGGATGTGGTTGCTGCTGCTGTTATCGTAGCTATTGCTGAAGCTGTGTTCGTCGACGTTTGCGCTGCAGCCGGCGATTGCTGGCAGCATAATTATTGTAGATATAGCGAATGTTATTGGAATAATTAGGCTAGGTATATATATATATATATATATATATATATATTGTTACGTTCTTACCTTTTAAAAACGGCCGTTTATTTCCTTTAAATAAACCGGTAATTTGATTGCAAATAACATCAGTTTAGTAGTTTAAAAATTTTAACGACTCTTTATTTTATTTAAAAATGTACAACAATAACAGTTTAAATAGTCATTTGCGTTCTAATATAAACACACACTTAAATTACACACTTTATACAACACACTTTAATAATGTACAAGATTATACAGCCAAGGCAGTTAATTTGTCTTTACTTAACGACGCTTCCAATTAAACTGACTCAATGGTGTTCTCACGGCCAATTTATATACACTGTATTACCTACTAGATGTTTCTTGAAAGCTCTATTTCTTTCTACAATGTTCTTAACGGACAAACTAGAGCTTTTGATGTTAATGTTAGCAGCTTAAACATTTAGTGTTGCCATACTTAAAAACAATGGTGAAAGCTTTTTATTCAATGTTGTATTTAAACCAGCCGTTAAAACCGTTATATTTGAATTCAAGTACAATTTCGTAACACTGCCCCCGCTTAAGCCTGTTCGCCCCGAATAGGCACGAATTCAATTTTCCCATAGGCAGCTAGTCGTTCTAGATGTACGACCTTCATTTTAGATCTTGGGCTCTTTTCTTTCCGTATTCTGTACACCACGTCGTTTAATTTCTTAATCACTTTGTATGGTCCATCCTAATGGGTTTGTAGTTTGGGAGACAGTCCTTTCTTACGTTGTAGGTTATACAACAGTACAAGCTGGCCTTCGTTAAATCCTTCAGAATTCGCTGCTCGATCGTATCTGGCTTTCATTTTATCGCTGGTCATTTTTATTCGTCTGCGTACGAATTCATGTAGTTCGTTCAGGACATCTTGCTCTTGGGAAGTGTTTTCCTTATTTGTTGATGAGGGCTTAATACCGAATTCCAAATCACCAGGCAACTTGAGTTCTGTCCCGAAGACAATTTTGCAGGTGTTCGAGAAGATGAGTCATGAACAGCAGATCTGTATGCCAATAGAAATTTCGGTATGTATTCATCCCAGTCCTTCTGATGTGCACTGACCACATTTCTTAAATATTCCTCCAGAGTGCGATTGAATTTTTCGATCATGCCATCAGATTGAAGATGCAGTGGCGTTGTTCTGGTTTTTCTTATTCCGTATAAATAGCACATTTTCTTGAATACGGAAGATTCAAAATTTCTACCCTGATCAGAATGCAACTCCAGTGGAACACCATAGCGGTACACCACAAATACACTTATAACAGTTTTAGCTTCTTGATCAGGTATGGCATATACCTCTGGCCATTTGCTGAAATAATCCATAACCACTAGAACGTAACGATTTCCGGCATCACTGACGGGGAAAGTTCCTGCTACATCCATTTCAATCCGCTCGAATGGCGCGCCTGAGTTATACTGCTGAAGTTGTCCACGACTTCTTCTTACTGGGCCCTTCGCTGCTATGCATTGTGAACAATTGGCTACCCAATCGGCTACTGCTTGCTGACAACCCACCCAATAAAAGCGTTGTTTTAACTTTTCTAAGGTTTTTGTCACACCAAGATGACCACCACTGGGACCGTCATGGAACTCTTTCATTACTTCGTTTATTTTAGAGGATGGTACTACATTAAAATTTTTCACTGTTTTACCGTCAGCACTTTCCAATATGCGGTATAAGTAGCCATTTAACAACTGTAGACTCTTCCATAGGGCCCAATATGATTTCATTAGTGGACTTTCGGCAGATATTTCATTGCGGGCTGGCCTTCTACCTTCTTCTTTTGCCGATATTATTTTTGCCAGTATGGGGTCATTTCTTTGCGCTACCGACCAATCTTCACTGAACTCTATACGCATTAGTCGAACATCGATGATACATTCCTTTTCCTCAGTTTTTGTACGGTTTTTGCAGAGCCGTCTTGACAGCGCGTCCGCATTGCCGTGTTTCAAACCCTTCTGGTGCTCGATGCTAAAATCATAGCTCTGAGGCCGCTCTATTCAACGAGCCAGTTGTCCTTCAGGTTGTTTAAATTGCAGCAACCACCTGAGGGCAGAATGATCGGTTCTCAGTCGGAAGTGTTGGCCATACAGATATTTGTGGTAATGCTTCACACACTCTAATACTGCCAAAAGTTCTCGTCGCGTTACGCAGTAGTTTCTTTCAGGCTTCGAAAGCGTTCGGCTGAAGTATCCAATGACCCTTTCAGTACCACCGACTACTTGTGAAAGTACACCGCCTATTCCGTATCCGATCGCATTGCTATCTACCACAAATGTTTCTCCAGATATAGGGTATGACAAAATTTGTGCCGTACATAATAGATCCTTGAGCTTCTGGAATGCTAGTTCTTGTGCTTCACACCATTGGAATGATTGTGACTTCTTGGTCAGCTCATGTAAGCTTGCGGCTACATTGGCGAAATTCGCGACAAATCGTCTGTAGTATGTGCAAAGGCCAAGAAAATTATGCAATTCGTGGAGATTTCTCGGACGTGGCCAGTTCTTTACAGCAATTATCTTATCCTCATCTGTTGATATTCCGTCTGCTATTACGCGATGTCCCAAATATTTGACTTCTTTCTGGAACAACGCACACTTCTTTATACTGAGTTTGAGTCCAGTCGCTGATATTCGTTTAAGGACTTCTTCAAGGTTATGCAGATGTTCATCAAAAGTCTTACACATGACAATTATGTCATCGAGGTACACCAAGCATGTCTTCCCGTGAAGTCCTGGAGCATTGCAGAGTCCAAATGGCATCACATTAAACTACCATAACCCATCACTCGCGCTAAAGGCGGTTTTTTCTTGTCTTTTTCTGAAATCTCTACCTGCCAATAACCACTTTGCAAGTCCAATGTGGAGAACCATTGTGTTCCAGCTAGTGTATCCAGGGTGTCGTCAATTCTTGGTAACGGGTAGCTGTCTTTCTTGGTGACGTCATTCAGTTTTCTATAATCGACACAAAATCTATTGCTGCCGTCTTTCTTCTTAACTAAAACAACAGGCGAGCACCAAGGACTTGAAGATGGTTCGATTATACCGTTCCGCTCCATTTCATTGATCAACTCCTTCACTTCAGGAACACTTCTGGGCGCCTGCTTTATTGGTCTCGCTTCGCCAGTAATTATTTGATGCTTTACAATTGCCGTTCTACCATGGCTTTGACTTTTTATGGCGAAGACGGAGCTATATTTCTTCAGAATCTGTTTGGCCTTATTTCTGTCTGGCGGCGCTAATCCTTCTACCCATTTCCCCACATATTCCGCTAGTAGCTCGTGTTCTTTGGTGGATTCATTGGCAGGTTGCGGGTTTTTCTCGCAATTGATTACTGCCTCTGGCTTAACGACTTTTTCATAGCTGGACAGGTTAAGCATTCTTACTGGAACTATTTTGTTGCAGGGTTTAACGAGAGCTTTTGCTGTTACAAGATCACTTGTTATTTTTGCTGGTTCTACCACCCACAAACTGTTGTCCTCACAATCTCCCTCCATACGAGCCCATACTAAAGTTTTTGACCGTGGTGGTAGCTTCTGATGCTCGACGGTAACTAGCTTTCTTACTTGAGTCCTATTTTCATATCCGAGGTCAAGGGGAATCTCCATATTTCGCCAAATCATAACTTTTTGTCCCATATCCAAAGGAATGCCATGGCTAATCATGAAATCAGCACCAATGATGACTTCGTCCACAATGTCGGCAACAATGAATACATGATTGACGGTAACGTTGGCAATGGTTAATTTCACATTTACTTTACCATAGACCGTGGCCGGCTCCCCAGTAGCTGTGCGCAGGCTTACCCCACATAATGGTTCAATTGTTTTCTTGACTAAATCTGGCCTGACGATAGACTGTAAAAACGTGCTTCTGACCGTTGATGTACCCCGAAGCAGTAAGATTGCTATTTTTCTGTTGCATTACGGATATGGAGATGGTGGGGCCCTCAGGTGTGGGAGCTAGCTCTTTCCCCATAGTACCAGGTCGTTTAAAGTTTAAAGGTGATTCTTGTAATGATTTGACTGCCGGTTATTTCCTTGAAGCGAGGCAGATCTGTTTTTTTTTTCTTGGTGCTTTGCTGTTTCGCTGAATATGACCCGATTTACCACAGTTATAACATCTTACTCTGTCTTTACTTTGCTTATCATTAAACGCCTCCAAAACTTTTTTAATTCGTCGACTATATTTCTCTCATTATCAGCAACAACTTCAACATTTCTTGCGCCAGTGCGAATGAGACGGTTTCAGTAAATTATGGTTTAGGTGTGGCACAAACCGCGTGTTTTATTTCAGGATCGCGAATGCCATTAACAAATGCCTATATCTCGAAACGGTCCAAAAACGGGCTGTTTTCCCCTGGATAAGTAAGCTGCAGCAAACGTTCGATTTCCAACGCAAAGTCTTGTAGCGTCTCATTGGGCTTATGCACTCTACCACGCAATTCAATTCGGTATAGTTCCTTTTTATGTTCACCAGCGTACTTACGTTGTAGCGCCTCCATTATATAATGCCGTCCACTCTGCTGTTTATAACTTCCGAAATTTGCTGAAGTTTTTCCTCTGTCGCTCTAGAAGTTTCTTGAAATTTCATTTCGATTATTTTATTTTCTTCTTTAACTTCAGCAAGTAGTTTCTCGTTATTTGCTTTAGAAGTTTCTTGAAATTTCATTTCCATTATTTTATTTTCTTCTTTGACTTCAGCAAGAAGTTTCTCGTTATTTACTTTAGAAGTTTCTTGAACTTCTTTAAATCGCTCCATCAAAGCAGCAAACATTATGGATAAATCCATGCTTGTTGTGGCACGGGTAGAAACTTCCATTTCTTCTTTATACTCGAATTCGTAAGTTCCGATGTCAATATTACGTCGCTTGAATTCATCTATCAGCCTCTTTTTTAATTCTGCTTTATTACCAACTGTAGGTAACTCCAACTTATTCAATTCTCTCTTAAGTTGCTCCACTTTCAGCTCTTCAAACTTCATGACTGCATATTATTTTGCAATCCCACTTCTGACACCAATTGTTACGTTTTTACCTTTTAAAAACGGTCGTTTATTTTCCTTAAATAAACCGGTAATTTTATTGCAAATAACAGCAGTTTAGTAGTTTAAAAATTGTAACGACTCTTTATTTTATTTAAAAATGTACAACAATGACAGTTTAAATAGTCACTTGCGTTCTAATATAAACACACACTTAAATTACACACTTTATACAACACACTTTAATACTGTACAAGATTATACAGCCAAGGCAGTTAATTTGTCTTTACTTAACGACGCTTCCAATTAGACTGACTCAATGGTGTTCTCACGGCCAATTTATATACACTGTATTACAATGTTCTTAACATAATGTCTACATTAGAGATTTGTTTATCAAGACAAACGTCAAACTTAACGCGAATTTGTGGAAGGTGGCATCAGTTGCACAAAAACAGCAATATGGCGTATTCATTATTGTTTTTTATATATGCAGTTTGACAACTATAACAACCCAAAATAATAATCAGCTGTTTAACCAAGGCTACCTTGTATATATTCGCACTGATTTTGACGTTTGTTTTGATATAAATTTGCCTAATGTAGACACTGGATAACGGACAAACTAGAGCTTTTGATGTTAATGTTAGCACCTTAAACATTTAGTGTTGCCATACTTAAAAACAATGGGTAAAGCTTTTTATTCAATATTGTACGTTTAGAACTATGTTAATAATTTTTACAGCTATGTTAACTGCTGTTAACATAAACGAAAATGCCTAGAAGCATTGAGATAGATTTAAACCAGCCGTTAAAACCGTTATATTTATATATATATATATATATATATATATATATATATGTAATATTAATTACAAAAAATTAAAAATTAATTAAAAAATAGAAATATATAAAACAAATTACATACCTCTTTTTGACTCGATCATTCACGAAATAATAAATAATTTAGTGTTGGAAAATATCATAAATTAAACATATTTTAAAGCTATTAGCAACACTTTTCTTTTTAACGAATTTCAACTAAAAAAAGGAAAATGTTTTCCAAAATAGAATTAAATTTGATATACAAAACAAATAATAAATAATTTTCAATAATAAAGACACATCATTTGAAAAAAATTTGTAATAGAAAAAATATTAAAGATATAAGAGTAAATGTTTTATCAATTCAAAAATAATATTATATGCCATTTATACCAACCAAAAAATAATCGTTTTCTGTAAAAACTAAAAATTCACATTGTTTACATATCAGTTTTTACCTCTATGTAGTTTTCGTTGACGTAACCTAGTAACGTCAAAATCAGTACGAATGTTACAAGGTAACCTTAGTTAAACAGCTAATTATTATTTTGGTTTTACAGTTGTCAAACTGCATATTTAAAAAACAATACAGAATACGCCGTATTGTTGTTTTTGTGCAACTGTTGCCACCTTCCACAAATTCGAGTTAAGCTTGATAAAAAATTTTCTAATGTAGACACTATGTAAACAATCTTAGACAGCTTTTTAATTCACTTGTATTTTATTTGGATTTTGTAAGAAAATGTTTTTTGATTGAATTTTAAAATAAATTTATTGCAAAAAATGTATTAATAAATGAAAATGTTTCTAAAACTTTCAAATTTTCCATTTCATTCGTATATGAAAGTTTAATGTTATGAAAGATTTGAACAGGCTGTATCATAAATAATTATTTTAGTAGGTTTTAATTGGTTTTTGATTTGTATGGAAAACGTAAAAAATTAATATAATTGTTCATTCAAAAACCGAATGAAGCTAAAAACTATTAATTTTCGTTTAGTGCAAATGTCATATTAGATAAAGATTTTAGAATTTAGAAATTTGTTAATTGTTCGTAAAATGTAATATAAATATTTATATTGTATTACTTAATTATAAAATTATATATTATAAATATTTTGGAAATGAATGTTGACAACATTGATTTAATTGTGTTGCAAATATATTGGTCGCCATTATTTTAACAAGGATGACTATGCAATTGGATATATTGTTTCAATCAGTCCCTTATTATTACTAACCAGTGTTGTCGACTTTTAGATTTCAAAGGGATAAATGCAAAAAATATATTAGTCTATTAAATTTTATGTATTAAATATGTTGTTCGTGATAAAAGAAATTTTATTTACCTTAAAGTATAGTCGAAAAAATTAAAACTTGTAATTATTAATGATGTTGTCATTAAATTTTTTGATTTACAAAAAAAAAAAAAAAAAAAAGCAAAAATAAATTCATGATTGGAACTTTTAAAATCATTATTTTTATTTATTTTTTAAAATTAATAAATTATTGCACATAACTTGAAATTTAGTACATATTTGAAAAAAATTTTAAGAATTTCCAAAATATTTATTTACTGTTGACAATTATTATATGTAATTAAAAATTTAAACTTATATTGTACTTATTTTTTAATATTGACCCTGAAAAATAAATGATATCTACATATGTATGTATTTTAAAAAATAAGAAAAACTTATTTCGGCATTTTTTTGCACGATTATATGTATTATATATTTTAATATATATTATATTTTGCACGATTGATTTTTTATAGTCTCTAGGTGGTATACTTCCATTTTCTATATGTCTAATCTCCTGGCACGGACTGTGTTCTATGGTGTAGCAGAATCTATAATTTCTATTTTGCAAAATGGAGGTCGAGCGATTTTTTGCATAATTGACTTTTTATAGTCTAGTTTATAGAATGTGGAAACAGTTGCACTAAAATAACAAAAAGGCGATTTCGTTTATGTTTTCTATATGAGCAGTTTGACAGCTGTAAATGCCTAGAATAATAATCAGCTGTTTCCTATTACACATTCGTAATGATTTTGACGTTTGTCTTGATAAAAATTTGTCTAATAAAACACTATGTTATGTTTACCTTTCAGCCGACTATGAACCGCCTCCAACAATATTTGCAAAATCCGCCGCCGTTAAAATTGTTCGGCGCAGATTTGTGTTGACATTTTGCAAACAAATTTGCACGCCGCAAACTGTCAGATTAAGATAAATTTTTAAAAATTTAAATTAAAAGAGAAATATAGCACGTATCGCAGAACTTTATTCCTAGTTCACAACAAAGTAATACAATTATTTAAGAATTTAAGACTGAATTAGGCAAAAGAGAAAAGAAAGTAACAACATGTCTTTGGCATTCCAAAATGCAGAATCCGTAAAACAGGCTCTGTTCGAGGAACTACAAAATCTTTTAAGTTCCGAAACCAATGTGCGACAATCTGCTGAACAAAGAATGAAGCAGTTGGAATTCACTGAAGGTTAGTTTAAATAAATATTAATACTCATTTGCTTACCGTAGAGGGTGGGGTTTTTTCTCAACTCAAATGTGTATTTTGTTGTTACTTATTCGCGATGTTAATTTTTCATTTTAAGGTTATGGCGTATATCTTTCCGAATTGATTATGAATCAATCGTTTGATTTACCCTTACGGCAAATTGCCTGTATTATGTTGACACGTTATGTGGAAAATCATTGGGGTGAATGCGATGAGGAAGGCAATCCCAATGAAGCCAGTGCTGGCGGAGTGGCTACTGAACAAGCCAAACGCACCATACGCAATATTTTACCCAATGGTCTATACGATCCTAATTCCAAAATAAGACTTTCTGTAGCGCATACCATCTCTACAATTGCCGCCACCGATTGGCCTGGTGTTTGGACTGAATTGTTTGATATTATCATAAAATGCTTAGGTGGCAATGAAAATTCCATACATGGTGCCATGCAAATATTACAAGATTTTTCTTATGATGAGAAACAAATTAAAGAACTTGGTCCTGTTATTATTTCCGAAGTTTATCGTATATTTGAATCTGAGCAAAATTATTCGATAAAAACTCGTACATCTGCCATAAAAATTCTTAAGCCGTTGTTTGTTTCAATCAGTGTTAATATTATGGATAAACAGGAACAGGCTTCTATGATGAATACGATATTAACAAATTTTATGGACAAATTAACGCATTATCTATCAATGAATAGTGGCGATTCTTCGAATTTTATGTTGCGCACGGAAATTGTTAAAAGTAAGTACAATTTATTTATTAGAAAACTCATGGTAATTTTCGTCTGTGACCAAAATATATTTATACAGTTGGACCGATGATGCCAAGTTAGCCCTATGCGGGTTAGATTTAGCCCGTTTTTAGTAGTCAAAAACTCAAAAAATAATTTTTTGTTCGAAACTAAAAAACTCACAATTAACAATTTTCTTTTAGCATTTTTTTCTCTTTTTTATTATTTTTTTTTTTTTTTTTTTCAAAAATAGAAAATTATTTTATTGGGGTAACTTTATTTTTTTAAATTTTATTTGACAATGTGTGTACAAATTTATCCTTATATTTGTGTGAAAGACTAGTATCAAAATTTATCCATTTTAAAATTTTATTTTTAATTTAAGTAAAAATGTTCATAATCTTAAATAATTTACAAAAACAATCGAATCAAAGTTAAATTCCAGTACTAGAGTTGAATGCATGCATTGTACATTGTTTTTATGAGTTATGGTTTTATATGCCATTTACACCAAACAACAAATAGTTCACAAATTATAAATTTATTAGGTTTTATATGCCATTTACACCAAATAACTAGTAGTGTTTGGTTTTATTTGGTTTTTGAATAAAATACTCAAATTTTAAAAGGTACTATTTTTCAAACAAAATTTTCAAAAAATTGATTAAAAACAATTCGTGTAAGAAAACAATAGCTATTAAAAATAGTACCAATTAAAAAGAAATACCATTATACATAAAATAGATATGTATGATTAAAATGATTTTTCGGATTTTATTAATATTTCTGCAAAATGAACAATATGAGAATTTGGTAAGAAATGTCTTTAGGACGCGCATTTAATGACGTAACAAAAATTTGAGGCTAGGTCTAAATGATTCCAAAATTTTGTAATTTTGGATATTTAAATTTTTTGCATATAAATATTTATTTTTTTCTTGTGACCAGCGTTGCCAAAATGATGGTTTTATAATATTTTTGATATGACCTAAATATGTTTTGATGATTTGTTTTTACAAAATATTATTTTTATTTGAATTACATAAGCCAAATTTTTAAGGAATCATTGCGATTTCGTAGAAGATTTAATTAAAATTTATACAACTAATTTTTGAGTAATATTTGCGTGTGGTTTGTATTCTTTTGACGTACGTACATATGTATATTGATGTATATATTGATACGTAATCATAGATAAGTTTTTATTCGTTCACTGTATGTTTTATTTAGCTTTTCTCCAGTGTCAAAAATGGAGTGTTATATGGCTCTTCACTAGGACATACATAGATTAAGTAGGCAATAATACTTCCGTAAGTTCTATTATATGACCGAAGTCTTCTAGGCCAAACGTCAATTGTCAACGTAAAATAATTTAATGCACCTACAAGAGTGAGAATTAAAGGTTTAAAATTTGTAAGATAATAATCTTCAATCGAGTGGATATAGTATTTCCTTTCAAATTGCTCTTTTGTAATAATTTGAGTCCGATGTTAATTTATGAATATAGTGCTTGTATAGGACTTTGAAAACTGATTATCGACGTATTTTTGGTTTTTATTAATTTTTTTTTTTTTTTTTTTATCCAAAGTTCACTTAAATTGAATCTTCCTAAAGACTACTCCCAAGAACAAATGTTTTAATCTGTAAACAGGTTGTAATTCGAATATATAAAACAAAAGCTCGAATTTATACGATTTATACATTGAAAATGTTTTGATTCATACGATATAAAAATCAGTTTTGTAAAAATTATTTTTCTAATATTGGAGATTTAACCGTATAACAAAACTTATCAGAATCAGTTGAAATTATAAATAGTAATTTTGATAATTGTTAAAACTAAATTGTCCACTGGTTTTTACTCTTTTCTGGCAGAAAAATTTGATATGGCAAAAAGTGGTTAGAAACTATAGCTAGTATTCGAGATTATTAATTTTTTTGACAGGCGATACGTCATGTCAGATAAGTGGTTCCAAGTAACAATTTCGAGAATTCCTCTTTATTAAAAAATGCCTAAATTATTTGTAAGATTTTTTGTTAGATAGATGTATAGATAGGGGAGGTTGATGTGACACACTTATTGTATCACATCTCAAACCAATATCGGTCCATTGTGAGTCCCTTCAATAGTAATAGATAGAATAAAAAGTCCCTTCAATAGTAAGAGATAGAATAAAAAGAAAAAATTAAGAAAATAGTGATAAGAGGAAGAAAATAAAAAAGTTATTAGAGGTATACCTCTAATTTCCACTGAGCCAACCAATTCCCATAACCATGCTACTGGTTTTGGGAATTGGTTTGACCGTAACTCCCCCTAAAATCGTTCACTGGATTGTAAAAAAATATTCTGTCAAATATTATTTAAATCGGATATCGTTAACTCGTGCCGCATCGGACTTAAAATTTATATGGTGCGTTATTTATATGACTTTTTACAGTTTTTAGAAAAATTATGCTACCAAATACTTTGCTTTGTAACAATATGTTAAAAAATCGTAATCTATATATAATTATATATAAAACGAAACATAAAAGGAAAAAAATAAGTTAAAAAATGTTAAACTTATTACGAATTCCCCAGACCGTTAATGTATTTTTGACGACTTGTGTAAGGATTGTACCAACAAATTTTGAATTCTTTGAGAAATGTTTAAATGAAATTCTATTTTTAAATAATTTGAACCATTATTACTGAAACATACTTTTTGTATTTCTAGGATCATTCAAACCACTTTCCATGCTTGGTTGAAAAGTGTAAATTTTTTTAAGACTGTTTAAAAACTCCAATTTCAAACATTTAAAAACCTTTGTCAAATAAATCTATATATATATAAATGGTGTAAAAAATGTATAGTAATTTATAAAATGAGAACGGCTGGGCCGATTTCTGTAAAATTTTTTGTCAGTTGTTCGTATTTTCGAGAAGAATGTTTTTACGGAAGAAAAAATCCCTCCGGAAAAGTCGGAAAATTGGAAAAATAGAGTTTTTGTATGAAATTTTGTGTGAAATTATTCCTTAAAGGCTTTCCAAATCAAACAATAGAAAGTTCTTAGTGAAATCATGGAAAATTGCGGAAAATGCGAAATGCGGAAAATTGGAATATCTCTCCGCAAAAGTCGGAAAATTGGAAAAATCGAAAATTGTTTTTTTTTTTTTTTTTTTTTTTTGTATGAAATTTTGTATGCAATTATTTCTTAATGCCTATCCAAATGAAAAAAATAGAAAGTTCTCAGCCAAAATACGATAGATGGCGTTATACATTGACTTAGACTTTGCGCAATCTGACAGGTGACATTTTGGGATTGTAATCTTCTACAGTAAACTAGAAGTCTGTGCGATTAATCTCGAATTTCCCTGTTTTTCGCACGGTCAGCTCGTTGCATGTTCGCGTGTTGGGAAACCGTCTTTATTTTTTTTTTTTTGCGCCTGAAAACAAATCGAAAAACATTTTTCATCAGATCGCTCTCTACTGATTCCATTCAAATAAATAACATTGAAATTTTAAATATTTGTGTTGTATTATTACTCTAAAGTTTGTCTGAAGGCCTAAAATTGGGGCGAGGCGAAGTTCGCTGAGTCCGCTAGTTTAAAATAACTTTCTAATAAAACTCTGTGTGTTAATAGAAAACACCATGGGAAATAAATTAAAAATAGCATTTCGTTTAAACATTTCTCAAAAAATTAAAAATTTGGTTGTACACTTCTTATACAAATGGTCTAAAACACATTAACGGTCTAGGGAATTCTTAATGACTTTAACATTATATGGAAATTACGATTTTTTAAAATATTGCTACAAAGCAAAGTAATTAATGGCTAAATTTTTCTAAAAACTGTAAAAAGTCATATTTTCCCCACGTAAACACACCATACAAACTTCAGGTCCGATGCGGCACGTGTTAACGATATCCAATTTCACTAATATTTCACACAATATCTTTTTACAACTCAATAAACGATTCTAGGAGGAGTTACGGTCAAATTTTGTCTTTAAGGCCAATGCATGATATAAACTCTTAAAATAAAAATGATATAAACTCTTAAAATAAAAAATTCTGATTTTGAAATCTCCGGTTAATATAGAAAAAAAACATTAATAGAGGAAAGACAGTTGCGTACAATTATTTAAATAACGTGGAAAGATATGGCAAAAACATGAAAGGGCGGAAGAAAATGGCAACAACACCAAAAGAAAGACGAAAAATTCTTTGAATTGCATCAGATTCAGCCATGTCGCTACCAAAAATACGTGAAAAAAGTGGATTCAGTGCCAGTCTAAGAACAGTGCACCGTATTTAAAGTCATAGTCCGACGAAAACTGCAAAAAAACCAACACTAAATGAAAAACGCAAATCACAACGTCTACAGTTTGCCAAAAATACAATGACATGATCCGACAAATGGTTTGAAGTTGTATTTTCCGATGAAAAAAAGTTTAATATTAATGGTCCCGACGGGTATAACTATTACTTCCATGACCTAAATAAGGAGGAATAATTTTTGAGCGGCAGATATGTCGAGAGGGCGGAATAATGGTATGGGATGCCATTTCGTATTATGGTACCATAGAATTGGTTTTTGTATCCAACAAAATGACTGCAACGACTTACAAAAACATTCTGGAGGAAGCATTTCCAAAATTTAATGATTTCTTTGGACCCATACCTTGAACGTACCAACACGACAACGATCCGATTCATACCGCCAGAGCAGTAAAACAATGGATTAATCAACAAGGTGTTCAACTTTTGGATTGGCCCCCGTATTCACCAGACCTGAATCCAATGGAAAATGTCTGGGGTTGGCTTGCAAGAAAAGTTTAAGAAGGAGGAAAACAATTTGAGACGATAGAATCCTTAAAGAATGCAATGACGGAAGCATGGAGTTCAATTTCGCTAAATTACTTAGAGTCATTATACAAGTCGATGCCAAAAATGGTGGCAGCACTCATTACTAATTGAATGCTAGAAGATAATAACTTTCATTTTTATAACCTAAAATTTAAAAATAAATTACAGTTTGCTAGTTTTAAAATATTCCTTATTTAAGTGACACGCGAAAAAGTACCACAGAAATACATGTCTTTAATTAAATGCATAATTTTAGTATAACAAAATATATATATTTTTTATTTCTTCAGGATACTAAAGCCAACACTTTGAAATTTGGTTGCGCAAAAAATTATTTTTTTTCTGAACTTTAGTTTAGGGGATATACTTAATTAAAGTTAAAAAAAGTGATTCCTTATTCAAGTGGCAGGCAGTGTATATTCTTACTTAAACAAATTAATTTATAAAAATTTTAGATAAATTAATGAAAAGAACAAAAAAAAATAAAGAGTTGGAGGTATGCAGAACATCCGAAGAACATTTGCCCAGAAAACCGTTCAACAATAAACATTGAGATTGGAAAAAAGTGCAATCTCAACGAACGCAAGGTACCAATATGTGCGTGTAACGAAATGATTTTTCGGTTATAGACAGACGGATGGAAGTCGTTAAATCGACTCAGAAAATGATTTTGAGTATCAGTATACTTCAAGTGGTATTAGGAATATTTTTCTGTGCGCAAACACATAATACCGCAGCCACATATGGTGGTATAGGGTATCACAGGCACTTTACATAATTTAGAAAAGCAGGTCATATAGTGCTAGTTATGGCAAAAACAAGTAAAGTTACCTTATGTGCATACACTATGATGCACCGAACCATTGTGTATGAGAATTTTTAGGTATTTTCGAAATGTTCAATGTATTTTATATGTATGTATATAAGCTTCGAAGAAGTTCATATTTATTGAATTTGACACAATAAATAAAAAAACTACACATTTTAATAAAAAGTGCATTCATTAAAATAACGTAATTCTATCTAAAATTCCATTTTCACTCCATAAATAACAGACGAAACTACAGCCCAAATTTCATGCTTTATCATTAATTTTGGGATATATACTCTTATAAATAGATTATGAACCAATTCTAAAATATTTGTTAAAATATACCCATTAAATAGTACAATTACACATTTTTAATAAAAAATACATTTCATTAAAAAAAAAAAAAAAATATATATATATATATGTATATATATATATATATATATATATATATATATGTATATATATATATATATATATATATATATATATATATATATATATATATATGGCTTACAAATGCTTACAAAAAGTTTAAATTTACTGGAACTACCTTCTATTTTTTATACCATGGGCCAAGGAGCACATTTTACAAATTCAAAAATATTGATAATTTTTTATCTTATATTAATTTCAATTAAAAATATTTCTTAAGTATGCTGAGATCTTACAATAAAAAGATCATTAAAAAGATTAAATATTTAATTTTGACATTTTTAAGTTCACATCAATGAAAAACATAATTTTAGAAGAAAAAATAATAATAATAAATTAATTATATACATATATTAGAAAATTTTACGATTTGTGTTAGATAAGCTAATAGCTTAGTTTTAAAAACGTTGTAAAAGAAAGAAAATATTCTTAAATCGTGTGGCAAATGATTCAAATATGGAACAAGTTATAAGTAGTTCTTCAATCTGTGGATTTCTTTCAGACCTCAAAAAGTGAAATTTACATCTCCAGTTGTAATTACCATATAAAAGAAAATCAAATTATGTAATACATCTCCAGTTATAAATACCTTATAAAAGAAAATCAAATTATATAATCAAATGGAGCATCCAAAGAAGTTAATCACAACATAGGAAGAATGATCACGATAGCTAATACCTTAATGGTATTATAACCCAAAGTACCACAAAAAACTTCAGGGCAATAATTGATGAGGCATCAAAAAGGCATGAGCAATAATATATTTTATTCTTTTAGGTAAATGTAAAGCACAGTGATCTACAATTCAATTCACAATTTTTCCATTAAAGTCTTTATTAAGAAAATCTTATTCAAAAAATTATTTGAAGACTACATTAACTAATAAACTGTTTCTAGTTCATGTAAGCAACCCTTTCAGGTTCTCTCATTTATATTGTCGGTGATGTGAATAGTTAGAATAAATTATTCGTTAACTGCTTCATTCCATTATTATTTTTGATGTTCTAGTATGTTTTTGACAATAAATAAGTTTTTTATTTAGAAAAATATCATTATTTAGCTTAAGTAAATATAATTACATATAAATGTAATACTCTTATTTAAGTTTTGTTGGTTTAATTATAATTATTTAATTATGCGTGTAGCCGGAATATTGGTATTTTAATCCAAAACACGAAAAATAGACAAAAAGGAAAATAAACTTTTTCCTGTTTATGTTTATGATTTTATTACAAAATAATTTAAATATAACATATGTGCATAAAATATTATCTTGTTCTGGAATTAAATTTATACGTTTTTAAATGGCTATATTGTCAAAAATTTACGCATGAATACAAAAAAAATATAATTTTTTTCTTGAAATATGTATGTAACGAACATGTAAAACAATGTTAAATTAACTTTGAAGTAGGGTCGAGCATGATTTAAAATATTTAAAGTTAACAATGGTTTACTAAAGGTACATTGAGCGAATCATTGTTTTTAAATGCAACTTTTAGTAATTTTGGTTAATAAAGCTGTGTTGTTTTTTTTTAATACCACTGAAGTTAAGGTTATGATCAATAAGGATGCCTGAATATTTAAGAGATTCAACAAAACAAACTTCAGTATTGTTAATTATAATTCTAAGGTATGTAATTCTGTGATTACCATATTTAAACTTAATTACTTTCATGCTATGAATTTGGTTACTAACATCTAATCAGCGCTGCCAGAATAATGATTTTAACCCAAATATGATTTGATGATTTTTTCATTCAAAATATGATTTTTATTTTATAAGCAATGTTTTTTAAAGATTTGCGATGATTTTTTATAAGTTGTTTTTAAAAATCCGTACATTTCATTTAAGAATATATAATATACTTTTTTAAAGTTTAATGACAAACATTCAAGTTTATATGCCAAAACTACACTAAATCCTTTAGAAAACCTCTACATTCACATAGGAAACATGTAAAAGTACTTATTCTTCAACTGTTTCTTTTATTTAACTTTCCTACCGAATTCCAAATAGAGTATTAAAGGGTTTTTCACTAGGTTAAATATCTATGTATTTATTCAATGATATAATAATATGTTTCTCTTTTTATTATGCAGTTAGTCTGCGTTTATTATTCAACCGTATATGGATACTTTACCAAATCTTCCGCAACCGAAAACAAATTGACTGAGTGACCCAAAATATTTGATAAAAGTCACCAATAACTAATTTTGAGATTGTAACCAAGTCGAATAATACTAAGGTCCAGTCTGGAAAAAGATTGAGATTGTGAAATATACAATGAGATGACAGTAAATTTAATATTGAGTTGTATTTTGATGATTATCGCCTGTAATGTTGTGCTTATACAAAATCTTTTATGTGGTGTATTATTTTTTATCAGCACACATATTCCCTGTTTGGAAGTAGTATTGGAGGGGAAGTTAAGAAAGCAAGCTATATAGACTTTAGGGGGATTGGATTAAAGTTGTGTCTGCAGTGTGTTTCCTGAATAGATATTAATACTGGATTATGCTCCTTAATTAAAATCTGTAGTTCTCTGAAATTGTTGATGCAACTATTTAGGTTCCATCGCAATATCAAGAAGTTAGTCATTTTTATCAGAATCGGCATCTGTCCAGGTTGTAAGGACCCATTGGTGGAAGTCCGCCATCGTGGTGATTGTAACGGTAGTGAGAGACCTGATCACGTGTTAATACATTCGAGCCTTATAAGTCACCTGGCCAGGATGCTATCTTTCCGGCTATGTTACAAAATGCCCGGTAGCGGTTCGTCTAGTAATAATGGATATTTTTACTGGGTGCCTGCTACATAGACATATACCAAGGGGGTAGGGAGTGGTAAGGTTCATATTCACACCTAAGGGCGGTAAGACATGTCACTCGAAACGTAAGGGTTATAGACCTATCAGCTTATCGTCTTTTCTTTTGAAGACATTAGAGAGACTGATAGATCTATATCTAAGATCACCTATTGGCACCAACACATTAATCATGAGTAGTGCACAACATGCTTACCTGAAGGCTAAACGGACGGAACTGAGATTATCCGACTCAGCCAAATATCTTGAAGTATTTCTTGACGGGAGACTCAAACGTAGTCTTAATGCCTACTACACCTATAGGAACTGTCAGCGTCCCATCTAGACCTAATCTTCCCTATCAGATAGTGACCTGTTAAGGCCCCTATCATGATCCTTAAGCTCCTCCTACTCAAGCCCAGAAGAGTGTCTGTCCTGTCGATCGCCGGTCATACCGCCCTCGACACCTTACAGTCCACTCTACTCTCCCAAGCCGAATTGGTTCCGACCAAGATCCAATCATTGATCTTCCCAAAGAAGAAACTCAGCGGAGGCTTCACCTTGGTTTCCCTCTCCTAGACATCCTTTGCGGCGCCTTGCCTTGCCAGTTCATTACCAGATACATTACAGTGGCCAGGCACCCAGCAGAGTCTCATCAAGTAGTGTTCTGTCAGCTCTCTCAGTGACTTCTTGCAGTCAGCAACTAGCCTGGATTTCACCAAATGGGCCCCCAAGGCCTTCAGAGCCGCCTGACTGTCCACATAGAGAGTGACTTCAGTACCCCTCTCAACGTTCCGCCTGATAATTCTGCGGCCTTTAAGATGTCGATAATCTCAGTCTGAAAAACGTTGCACTCAACAGGGAGTCTGAAGGAGACCTTTAGATCCGTGTCCATAATATAGACTCCCGCACCAGTACTTTTGTCCATCTTTGATCGTCTGTGAATCCTGCACAACCTTCGAACAGTCTCTCAGTGCCGGACCAGACCTCCCTATAAGGTATCACCACTACAGGATTTTCCCTGTAATCTGATGCACTCGTGGAGTTCAGATTAACCTCACCACAACTGATCTCATCTCGGAAAGTCTCAGTTCGGTTCCGGTAATCTAAATTTTTCTACCTTGTACCTTGTAGTAAACAGAACCAACTCTGTCTTTTCCGGATTCACTCCCAACCCTTTATCAGCGGCCCAAGAGGCAGCTCACCCAGCGCGGACTGCATGATCTCACTGATTATGGGGAGAAATTTTCCTTTTACCAGTATGACCACATCATCAGCATATACCACGATCTTCCGTCCCCTGCTGTCAAATTGACGCAGAATCACGTCGACAGCCAATAGCCCCAACAGGGGTGAGAGCACTCCCCCTTGCGGTGTCCCCCTAGTCACCAGTTTCCTTAAACATACTCCATCCAAACTCGAGTTTTTTCATCAAGAAGTCATGCACTTTAAGATCCACCAGCGCCTGCTTAATAGCGTCAATCTTTATATTATTGAACGCTCTCTCAATATCCAAGAACGCGGCCATGGTAAATTCCCTGTACCGAAGTCCTTGTTCTATATAGCCCACCACATCATTCAGCGCACTCTCAACAGATTTACCCTTCAGGTAAGAATGTTGAGCACTACTCATGCTGTTGATGCCAAAAGATCATCTTAGATATAGATCTATCAGTCTTTCTAATGTCTTCAAGAGAAAAGACGATATGCTGATAGGTCTATAATCCTTGGGTTTCGAGTAACATGTCCTACCACCTTTAGGTATGTATATGACCCTAACCTCTCTCCACTCCCTCGGTATGTGCCTATGTAGCAGACACTCTTTAAAAATATCCACTAGTAGTTGACGAACCACCAACGGTTCGTTCTGTAACATGGCCAGAAAAATACCATCCGGGCCAGGTGACTTGTAAGGAATTTACCGCCCACGTTACTTTCTCAACCGTAATCAGGTCTCTCACTACTGTTTCAACTATCTCGATGGCGGACTCTGAAGAAGTGCTCTTCCTCACCTGATCCTTCCATCAATGGATCCTTACCAAAAGTACATTAAGTGACTCAAAGCTAGTCAACGTCCATGGACTATAGCCAAGCCCGAACGTAACAAGACCTCCCCTCCCTTCCCCCAATGAGTCCAATTTCCTAATGGATTCCCGATCTACTGCGAATCGGAAATCGTTTCCTTTGTTCTCTTTACAAGTCAATGAAGAGACAAGTTTCCATTGACTTGTATTGATCCCCTTATTCTGTCCTTCCAATATTCCACCGGTTTAATGGGTGGTGGAATCCACACCGTGACTATTGGCCGCAAAGGCAATTCCGACGCTGGTATAACCTCCAGTTGTGCATCCGGACAAAGGTTATCACATCTGCTAATCACGGCTTTCAGGAAATCAAAGGTTCCTTTATTGCCGCAACCAACAGTTTTGACACCCCTTGTCCATTTCACCCGGCCTGTGCCTTGCCTGGAAGATTTCGTCCATGAGCCTATCTTCAATCAGCCGCCACATTTCTGTACTGATTCTCCCATCTGAGTCAGCACGGTCAATGACTGCTGCTTGAAGAATGTCCGACTTGGACGAATCCTTCGCCTTTTTGGACGATGAAGATTGGTCATCATCAGATACTACCTACCCGCTTTACAACTCCCTTATGAGTTTTTAAGCGGGCCACTTGGTGCCTTACCAACCTTTTTCGCCGATGGTATCTGCTGGTCATCCCCAGAACTTCGACTTTTGGTTCCAAAGTACTGGTAGACACGGACTATACCCTTGCGAGCAATTTCCGGACCTTTCTCTACCTCCACTTTGAAACCATCGGGATAAGACATTCCCAAGATATCACCGATGGAGCCATAGGTCCGTTCAAACCTGTGTATACTTTTTCGGTGCTTCTTGCGAACATGCCTATCCCGTCCGTCTAACAGCGATGGGTCCTTCTTAGCCAACTTATTTAGTGCAGCTATGGAGGCCCTAAAGGCGTTCTTCGCCATTTCAAATCTCGTTCGACTGTCGGTTGCGGCCTGTTCATCCTTTGGATGTACTACCGCTTCCTGCCGAACAATTGTTTTGGCCAAAGGCCTGGACATGCCTGATGCCCCCATCGAGCTTTCCTGCTTCATATCCAGTGATGTCGCAATGACTGCAGTTATAATCTCCTTGCCCCGATCAAGAGCAGAGCCAACTGTTGTCTCATGCTCTTCATCGGACCCAAGAGACAGGTCCTCCAGTCCCTCCGTCGCACTGGGTCCTACAAGATCCTTCGCCGAGTCCAGCAGGCTATCCTCCTCCGTCAGTTGGGTCAGTAATTGTCCGTGTTGCATGAGGATGTCCTTATGCAGTCTCAACAAATCCATGTCCACAAATCCACCCTATCATAACGACGTCACTCTTTTTTCCCTAACTCATCCCTATCCCTAACCCCTATGTCATCGTCCGCAATTTCCTCTTCCCTAGCCAATTCCCATCCTTCCATTTTTCCTTCGTCCTTTTTTTCCCTTAACCAATTTGTTTTTATAAAATTTTCCCGCTCAATTTTTGTAAATATAGACCATCTCGCGCAGTGACGGCGTACGCGGACTAGGCTGTAATACAACTGACCCTTGCCATCAGTATCAAAGGGGAGCTGTACTCGATTAGTTTCTTTTCGCTCTAACTAATCATTCAGATCCTCGGCACTGCTACCTACCACCTTGATCTTAAAAGTGCATGATACCTGCTTATTTGATCCGCGGAAAACGTATGGCACCAAGTCCGTACCCAGTGCCAGAGAATGTATTCATTTTGGCAGAATCACCAATTAGAATACATCAATTGCACCGCATCCAGTTCAGCAAGCCTATCCGTTTCCGAGACCGGGTGTGTTACATAGGATGCATTAATTCCCGCAAAGGGAGAGGGCTCCAGCACCGTCCATTAGTACATCCAGTGCCTCTCGCCCAGTTCCCCTATCCACCACCTGGGGACGCGTCCGATGGGAGTAAACAAGTAAAGACTCCGCACGGAGTTTGCATACTTATTTCTTTGAATATTTGAAATTAAAATGAAAATTTTTCTAATTTCGATTGTCTTTGACTTCAAAACTATTTAGAAAATTTTTGTATTTTGAAATTGAAATAAAATTCTTAGATACACTTAAAAAAATATATTACGAAAGTCAATGTCTCACACTATCTACACTGATTTTTACAGAAATAAATAATATAAATAAATAATATAAGTACAATAACTCGTAATTAAATAAAATAAATTGCATACAAATATGATTAGAAGACAAAAAAAGTTAAAAAAATAAATTAAATTTAAATAATTTTATTATTAATAATAAACGCCATAGCTAAACTGAATAATAAAAAAAGTAGATAATTTTTGCACTAAATACCATAATTAATATATATATATATATATATATATATATATATATATATATATATTATCAATTTCGTGTGTTTCAACAGATATATGTACTTTTATAAAACTTAATATATAAAAGAGGGTATTTTGTTTAATCCAATACAGACAAAATATTACAAATTTTTTTATTTTTAAAAACTTTATAAATAGACGGCCAATGTTTACAAATACAAAATTTCGTCGTTGTACCCAGTTCCCTTCTATTTTTTCCAATTTTTATATGGACTCAGTTCACTGTGCGGCAAACCTAATCCAATATCAATTTATAAAATATTTTTGTGGAACTGTGAAAACAATGAAATAAAAACTTCCTAAGAGATTATTGCTGAAAATCAATCACTCAGTTTAACTGTTGAAATACTCTTTCATAAGAAAACCATACCTCGAACTTGTGCAATTTATACATTGAAAACTTTTGTTTCGAAGCGATATACACAATAATCATACAGATATAAAAAGTAATTTTCTAATAGTAGGGAGTTCAACCTTGTACCATCATAATAATAATTTTTATGATTTTTATAGCAAAATTATGAATTTTCATTGCTCAAAGAATGATTTTTTCTTTTAAACTTTTTAAGACGATCGAAAGCTTTAGAAAGGTCTAAAGATATCGTAATACAATTCCTATTATTATTTAAATGTTTTCTAGCAGTTTCTGTTAAACTCAAAAGCATGGCATAAGTGCTGTGACCTTCTATATAGGCATATTGAATATAAGTTAAATATTATTCTGCACAAGGCATTCAATATATCGTCAATATATGTTCTATTAAAATTGACAGTGATTTAAAATCAAGAGTGATTCCATGTCAAAACTGACAACAATTGGCGATTTTGATGAAATTTGCTACAGATATTGTCTAATGAGAGTGTTTCTCAAATTATCAACTTCTAGACTCAGAGTCCATTTCTGTTCAGAAAATTAAAATCAAGTAAATGCTAAAAAAAACTTCTAAAGTGGATGAAATTTTAAACAATATCTATAGTAAAAATCGAAGATAAAAATTCCGAAAATGGCTGTGTTTTTTGATATGGAATTACCAACATGTAAAACGGACATCATTATTTCGACTCCATTACCTATAAGGATTTTATGGGATCATAGATAAATATTGTATTTACACACTTTAAACAGAATCAAAAACTTTTATATATCTTTTGTGAAGGGAAATTTGTTAACATTAAAGCAAACTTTATAATTTAAATGTTTTTCTTTAATGTTATCAATTTAATAATATCATTTTTCCATTTTCATATATGTGTAATTTATGTCCACCAATATCTTTTTATTAGATATAACAAAGATTATGAATTCCATTGTTTACAGTCCTCACATTCCTGGTAACTGAAACTCCTAAATATATTCAACCCTATATGGAACGTATTTTGCCCATTATTTGGCAGCTATTAACACAAATTGCCGATACTTATGTTAAAGTCACCGTTAATCAGACCGAACCAAGTCCATTTTCAGTCGCGGATGCTGACGATGAAGATGAACTAACAAATTTCTCCACCATGATTATACAAATAATGGAATTTATTCAGTGTATTATTGGAGCTGGAAAATTCCGTTCAACCATTAAAAATGTATTAACGGATTTAATCTATATAATGATTGTCTATATACAAGTGCCTATGGAACAGATAGAAGATTGGAATGAAGATCCTGAAAAATTTGTAGAAGATGAAGATGAGGGTGGTGTGGAGTTGACTATAAGATTATCGGGTCAAGATGTTTTGGCGGTAAGTTTTAAAAGGATTTTTTTTAGATAAATCTTTCTATATTATTTATATTTCAATAAATTTAAAGGCTTTAAATGATGAGTTGGGTCCAAAAGCTTTAACAGCCCTCCAAGATGCCTTGGGGCGTCACATGAATGTGGCTGAAGCTGAAAAAGCTGCCGGTAATGCCAATTGGTGGAAAATTCAAGAAGCCTGTATGGTGGCTGTACATGCATATCGTGAACTCATTTTGGATTCAGAAGATCAATTTGATTTACTAAATTATTTGACCTTGGTACGCAATTGGTTAAATCATCAAGAATGTCCTCATTTGGTGGGACGTGCTCTGTGGACTTTAAGCACATATTCCAAATCTAAACTTTTTAATCCTCAAATGTTGGAAGAAATTCTAACAGTTACCTTACAGAGTCTACAGCCTAATAAATCTATAGTATTGAAAATAAGTGCCGTCAGGTAAAAATTTAATTTTTAACATTTAAATGTATAATAAAATATTGTCTTTACCATATCTAGAGCAATTTATGGTTTCGTGCAGGCTCACGAAAAATCTGATGCTGATAAACGTGCTTTAATTCAAGCCAAACTTCCTGGTTTCCTAGATGGCATAATGGCCATTATACCAGGCTGTAAAAGTTCCGTTCTTGGCATGCTGCTGGAATCTCTTACTACCATAATAACGGTAATTAACTCAGTAATTTTTAGTTACATTTTCATTCATTATAAATTTTCTTTTCATCTTTTGCAGTTTGATCCCTCATTTGCTGTACAAGCCCAAAACAAACTTATACCCTTAGCTATTGCAGTATTTCTAAAATATCCAGAAGATCCCTTCATTTTGGAAATTGTTCAAGATCTAATCAAAGCTCTATGTCAAAATTCTCAATGTCTGCAGCCACTACAAGAGAAATTCATACCTACCATTGTTAGTATAATCTCTTTGCAAGGAGAACAAGCTAATGCCGCCAAACAGGATATTGCTTTGGATGTACTCACCACCATTGTCAAGTATTCGCAGTCTCCTTTGCCACCTGCTTTAATTGAAAATGCATTCCCAGCCATGATTCATTGTGTTTTACGCTCCGACGATCAGGCTGTTATGGTGGCTGGTGGAGAATGTTTGCGTGCTTTTATTTTTGTCTCACCCGAACAGATTTGTTCATATAAAAATGGCGAAGGTTTAAATTACACCATGCAATTGACTACCATGTTGTTGAATCCCATGAATAATGAAATGACTGCTGGACAGATTGGTCGTTTGGTTATAACCATAATCACTAAAATGGGTAATATGTTGGGCGAGAATGTGGATCTTTTGCTCAAAGCTGTCATCAGTAAAATGCAGTTGGTAGAATGTTTAAAAGTCATTATGAGTTTGGTGGTAATATTTGCTCATCTCTTCCTTACTCAAATGGATGCTGTTTTGAATTTTCTCTCTACAGTGCCAGGACCTACAGGAGAACCGGCCATGCAATTTGTTTTCACCAATTGGCTGTCCAAACAAACCTCTTTCTTTGGCACATATGAACGTAAAGTAACCACTATGGCTTTGTGTAAGCTCTTTGAATATGGAGTCACCACTCAAGATTCACGTCTGACTTCCATAACCATCAAAGATCTTGTTGAAAATGAGCCTTCAGGCAATACACCTCGTATTAAAACACGTTCTCAAAGCAACACCAACCTCCAGTGGGTCGCCATGCCTGCCCTAGTAAAAATGTTTAAATTACTTATCAATGAACTGGATCATTTAAAAGAAGCAAAATTGTCCGACTACGAAACCGATTCGGATGATGACGAAGAACCTTCTTCAGGCGATAAACCCGCTGGTTCTTCTCCACCCAAGCCACGTTTCATTTCCGATTTATATTTCAACGATGACGATGAAGAAAATACCGACGACGATCAATTAACCCAAGAGCTGCTAAAGGATCCTCTATTCCAAGCGAATATGGAGGAAAATCTTACAAAATTCTTACAAAACTTTTCGAGTAGTGAACATTTCCCCATGTTTGTTAGCCGTTTGTCGGAATATGAGAAGAATGTTTTGAAATCCATACAAGTTAAAGTGGCTTAAATTTAAATGTTTTTTTCATTTGATTTCTATTGGATTTTGTTTAATTTTTTTAAATGCTCATTTTTTCCTTTTCATTATTATTAATTCATTTTTCTTGTTGAAACCATCTTTCTAAGTGTTAAAACTAATGCATATTTTTTATCTTATTCATTTATTTCAAATAAATTAAAACCATGAGAATATACAAGAAATGTTATTAATTATTAAAACAATTCTTTTAAGTGATAGCAAGATCCAACTGGGCTGAGTATTGCAGAAGGTAACTATGTTACTCGCTTTAAATATTAAATATAAATTCGTCTTAAAATTGGTGCTGGCCTAAGTAATCTTCTGAAAAGTAATATATTTGAATCTAAAGATGTAAGTAAACTTACTGATTGATGTGTTCTTTTTTATACCATAGGTGGTTGGCGTATTATGTGTTTGGTGATGTTTGTAACGCACAGAAAAAAATCGTTGAACTCCTACCTTAAAGTATATTGTTCGACTCAGAATCACTATTTAAGTTGTCCGTCCGACAGGCTGTCCATTTAAACTTTGTGAACAAAGTACAAGTCGCAATTTTGAAGATATATTGATGAAATTTAGCACAAATAATTATTTTGATGTAGGAACGAAGCCTATTAAAATTGGTTATGATCGGTCCGTTATTTCATCTAACCAACATACAAGTGTTCTCCCGGAATAGGGCTTTAGCGATCATAATTGCCCTTAATATAGCAATTTTTAAATGAAATTCGACACATAAGTTTTATATAATTATAAATATTTGTGCCAAATACAATGAATATCGGTTCATAATTAACCATAGCTTCCATATAAACTAATATTCCGAAAATCACTTAACGTACATAAATCCCATGCAAATGTTAGTATAGTTAATATTTGACAAAATAAGTGTTATATAAGTAAAAACCATAGTGTAAAATTTTATGAGAGTAGGTATTATATAATTGACCAAAGTTCCACTTTCGGGAATCTCCCTTAAGTTCATAAATCCCATATAATTGTTAATATCAATATAATGTAATGCATATATATGTTTTATAGAAATTTACATTACAATAATACGAGAATCCAAAATTGGACCATATGATCGATATGATTTCGTTTCTTAGGCACTGAGAAATTAGTCACGGGTATATACAACCAAATGAAAAAAAATATAAAGTGAATTTTCTACAGCGATCTTTTAATATACCAATAGACTGAATCATTTTCTTGTTCTGCACTATACCAAATGACACATTCGATCAACCAAGCTCTGCAACTTCTAAGATACAAAATGTTTGTAGTGACCGTATGTCAATCCCATAGTTCTCACAAGTTCTTACAAGAACAGTTCTAAAGGAGATATATTAAAGCCTTTTCCCTCCAGTCATGAAAACTTCAGCAAGAGTCACTGAAACTAAGACTACACCCAGTAATATATCCAATTGATTTTGTAATATCAGTCTTTGATATCTTTTAATGATATTGTAATAAATTTAAAAAAAAAAATCGCCCAAGGAATGTGGATTATGTCCTGCAGATAAGACATATGGCTTCCCGCGATAAGTTTTAAATTACATGTAAACCCAAAATTAAAATGAAGAATTTAAAATATATATATATATATTTCATCCTGGTTTGGACCTGACAAAATGACTTGTCATTGCCAATAGCACTGACTGACTATCCGCATAGATAGTTACCTTAGAATCTCTTTCAACATTCTACTATAATAATCCTAAGACCTTGGAAATGCCTAGAATTTCTGCCTGAAAACGACAATCTATAAGACCACCAGATATCTGTTCCCATAAAGAAAACCCCTGCCCCTGTGCCTACTTCCATCTTCGAGTCATTAGTAAAAACTCTAGTCCCTAGTCCAGATATTCTTGCTAGGGATTTCAATTACAGTCACGACATAATCCGAAGGGGCGACCATGGATAATGTCAAATTCAACTTCGTTAATTACGCCTGCATGCACCGCTCTGAAGTTTCCAATTAATCTTATTTTCTTCAGTCTAAATAAGCTCCGTACAGACATTTCTCCTATGAACTCCTCAATTGAAAGAAGGTGGAGAATGATGTCCAGTGCTACCTGAGATATTCTTCTCCTGGCACTTGTAATGTCAAATAAAGCACATCTCTGAACTTTGTAGAGAAGGTTCCCATATGTTCCTTTCCCTAATACCTCCCACCAGACCGAACGATGTGTAAATCCCTTTCCTGAGTATTTCTCCTCCAAAACAATTTACTCTCCAAGTATACACCCAGGTATTTGGCTTCCCTTGACAATCTGAGTTCTGAGTTTAGTTCCGGTAGACTGAAACCCTCAACCATATATTTTCTAGTTCAATCTTCTCCGGGTTGACCCCCAATCACTTTCTGTTGGCCCAAAGGGACAATTGTCGCAGAAATGATTGCATGACCTCGCTGATCGTGGGTAAAAAATTACCCGAGACGAGCATTACTACGTCGTCAGCGTAGGTTACGATCTTCCGTACCATAGCATCGAAATGTCTCAATATCGCACTCACAGCCAAGAGTCACAATAATGGAGAGAGCATGGGAGAATAAGTGTCTCCCATATTGAAAATCCTGATGCTTAGCATCATAGTAATCCACTTAATTAGGAACTCACTTATACCTAACGAAGTAAGTGACTCACAGATCGCCTCTATCCTAATGTTATTAAAGGCTCCTGCTATATCGAGAAAAGATGCCAAGGTATATACCATTTGCAGCAAACGTCACTACATCATGCAGAACACTCTCACACACTTACCCTTAAGACAGGCATGTTGAGCGTCGCTGAAGACCTAAGTCCCCATACTCTTCCTAGAATACAGATAGATCAGTCTTTCTATTGTCTTAAGTAGAAAAGACGATAGGCTGATCGGTCATAGTCCTTGGGCTTCAAGTGAGTCGCCTTACCTACTTTGGATATTAAAATGATCCTAACCTCTCTCCACCCCCTAGGAATATATCTTACCTTGAGACATTCCCTGAATACCTCTACGAGTAGTGAGATGATCCTTTCTCTCTATCGTGTCAATATCACCCTCGTCTGATCCAGACCGTAGGGAGGAAGTCTTTGAAATTAGTTTATTTAGTAAGTTCTAAAAATTAGTTTAGTTTATTTTTTTTATTATATATAATACATAAAATAATTAAATTAATGATTCTGCAAAAATAAAATTAGTAATAACAACTAAAAAAATCACCTTTTTAAAACAAATTAAAAAAAATCAAAAAAGGCTAGAAAAAATTAGGAGCTAAAAAGAAAATTTTGAGGCTAATAGCAAAATAAAAAGGATAAACTGGCAACACTACTAGCTATTACATCTTTTTCCTCAATTTTTTTTTTGCTGGCTTGCTATTGCTCTAGAGATTAAATAATAACCCAGCAAAAATTTTTTGAAGTAGTTCAAATGGATATAATATTTTCATGATTCTGGAACTTAAATTAAGAATAAATTTGAATATATTCTCAATTTCTTTAAACTTAATAAATTTACTCGTATTATTTGTGAACTCATGAAAACAACGTACAATGCATGCACCAACTCTAGTTTTGGAATTGCATTATTTGACTTTAAACTTGATTGTACTTGTAAATTATTTAAGATTATAGATTTTTTTATAATTAAATTAAAAGTAAATTTTAAAATTGAGTGCTATTTATTTGTATGTAATTTTTTTGATATCTGCAGTTTAACTTACATACGACCGAAATAAATTTTTAGTATATAAACATGTATATATTAGAATGCTCACCAGCCCTGCAAGCATTTAGTGAATTCTTTTTCGAAATAGCTCACTTCTTCACCACTCTTAGAAGTGCAATAGAAGATTTCTCTCAATTTTCTAACAACAAAATATATTAGTATACGAATTGAATCTTCTAAACGTAACTTCATTAATCACTATTAGAAGTTGTTTGGATAACAGTTACAGTTATCCAAAAAAGAAAACACTATTTTTCAACACCTTTGCTAACATTTGTAAGATTGTTTTTTAACAATCCACATAATCTGTCGAATTTGGCACTCTGAGAAGATTAATAATAATTTTGACGATTGTTTACATTTCATCATGGGAAAAAGAACAAGCAGAAACAATATAATTTTGCTTAGTAAAAATATAAGTTTTGAAGTGATTAGAGTGAAAAAATATTGATATTAACTAAAATTATTTATGTAAGCTGATAGTGAAACAAAAAATTCATAAGTTTTACTTATAAAAGGGAAATTAAGAAAAAAGGTAAGCGTTTATCAAAATTAAAAAGAAATTATTAATATTTCAACTAGTTCTGGGCATGCGAATAAATTTAGGAAAACATTTTCTATAAAATTAAAATATGTTGTTAACAATTTGAGGGCCAGAATATGGACAGAAAATTCTTGATAACTTAAACAACATTTTTTAAAAGTGTGGGAGTTTGCTAATTTTCAGAATAATTTTCTATAGAACAAAAAATTACGAATATATTAAAAATTAAATTTTACAAGTCTATTCTGTGGAAGATTAAAATATTTACATATAGCAATCAAAATTGTGTGAATGCATTGCCATTAGAGTATCCGAGAAATATTTTAGCAGAGCTGAATTTTTGCACTTTAAATTTGAACTTTCAAAATTTTAAATTAAATTTTTTTAAAAGTTTGAAAAGAATTCAAATATTGTTCTTGTTATTAAATATTTAAAAAACCAATTTTTTGTTGTTGTAATGCTTGAAATGTTTAGAGTAGATTGTGGTAATTTTTGGTTAAGTAGCGGTATTTATTTCTAAGTTTCAAAAATATTAAATATTGACAAAAATTATTGAAAAAACTTTCAGGGCCAAGATAAAATTTAAATAATGATTTAAAATGGTACATCATCATTAAAATTGGTAATAGAGTATGGAAATGATTAAAAGATCATATAGTCTTTAATAAAGAGAATCCCCTTTATAAAAATGGAAACATTTAAAAGAGAAATTAGAGAAAATTTGTTATAAATATTTTTTCAAATATTTCGAAAATTCTTAATATTCAGCTATTTGTTCAGCGAGAAAGTATGATTTTAGAAAAATATATGGTGTTCACCTTGTAAAAAGTGTAATACATTTGTTCTTTAATTATTTTTCTGTAGAAAAACTGGCGATTTTAGAAAAAATATTAACCAAAAAAAATTTATTTATTTTAATTACATAGAAAATTCAATACAAAAGTAAAATAAATAATAATGTAGTTTTGTAATATTCAGAAATCGTATATTGTATTAAAGAAATACATTTGGAAATATTGAATTACACATTTTATAATGCGAATATCATAAACCATTCTAAAAATCAAACATTGTAGCCGAACATACTAATAACTGCAGAAAATTTTTCAAATATTCTAATAAATGTTAAATGTTCGTTTGAATGCAAAATTTTTTGTGCAATTAATTTCATTGTTTTCTATAATAATACGAGGAAGAGTTATTTTTGTTATTTAAAAAATAAATTAGATTTAGTAATTATTCTTATTTTATTATATATACCTACTTTATTAAATTTGAAAGAAGCAAATATTATTTTCTAATTTTGTACTTAAAATATTTCTTAGTATTCTTTTTTAATTTAATTTTTTTAATGTTAATTTCAATTGAAATTATTGTTGTCTAATTAATTTTATTGCTTTCCATAATAAATATCAGAAAGAATTAATTTTGTGATTTAAAAAATTTTAATATTTTTACTTTTGATAATTTTGTTCATTCCTAATTTTATTTTATTTTATTTTTATTTTATTCCTTAATTTTATAATGTAAGTATTACTGGCATTATTATTTTAAAAATTTTATGCAAAATAGTTTTAAAACTCTGCAAGTATTTTCTATGGAAAGTGTAACTACGTCGGCACACCGGGACGTAGATATGTTTCGTTTTTATTATCGAATTATATTATAGTTAGAGATAGCATCTTTTGAGTCACGCTTTAGTGGGGATTGGAAGATTCGAATTAGTATTTTTTATTAGATACTTTTTAGTACGATATAGTAGATATTAATACGTGATGTACAAAATTTACTAAAGCGTTACGAATTCTGATCTACTTAGTAACACCGTTCGGGAAGAAATGTGCCACAAAGAGATAGTTCCTTTTGAGTAACGCTTTAGTGGGGATTTGAAGATTCGAATTAGTGACAATCAATACTGAATAAAGAGTTACTCAAAAGGAACTATCGCTTAGTGGCACAGTTCTTCCCGAACGGTGTCAATAAGTAGATCAGAATTCGATAGTAAAAGCGACGTATATCAACTTTCTGGTGTGTCGATATAGTTACGCTTTCGATAGAAAATGTTTTCAGGGAATGAAAAAGTAAAAGTAGAATCATTAAACTTTCATTGGTGTTAAGCTAAGGATGTCAATGACTAAAAATGTATGTTTTGTTCGTGGGAGTGAAAAAAATGCACTCAAATAAAAGTTGGGTTTAGTTATACATGGAGTATTATTTTATAAATTATATTTTTAATTTTTTTCAGTGCAATTTGTTCTCTTTGCACTCTCAGCAACGACTAACCTAGTGTCTACATTAGGCAAATTTTTATCAAAACAAACGTCAAAATCAGTGCGAATATATACAAGGTAACCTTAGTTAAACAACTGATTATTATTTAGGTTGTTACAGTTACAAAATACCATCCTTCCCATTCCCTTGCCTAAATGGAGTTGAGTTAAAAGTGTCAAGCATTCCGAAGTATCTGGGTATAACACTGGACTCCAAACTGTCCTGGCTCCAGAACGCCCAGGCAGAGCTTCAAATTCAAACATTGCCCTTTATATGTGTAGGAAGACCATAGGGAAATCTTGGGAATTAAATCCTAAGAATACAAAACGGTTTTTCGACATGGTGATCAAGCCTATACTTATGAAAAATTCACCTTTTGCGGAATATTCGAAAAGGTTCTGCTTAGCTCAGCCCTACTAATTACAGGTGCTCTACGTACAACACCATCCAAGGCATTATTCGTTCTGATGAACTGGATGCTAGTGGATCTAAAGGCTAAACAAATCGCCATCATTTTGGAAATTTCGGATGACATCCCTGACAATATTGATTATTGTATTCCCAAACCATTTCTGGACAAAGGCTTCCTAGTTTCAATCTCTGCCAATCCCACTATAAAAGACGGTTTAATTGCGGTTTATACTGATGGATTCAAAAATTCTGAAGGGGTTGGGGGAGGTGTCATTATTCCCGCATATAGGAAGAACATCTTTAAATTGCTGGATCACTATTCTTCAAGCGGAAATCTCAGCCGTTAAGAGAGCTGTATATTGGCTAATGTACTATAGAGTATTTGGAGTGGATATTCATATTTGTACCGATAGTCAACCCGCAATTAAGTATCTTTCGGGTGTCTATTCGACATCCAGGCTGGTACATGATTACCGAATATCTTTAACTGAGATGGCGAGACATTCAAACCTAGAGTTGATATGGGTAAGGGGTCACTCAAGTACCCCGGGAATATTATTGCGGATGAATTAGCCAGAACTGGTTCCTTTCTTCAAAATGAAGAAACGGACCAACTTGCTGGCATACCGTTGTCATCTAGCAGATCAATGATACTGCAGTACTTGTCGAGAAAAGCTTAACAAAGATGGACAAACGAGTCCGCATGTTCTATCTCGAGACAGATATGGCCCCAGTACGATCGAGAAAAAACGGTCGTTTTTCATATGTATACATGTTATAAAGTAATCCCCAAATTATTTAGGTTCAAATATTTCGTTCGCGTGAGCTGGATCATTAAAAAAAACCTCCAAAAACATGGTGTTCGATTAACAGTGTACACAGTTTTTAACTTTTGATCAAATAATTACAGCATATAATATACACTAGAGACCATCAACACATATCTTAAAAGATAGAGAACTGCACCGTAAAAAACTTAAATCCATTCAAATACTGTTTGAAGTATTTAACTGTATGAGCAAATACTTTAAGTAGTGTGAAAAATTAGTATTTTTTCAATGTCTTATATGGCTTGCTTTTTTGCACACATATTTGAAGAATTTGTTTGGAACAAATGCTGTTGCATTTGCAGTATTTGAACCCATCAATGCCTTGAAATATTTGCTTTGCTTCGTTCGATGAACAGCACAAACAGTATTTATTTTTGTTCTAGTACAAACAAGACTTGTAAATACATTTAATAAGAGAAACCAAATATATGTTGAAAAATGTCGAAAATATATAAAATTACATGTTTAAATAAAGAAAATATGACAAAAATTTTTAATAAAATCGTAACATTTCGCGAATGAAAAGAGATGTAATAATTATTTGAATGGATATTCCAGGTTGAGTTTAAGCTGCAAAAATAGTTTTTGTTAATTTAAAAAAATCCCCCGCCTTAGATGAAAAATAAAACTCCTCTGTTTAAACATTAATATTAAAGTATACATAATTTTATTTCAAAAACTTTGAAAAATATAAAAAATTTCTATTTCTATTGTTCTTTAAATAACTTTTTTTTTGTAATCTTTTAAAACTTAATAATGCTTTTGAGACAAAGAATGCCTTTTTGAAAAGATATACATTGTTTTATTTACTATTGTCTTTTGGTAAGTATTTTGTTTGCGGTTGATTGTGCAAAATATTAAAGGAATGAAATATTATAAAAATGCTTTTGGTTTAGAATAAACACTACCACAAATTATGCCCAGATATTTACTTAAATTACAAATATTATAATTAGTATTCCATAAAATAATAAAGTAGGAGTAATATAAAAACAATAAAATTATTGAGATAAAGAAAAACAATTACAATATATGTGTGCGCTATGCATGTGCATATGTTTGTGTGTGAATAGATGCTGACAAAAAGCAACTAATTGATTTACTGTGTGATGGTTACTGCTTAATTTATAATTTTAGAACTTCATTGGCAGCATTAACCACATGACGAGCTGAAATACCGAAAAGATCAATAAGAACAGTGGGGGGACCGGAACGAGGTACGGTGGGTACAAACAAATGTTTGACAACAAAGTCACGCTTATCTGCCAAAGCTGAGAGAACAGCTTCACCCAAACCACCTTGTCTATAAAGAAAAAGATAAAATAAAAGATGAGGTTTATTGCTCTAACATATTTTTATAAAATTAAAAAAAAAATAAAATAATAATAAATAAATAAATAAAATAAAAAAACTTACTGGTAGTGATCTTCTACAACAACAATACGGCCACCACAGGCACGACCGTTTTCAATAATCAAATCAACATCCAAAGGTTTAACAGTGAATGGATCAACAACACGAGCATGAATACCGTCCTTTTCCAATTCAGCAGCAGCATTCAAACATTCGTACAAAGTAATACCAGCACCAATCAGCAAAACTTTATCGTTGACTGATTGTTTGACAATTTTACCCTTGCCAATGACGAAAGCTTCATTGTTGTCATACAGTATGGCGGTGTTGGGCCGTGAGGTACGAATGAAACATACACCCTTTTTGTTAGCAGCCAATTCAACAGCACGTTCACAACTTACAGCATCAGAAGGATAGAATACAGTACTGCCTGGAATGGTACGGAACATGGCAATATCTTCCAAACCCATCTGGGAAGGACCATCTTCACCGATACTAACACCACAGTGAGAACCAACAAAATTAACATTGGTTTGTGAAATGGCGCCCATACGAATTTGATCGAAAGCACGTGTGAAGAAAGTGGCAAAAGTGGAGACAAAAGCAATAGTACGGTCACGGCAAGCGGCACCAATGGCTACACCTACCAAATTCTGTTCAGCAATAAAACATTCAATATAACGTTCGGGGAAAGATTTCTTTAATTTATCCGAGAAAGTAGAGTTCTTAGTATCACCATCCAAGGCAATGACACGGTCATTGCTTTGGGCCAACTTGGCCAAAGCAGTACCATAAGCCAAACGGGTAGCGACCTGTTCACCCAATTTGTAGGCTGGTGGGCTGGACAATTTAACATTTGTGATGTCTACTGGTGGGGCTGGTTTGCACTTGGTAGGAGTTTGAGGACTCAAGCCAGCTGGACGAGGCGATGAATTGATCATTAAACCTTGCAAGTGCTTAATGACTTCATTAGCCTTATCGCCCAAGGGTTTGCCATGCCAATTGTCCAAATCTTCAATGTTGGGAAAGAATTTTCCCTTGTAGGTCTTAGCAATAATTGCAGTAGGTTGATTTTTGGTGTTAGCAGCTTCATGGAAAGCCTTGCACAATTCTTCAACATCGTGACCATCTACGACCAAAGCATTGAAACCGAAAGCTTCCAAACGTTTTCGGTACACATCCATTTGATGTTGTAAAGATGTTGGCTCAGATTGACCTAAACGATTGACATCGAAGATGACGCACAAATTGTCCAATTTGTAGTAGCCAGCAAAATGTAGAGATTCCCAGACGGAACCTTCAGCAGATTCACCATCACCGACCACAACATAAGTTCTGTGTGGGAAAAGAGTAGAAAAAGATATGTTTAACACATTTAATTTTACAACTTGATACATCGAATAAAAGCTAAGAAAAACCTTATAAAAAATCTGTTGCAATCAACAAAAATTAATGCAATTTTTTTTTATCGCCAAAAATACTATATGATTAAAAAAAAATAATAATACAATGAACTCGGTAGCTTTATTTATTTATAGTTTTTAAGAACATAATATAATTATGATATTAAATATGGAAGAATTAGGTACTAACAACTATGGTTTTAGATATAAAATAGGTTATATATATATATATATATTTTCGTTGAAATGTGATAAATGCTATTTTGAGTTTGATCTTTTGGTAGGTTGTACATTGTAGAATGAAGGCTGAATCCTTCAATTTCCAGGGTGGTTCTGTAGGAAAATATAATTTTTGAGGTTTTGAATTTATTTTGAATTTAGAAGGAGCCTTAATGTTAGAAGAATACGTTTTCCATTGTTGGGGGATAACAACCGATTTAAATATTTGGTTGATATTTTTATGAGTTGTATTTTAAAATTATTGGGTAATTTTTTTTAGCATGGGATATGAAATTTGGTCGAAGCCAGGTGTTTTACCTTTGAGGGATTTTAATGTTGAAAGTAGTTCGAATATAAAAATACCTTCCTCAAGTAGTTCAGTTGTGTTTTTTGGTGAATAGTTTGTATGAAGATCAATATTATATTTATTACGATTAAAATTTGCGCTGAAATTTTGTTCATTTGATTCTAGGGACCACTTTTCTGCAAAACACCAATGTTATATGGGTCGTAGATAGAGCGGTTATCACCAGTGATTATATTGCAATATTAGCTGATGATTTTATGTATTTCTGTAATATAACTACTTCATTGTTAATGTTGGGGGATGGATCACTTAGTTGTATATTACTAAGATATGGTTAAAATTTGGGACAATTTGCCTAATCAGTTTTGTGTTATTTATATATGATTGTGAAAGACGAATATTAATGTTGCCATTTAATTGGTTAGTTAGAGATCTATATAAGTAAAGGTAGACCTAGTGGACAAATGGGTTGCAGACCCGTTATTAAATAGAATCGTGTTGGAACGGTTATATATAAAGTTTTCGATGATAGAGCCTTTAGTGAGGGTAGTGGGGGAGCCCACAAAGTAGAATGTGCATTAAAGTTACCTAATATTAATGTATGCTTAGTATTGTCGATTTGTCGGCATAATTTTAAGTTTAAAACAAATGAAAACATTGGTTATTACAAAATTTTTTGAATTGGTTACAAAATTATGTAAATGACATTCTTATCCATTTAATTTTAAACCTTTTGAGCCAATGTGGATTTCTTGGAGCGCGATTATACCGGGCGTATTTATGCGGATTAAGATCTGAAGTTCGTGCAAGTTACTGTAGAAACCATTTAGGTTCCTTTGCAGTACTTTTAGACATAAAGTAATAATAGGGTTTAATATGTGTTAAATACATTTTGCTCATTACTCCATATTGATGTGTAGGGTGTCGGTTCCATTTCGTCTATTAGTTATTTTTTTAGGTTTATAGATTGAGTTCCTTGGTTTGGGCTATTGCAATTTGTTATTGAAGAGAATTTGTTCGAAGTTTGATGGTGATAATTATTGGTTTTTTGGTAATGTTTCCATCTTGTGTGTTTGGTATTGTTGTGCTGGTAGAATTTTGTTGATATTATTAGTTGTTAAAGTGGTATTTTTTGTTTTATTTAATAATTTATTTTTTTCGATTTGAATGTCATATGTATGTTCGTTTGTAACTTTAAGAGAAGCTTCTTTGTATGAACAATTGTAAACGGTTTTTACTTTTAATATTTCTTGTCGTTGTTTTATTATTGGGCAGTTTTTGTTGATAGCCTTATGAGGGTGATTACAGTTGATGCATTGAATTTTCGTACATTGTTGAGGAACAAAGTTCACAATTTTTGTTACCGTTGCAGTATTTCCGAGTGTATCCAAGTTTGAAGCATTTTTTGCATAGTAAGGGCTTTGGTATGTAGGGTTCAATTTTGCAGTTTAGGACACTAATTTTTATTTCTTTGGGAAGTTCAAAAAGATTAAAATGAAGAATACGTAGTAGTGTATTAAAATACTATTAATACTCCGCACGGAGTATTAATAGTTTTATTATCAACGAATTCTGTGATTTTTTTACAGTCATCAACTCTTTTAGACCTTCCTTTTTTTCTTTTTTAAGGGACCTAATGTTGGTGCAAAAACGACGCATTTTATAATGTTTAGAGAGGGATGGTACAAACATTCGATGGCACAGACGCCAGGTAGGTTTGTTGCTTTCAAAGATCGCTTAGCTTGGGCTTAATTAATTATTTGTTAAAATCAAAAGATTACCATCTCTTGTAAAAGTTATTTTTATGGTCGAATCACTTGAGATATTTTCAAATGCTTTAGATACCAAAAAAAAAAAAATGTTGAAGTTTTGAATTGGTTTGTCGGGTATTTGTCCCGAGGAGGACTCCATCTCGAAAGGTTTCACTTAATCGGCACTAATAAAAAAACGGTTATTGTACTAAGTTTTTTTTAATTACTGTAGCTAAAATAAGCGAAATACTAAGTAAATAATAAATAAATATAATAAAAATGTCAATGTTTTAAGTGGGTTTGATACAATAAACACGACCGTTTCAATGAGCACATGTTATAAACAGTAGCTTTATATTGTTTATTTTGGACGGTTCTATAGATGAAACAAAAAGTCGACTTTTCGACTTGTTTCAATTTTTAAATTGCCTTGTTTCACTTTTAAATGGTATATTTTTCGACTTTTTTCAATTTTTGGAATAGTCGACTATTATCGATTTTTCGATTTTTTTTTCGCACGACTATTTTCCGACTTTTCAACTATTTTCGATTTTGCACAATATTTTCGAAACTTTTCGAATCTTTTGACTAAGGGCTATATATAGTTGGAACAAAAAGCTGGTTTTCCGACTTTTTTACACTTTTTCGATTTATCGACTATTTTTGATTTTATACGATTTTTATGATGTTATCGACATTTTTTGATCTTTTGGAACAAAAAATCGACTTTTCGACTTAAATTTTTCAATTTTGGAATAGTCGACTTTCGAATTTTCGATTTTTTTTCGACTTTTTATCTTTTTCCGACTACGATTTTTCGTTTTTTTCGACCTTTTTTGACTATACGATTATTTTCCGACTTTTCAACTATTTTCGATTTTGCACAATATTTTCGAAACTTTTCGAATCTTTTGACTAAGGGCTATATATAGTTGGAACAAAAAGCTGGTTTTTAAACTTTTTTTATTATTTTTAAATAATAGATTTTTCAATTTTAATTTGGAATAGTCGACTTTTAAAGACATTTTCAAATTATTTTCAACTTCCGATTTTTCTGGTTTTTTAAAATTAAATTTAAAATTTCATTTACTTCCTAAATCTCTAATATTCTTTGCTTACAACTCACCTGTAATCAGCTTTATCGAAATTCTTGCCCACATAAGCCATACCAGCGCCAACAGCAACACCTTGACCCAAAGAACCAGTACCAACATCAATAAAGTTCAAACGCGGTGTAGGATGACCTTCCAAATCGGAATCAATTTTACGCAACTTTTGTAATTCCTCAACTGGGAAAAGACCAGCTTCAGCCCAGGCAGCATACAAAATGGGAGCAGCATGACCCTTAGACAAAATAAAACGATCGCTTGATGGATCACGCGGGAATTTCAAATTCAAACGCATAGTATTGAAGAACAATACCGACATGATTTCGGCAATGGAAGCGCATGATGTGGGATGACTGGAAAAGGGTAAAAGAAAATAATAATATTTTATATTTGCATATTTACTCTAAAACCCTAATTTTCACAAAAGAAAAAAATTTCGTTGTACTAAAAAAAAAAAAAATGGTAAGGACGCTAATAGACACATACTGCAGAGAGGTACTGCCGATGAATCCTCCTACACAAACATTTGGAAGATATTTAGTACTTCCATAGAAGATATTTACGCAATATCTTCTTTTTATTATTTAGAAGAAAATCATCAAAACGATATTATTTTTAATATTGTATTGCTATCAGTTAAAAGAAAAAAGGGTAATAAACAACAAAAAATATATATAAAATTTTTATTTTTTGTCATTTGTACAATAATTATCAGTTCCGCAATAAATTAAAGTTATCCCATTGAAATCATCAGGAAAAAATTGATGCAATACTTTTATTTTTCTGTCGCAATTTTTTTAGTTGTCGAAAAATTAGTGAAAAAAAGGAAAGATATTGAAGAAATTTGTTTGCCACACAATAGGTGGTTGGGGTACTAATTTTAATTTATTTTATTATTATTTATTTATTTATCATTATTATTACTATTATTATTATTACATTACATTTTGTTTTGGGTTTAGATTTGTATTTTATTGTTATTTAATTTTTAGTTATTATTCAGGATTATATTTATTTATTTTGGTCTTACTAGGCTTTTACGTGAATGAATAAATGAATGAATAAATAAAAACGATTTTAAAAATTAAATTATTTTTTCTTTCAGTTTAAAAAGTTAAACTGAATTTTTCATAAATGACAAAAAAAAAAAAAAAAAAAAAAAAAAAAAAACTTCAAAAAGTCATTCAAAATATGTTTTCAATATGAGTTCATTTCGAAATCGAAATGATGATTTTTCATACTGCATTGTCAGTGTGACGCACGCATTCTCAAGTTCTCCCAATTTTACTAATGCGTACTTATTGCAGGAGCTTATGCAGTATGTGTATATGGGGTGCTTAAAAAAGCTGTAGTCGGTCATGCCCGACCATATGATACTCTATACTGTTTTGTATATACGTCACAGTGATTTTCGGAGATGGTCATATATAGAACATAGGTCCAATTGTGGACCGATTCATGTAATAAGTGTGATTTATGATTTATAATATTATGTTGATACTAACTAACATTTATATGGGATTTATGGTTAAAGTGCAAGCACACGAAAACATTTTAATATTATTTTTTAATTATTAGTTTTGTTCAATTATTTATCAAATTTATAGGTATTAATCAGAATTATTCAGAAATTGTTAGAAAAACAACAAAATGTATGGAAATTTTGAGTACAGGAACACTTTCCTGTAAATGTTGACTAGAAAATATTTGTTGTGTTAACGGGAATTCCCAACAAAATTGAATGTGCATACAACAAAATTTTTTTATTTTATTTTTATTCACATCATTAACTCTTAAGTGAATGCACTTCAGTTCTTAAACTTTACACAATAACCCTATATTATATCTAGAAGGTGTTAATATAGTACCTAAAATTTATTTAATTTACCTTTTCTATTGATCGAAACCTTATAAAATTAAAAGAGAAATTTCTACTGATTTTTTCCAATTTATACTAGCATTTCACAGATGGGTTTACAAGTAATTTTGAAACAAGAAAAATACATACTAAAAATTTACTAGCATTTTTTAAGTCAGGGGCCAAGTACCTTTGGAGCAATATTTTTTTAAGTTTTTTGGTCCATAAATTTATTAGAGAATGCGTAAATTAATACATTTTGTTAAAATATTGCTATTAAAATATTCTATACTTTTCACATTTAAAGTCCTTTGACTTGTGTTGTGTTTTATGACAAGCATAACGTTTCATACCATATCCAGGCGCATGCTGCTTTGTAGCGATACGATAATCGATTTTTATGTATAAAAAGTAGATATATTTATTTTTTTCAAATAAAAATTAAATTTAAAAATCGTTTTTCCTTTCTTTCCATTTGTATATCGCAGTTATTGTTGCTCGATTCCTTGCCTATTTTGAATTTTTCCAAGAAGCTAGTTAATAAATCTTTGTCTATAGACCAAAATTAAATTGTTTCAATAAACAAATTAAATTATCCTTTTGTAAAAAATTTTAATACAAAACATTTCTCTATTGCCGATATGATAACATTTAATAAAAATATTAAATCTAGTAGAATAAAATAGGTAAAACATGAGTTTTTAGAACTTTAAATTCCTAGGACTAAAATTTAATACCTACTATTTAAAATATTTTTTCATTTGTTCAAAAAATTTAAAGTATGTTTATTTTCTAATATATGTATGTATGTAAATATTCATCATGATAAAAAAAAATAACAGTATGAAATTTTTTTTAATTATTTTTTTAATTATTATTATTCATACTTTTGTTTTTGTTTCAATAAATATTTTCTACCATTTTATTTATTTGAATTTTGTAAGTATTGTGTGAATACATTTTATATATTTTTTTATTCAATGAAATTGATCCCAATATTACCGAAAAGCGTTATCGTACTCGAAAATTGGGCAAATGAGAGCTATTTTGAGAAAATAATGTTCTTCTTCTTCTTCTTGCACGAAACAGCCCACAAATTGTCAAATAATTAAAAATTAAAAATATACAATTAAAATTTTGAACGAAGATGAATATAAAATTGTTTTTGTTACTAATAGAAAAGTTTCATAAAAAAATCTAAAAACATTGAAATATGCTGCAAAATAAAACTCCATTCACATACGAATTTTCAAAACAGTTTGATGTTTTATTTCTGGGTAAGAAATTTGGATTTTTGTGTTCCCATACTTTTGTACTCTTTTTTTGAATAACAAAGTTTGTTTTTGAATTGAAAAAAAAAAAAAAAAATAAATAAAAAAAAAAAAATAAATAAAAAAAAAAAAATAAAAAAATAAGAAATAAAATAAAATAAAAATAGAAAAGTAGATAAGTGTTAAAATCACGTCTCTGCTTTAAGGTGATTCCTGATATGGAAGTTATGGTCAGTTACGGAGCGAAATTTGCCACTTTGTTTTCTACTTATATAAAACTTGTTTATGTCAAATATAATCCTAATACTGAAATGGGTTTTATGCCCGGTTTTTATAGGTGGTGCGGTCAATTATAGACCGTCAGCAATATTTGGTATACAAATGTATACTTATATAAAAGTTATTTGTTAAAATTCAATAGCGTTCGTCTTTGGACCATAAAAGGCCTGTGTACCAAAATTTGCTCTAAAAAAGTTTTATAAGCATAACAAATTTAAAAATATGCTCCTAAAATATTAGTTTTTCCTGCTAAAATTTAAACTATCTACAACTCACGCAAAAAATAACTTAAATTTTATTAGCAATTGCTAAAAAAAATATCTGTATTAAGCAAATTAAAAAAATTTATATAAATTTATAAGATACAATTATTAAAAAATCGGATTTGAAAAACGTACGTGACAGTAAAAAGAAAATTTTACTAATGGCAAATTATCTAAAATAAATCTATTAGATGCAAAATGTTTCTCTTAAATGTAAAATATGCTAAATTATGTTCATTAGTGTAATATATGCAAAATTATGCTCTTAAGTATGAAATATGTAAAAATGTACAATTTAAGTAGCTAAAATATGCCTCTATGAAAATATGAAAAAATTTACTGTTGAGCGCAAAATATGCAAAAAATCGATGCCAAAATTCTTAAAATTTTATGGAATGTGTTTTTATTGTAGTTTGTTTACAAAATTTACATAAGTGACGAACATCGTTAGAGATTTTATCTGTGAGTTACAAACATCAAAGTAAAATTTTTCAAAAAGAAACAATTTTTAGCATAATATTCAAAAAAGGACTAACTTAAAAAAAAGCAAAAATATACAAAAATAAAACATAACAATTTTTTTAAGCAAGCATATATTTTTTTTTCTTAAGTATAGACATATTTTTTCTTATTCCTATGATCTCTAAATCGATTTTTTATCATCACATACTAAACACATTCAAAAATTAAATGTTGGGTATAAAATTCTCACGCACTAACTCTAAGACTATACTAACCTTTTTCTCATTGGTACAAGAACAAAATGTCGGCAGAGCAACAGACACAATTTTTTTCATTTTGTTTTAAGTGGGCAAAACATTTGTCGAACAAATATACTTTTACACAGAAGAGAGCAGAATCGACATATAGACTCTTGAAAATTGCAAAAATCAACATGTTTAGAATTATCGCAGAAGGAAGGAAATATAATTGTAAATATAATAAAAAACGAGTGTTAAAGTAACACGCTATATACTTATCTTAAATACTAAGATTTTTCTGTCAGAGAGTGTGAAATTCGCTCTCTGAGAGAATTATCTCGCGTGTAGATTCAAATATTAGTATTATAAAAAGTATTATGAGAACATTGTGATGAGATGAGACAACTGTCTTATAAGACGAAACATCAAAAAAAAAAAAAAAAAAAAATACACATATACGAAAGTTTGCTTGTGTGCCCATGTGTATTCTGGAAATTGCTAAAAAAAAAAAACAAGTTTTCTGTAAAATTGTTTAATTTTTATGATTGTTTTACATTAAAAAATCATTTTTATTAAATTTATACTAAAAAAGTGCGAATTTCTTAAATAAAAAGGATATGTTTACTCCTATTTTATGTTTAAAATTTAACATAATATAAACAAAATAGTTAATCTCTTCTGACGGCGTTATCTCACATATTATATCAGCGTTAATCTCAGTTGTAGATCTGGGGTAAAAGGGGAAAGAAGGTTCAATAATCAAAATAAATACGTCGTGGATAACTTCGTCCGAATGAAAGGCAATGTATACTGTGCTTTTAGATGCAGCGCCTAACATTTGATGACAGACATAGTTAGTCGAACATTTGTGCGAACAACGATGTGCGAAAAAGAACAAAACATGAACAAGTTTGGTTCCATATGCATGAGCGCACAAAATTTTTTTCAATGTACGAACAAGAAAAAGTCTAGTATAGATGATAGGCAAATGTGGGGGCTTGTCATATTCACTTATGTTAATGTACATATATAAAGCACATGCTTACATTTTGTTTATATTTTGTATATAATTATTTAAAAAAGATCCCCGTCAAGCCGATCGCACATGTATACAAAAGAAACACAATTTTAATTAATGTGTATAACAAGTCTATATCTAAGAGGAAAACGTTTATGTGCGTATTTAAAGAAGAGAACTGTTTAATTTTTTATTCCATTACCTAGTGTCTACATTAGACAAATTTTTATCAAAACAAACGTCAAAATCAGTGCGAATATATACAAGGTAACCTTAGTTAAACAGCTGATTATTATTTTGGTTGTTACAATTGTCAAACTGTATATATGAAAAACAATAATGAATACGCCATATTGTTGTTTTTGTGTAACTGTTGCCACCTTCCACAAATTCGCGTTAAGTTTGACATTTGTCTTGATAAAAAAAAATCTCTAATGTAGATACTATTTTAACTAGCAACTGAATACATAAACCTGATTAAGGGACAATGTCTCTGTATGTTTCTTTTACGTATATAAAAATTAAAGTGTTATCAATTTGTGTTTAATACTTATAAAAATATTAAAAGTAATATTAATTATAAAACAAAACTGAAAAATAATTGCGTAAAAATCTATTAAATTTAAATGCGATAACCTATGTATATCAATGATATTTGAAGTATAATTTATTGGTATACAACATAATGCATACATTTTTGTAGAGCTGTGTATAGTACTTTCTATTTCTATTGTCTACCCGCATATAATTAGAAATTTTAAGGAAATAGTAGTTTTAGTAATTCAGAAATTTTCAAAAAGTTTTGCAATTGCATTAATCTCTCTCAAAAGTTTCATAATTCCGAAATACTCTAGGCAACATTTTTTAAATTCTAGCTTATAATAGTTTTGAAGTAAAGATTTATTTAATTTTCTTAAACAATTTGTAATAAAATTAAGAAAAATTAAATGAATTATTTGGTTAAATATTCTTTGGACCAAATTTATTTATATTATTGCAGCGTATGATATAATTGCTAGAGCTTAAGCGAAGATAAATTTATTTTACTATCAAACGTCATTCTGTTGCTGTTGCTGCTGAAGCGCAATTCTTCATGAGAAACTCATTTAATTATTTGGAACAAAAATAACACAAAACACAATGAAATTAATAAAAGAAAAAATTACTATTAAATTTTGAAAACATGCCTCGACAAAAACGAAAAAAGTGATTTTTTTTATAATAATTCTGCTGTATTTTTTGACAGTTCATCTTATAAGATGGTTGTGTAGAGAAATCTCAATACAACAGTCTCATAATACATCTTATAATACTAATATTTGAATCTACACGTGATATAATACTCTCAGAGAGCGAATTTGACATTCTCTGACCCAAAAATCCTACATATTATGTTACGTCGGGCAGTAAGGCTACATAAATTTTTGACAAATGAATATAAAATTTTGACAATCATAAGATAAATAATAAATTAAAATATTTTAAAAGTGTTTGTGCATTTTAATGTTTCATTTATAATATTTTTTTAAATTATTTTGAAATCAAAACGATTTCTCTGTAAACATTTGGAAGGTATCTTCCTGACAGAAATTTATGCAATATCTTCTTTTTATTATTTAGAAGAAAATCATTAAAGCAATATTTTTCTAATATTGCATTTTTATCAGTTTAAAGAAAATTAGGCACTAAGCAACAAATACATAAAATTTTAAATTTTTGTATTATTTTTATCCACAAAATATCGCCCCTTTTTCAGTAGGGAGATTATCACCTCCGCAATAAATTGATGATATCCCATTGAGATCATCTGGAAGAAATTAATGCAATACTTTTATTTTTCGGTTACAGAAAAATTGTCCAAAAATGAAAAAATATTGACGAAATTTGTTTGTCTTTTAGCAAAAAAATTTATATTTTATGTGAACGTTTCAGTTTTCGTACTTTATGATATTAAAAAAAGACTGTTTTTTATATTATTTCAAGACTTATTTCGTAATAATTTTTCTAATATTTATTACATCTTCCAGAAGATTATCTGGCGGTATCTTTTTTTCACCTAGATGATTATATAGCAATATTGCCTATTTATCTTCCAGGCGTAATGATTTCTTATTGCTTAGATGTATTGCATGTGACGCACAATCTCTCCCGATGGAGGAAAATTCCGCAACACTAATATGATTATTGTGGCAATAAAATTTTCCTTCTAAGCAATACGAATTCGAATTACTTTCGTATTATTTTGTTTGTAGGGTTTATTTTTTCATTGTCTGTGACGCACAGGTTCAAAAGTACTCCCTATTTTACTCATACATACTTATTGTTTGATCTTATGCAGCATGCATAGATTAATAAGTGGATATTTATGTCAGAGAAGAAAACCTGATTTAATAGTCAAAAACCTATAGTCGCATATATTTTGTTTTTGTGTTTTGAAAAAAATGTGTATTTTTTTTTTTTTTTTTTTTTTTTTTTTTTGAAAATTTAGTTCGAAGTGCCTCAAACATAAACTTCTAATTGCAGTATATGTCTATAGGGTGCTTAATATGTATTAGCAAATACATGCCTACATTTTTTTTATTTTTTCTTTTTTTTCTATAAATTTATGTGTCCAAATTACTGCTGAATACTCGATACTACTCAATACTTTTCATTTGGGTTCTCGATAATACTCGATACTTAACAGACTTGTTAATTTAAAATATAATTTTTAATTTAGATTCTTTTATTTAAAAATATAACAAATATATTTATCCGATTAGCATTCAATTTTATAAATTTACATAAAACATAAAATAACAAAAACGTTAACTTTGAATTTAACGTTAACAAAAATCAACAAAATCATTTTCATATATTTAAAAATTAATTTGTATAGACACACAGTTGTATTTTATCCGTTATATTTTTAATACGATATCATTAAAAAATTAAACATTGAGTACCCAAAAAAAAGGCAAATACTCGGATACTTAATACTCAATACTTACACAGCACTAGTCCAAATAGAACGTAATCATAATTAACATAATAGCTTATATATATGTATTAGCATTTTTTTTATTCTAATGCATTTTTAAAATTGTTGCTAAATGACAAAATACTCTTATCACTTGCAAATGTTAAGGTAATAGGAAAGCAAATACAATGATTGATTTAATGAAATCAGGCGATAATAATTTTAATTTTTAGTGTTGATATAAAAAAAGTATATGAATGCACTATAAATAAATGCAATTATAAAAGATTGTAATGATTGTTATAACAAATTCTAAATAACATTTTAAAAAATCACAATTTTATTCAGGACTTTAAAATGTTTGACAAAAGGTCAACGTAACCTTTTTCTTAACAGAAAAATTTCTAAAATGATTTAATTTAAAATTTTGTAGTTCAATAGGCTGCCAAAACAAATATAGAAAAATTGCAAAAATTAGAAATCTTTTGGGCAAAATTCCTATTTTTTATTTTTGGACAATTTTTCATATCTGAGTAATTTTTCATTTGGGTGATTTTCCTATATTTGTTTGGGCAATTTTGCTTTTTATTATAAATATTAAGAATATTTAAAAGTTATAATTTATTCAGAACACATTGTTAAAATTTCAAGTTTTTCTTAAACATTTACCAATATGTATTATCTTTAGTTCAGTTAGTTATCGCATTACAATTTAAAAATTCAGTAAATAATAGGGAGAATTTATCAACATATGAATAATAATAATAATATTAATAATAATAATAAAATAATAATAATAATAATAATAAACAGCTGAAAAAAATGTATATACAAATTTAAAAAAGTGAGTTTACAGTTCGATTTATCATAACGATTTTTAGAGATTCAAATTTTCTGGAAAATGGCTTTTATTAATTTGTTTCGTTCAAATTCAACTTTTGGCATTTCATTTTCTCACGTTAAATATTAATTTAAATTTTGCTAAACACAAGTGCAACCAACAATAAGTTCTAAAAAGTGTTTTATGCACATAAAAATGCTATCAAATTCGAAAAATGATCTTAAAATATTTTTTCTGACTAAATATTAAATTATCTACTATAAACGCTAAAAATAACTTAGTTTTCACAATTGCTGAAAAATATTTTAATTTTGCACTCAAAAATAGTTAAGGTTAATAAATTGTATCAGGTAATTCCAAAATTTCTATAAATTTATGATATTAAAATTATTAGGGAATCATATTAAAAAAACGTATGGCTTGAAAATATGTAAAATTATTCTTTTAAGTTTAAAATATGCAACTTTATGCTCTTTAAATTGCTAAAATATGTTCTAAACTAAAGATTTTATATTAAAATCTGCTGTTATAAGCAAAATATTCAAAAATATACTTTAACAAATCGATGTTAAAATTCTTAAAATTGTCTGAAAGGGATAAATAACTAACAGTTTCGTTCATTTGTAGCCCAGGAAAAGATATGATTTTGTATATAATTATAATTTTTTAATTATTTTTGAAGTTCATGGTAATGTGGGTAATTTAAGATTAAAAATAATATTTAACCACATTTACTAGAAAATGTTTTAAGGATTGAACATTTCGTTAGAAACTATCTTAGCCATAAATATATTTATATATAATCTTTATATAAAATCGATTTAGAATATCAACTTATCAATATTGGAAATAAGTTAAATCGGATTTGATATTGAAAATAGATCCCTCATTTTATAAAGGAACAAATCAAGATTTTCAACAAGTTTAATTTATTATTCTATGAAGTCTGCTTTCGGTTGTAAGTAAGAACTTTCACTTTATATATTATTGGAAATATTTACCATAATATATCAAAACTTTAGACATTCATAACTCGTAAACTAAGCGTAAAAAAATAGACACGTCTATAAACAATTTCATAAACTTAATATATGTTTGACATCTTTATTGAACTCTCTAACTCACTTAAAATAGTAACTATTTCCTGTACTGTTTATCCGATAGCAAATATTTAGTTATCAATTGAAAGCTCTTGAATCAAAAGGAAAATAATTAAAAAAAAAATTCCTTTGGTGACGGCAATGGCAGTTCAATACAAATTTGACATTACATTGTCAATGAATGCAAGCTAATAGTATATATAAGGAACTAGTAAAGAAACTCCCTCATTTGGTACCTAACGCAGCTATCAAATGTACGTAACACTAAGAATATGTTAGTAAAATTTTATTCATATGTATTGGTGTAAAAACCACATTCAATCTTATCAACCATAAAGAGAGAGTGAGCTAAAAATTTATCACATATTTAAAAACTAAAGGTTCCTTATATCTTCTTATTTCAATTTTAATTGACAAATGAAGGAAGCAATTGAAATCAAAAGAAAATATAACGATTTTCTAACATTTAACCAAAAAGTGAAACGGAATGAGATATTTTTGTGAGAAACTATCTAAATACTTGTAATTACAAAATAAATTACTATTAAAAAAGAAATGTATATTGGGTTAATGCCGACTATATAATATACTACCATACTATGTATGTGACTTAAAGTAATACATTGTTTGAGCCAAATTTTATTAACATAAGAAAATTTATATGGGATTTAAGTACTTTTAACTGAGGACACTATATGGAAGCTACAATTAAGTTTAAAGCAAAACTAAATGCCATATTATATGTAGGTACATACAAATTTTTTATAGAATGTTTTAGGATTAAATATGTTTTATTTATTAAATATGTTTTATATTTTTACAAATAACTGCAATAAAAGTGTTTTATCAATCCCGATCTATTTTCAATTGGATCACAATTTAATATATATGAGTGCATTGGTACATGAACGATTGATCTTTTCGCCAAACCTCTTAATTTAATATATTTTACTTTACCAAATGAGATTGGCTAAGTCCCTACAAAAAATAATTATTTCATTCTTTTTCTATAAATACATAACTATAAAAATCATCCTTATATTCTATTTCTGCTCAACCCAGCTGTTTTCTAAATTTATTACAATTTGTTTTCGTATCATATCATAATGACGTGAGAATAATTAAATTTTTATTATTAAACTTCATATTTATAGTATTTAAAACCTGAATACATATATTAAGATTATATTAATTTTTATAACTGAATTTTTTTTAAATTTGTTTTTTTTTCTTATTTTGGTAATTTTTTCCAAAATTTTGGTTTGAAAAATTTTTGCCGTGGCAACACCACACTTCATATGCACACATAGTTGTATTTAAAAAAATTATATTTTTGAGAACAACCGGTGCAGTAGAAATAAAAATATTTTCCCAAAATGGTCGCATGGCCATAGCTCCTAACGTTACTTGCACCTATAATACTGAGCCTAGTCGCCGACATCATGACCTTTTCGAATATTCCGCAAAAGGTGAATTTTTCCATCGCTTTCCGCCATACTATCGTTCCATATATAAGTATAGGCGTGATCACCATGTCGAAGAGCCATTTTGTATTCTTAGGATTTAATTCCCAAAATTTCCCTATGGTCTTCCTACACATATAAAGGGCAATGTTTTCCTTCGAAGCTCTAGCCTGGGTATTCTGGAGCCGGGACAGCTTGGAGTCCTGTATTATAACCAGATACTTCACACTACTTGACACATTTAATTCAATTCCATTTAGGCAAGGGAGTGGGAAAGATGGTATTTTGTATCTCCTTGAATAGAGAACTAGTTCCGCATTTCCTAGATTCGCGCTCAGTACACTACTTGTACTCCATTTACTCAGTAAGTCTAATGCATTTTGAAGGCGGTGAGATATGGTATGTAAATATTTTCCACATACGACCACCGCTACATCGTCCGCATATGCGAGTCCAGTTTTATACCCAGATACTTCGCACTGTCTGACACATTTAATTCAACTCCATTTAGGCAAGGGAGTGGGAAAGATGGTATTTTGTATCTCCTTGAATCCGCCTTTCCTAGATTCGCGCTAAGGACACTACTTGTACTCCATTTACTCAGTAAGTCTAACGCATTTTGAAGGCGGTGAGATATGGTATACAATATTTTCCAGATACGACCACCATCGTCCGCATATGCGATGGTTTTGAACCTCAGGGAATCAAGTTCCCTTACGGCAATATTCCAAAGAAGTGCAGATGGAACTCCCCCTGAGGAGTGCCTCTATTTGCTACCCTATATATGGTGGCCGCACCCATAGTGGATATTATAAGTGTGTTGGTTAGAAGTCTCCATATGAAGTTAATAGTCGACTGATGTATATTCAGTCTTTCCATAGCCATTTTAATAGCATCCGGGGTCACATTATTGAAGACTCTTTTTATATAAATAAAGGCCACTAATGCATATTCCTTGTGCTCGAGAGCATTTTCTATATACCCTGCAAGCGAATGCAACGCCGTCTCAACTGATTTGCCTTTCATGTGGACATGTTAAGACACTGACAAAAGGATAGGGTTGATTGTCTTGCGATGGTGCAGGACAATCAGCCTTTCCAAAGTTTTCAAGAGGAAGGACGATAGACTAATATCTCTGAAGTCCTTCGGTCTCGTGTGGGAGGTTTTACACGCTTTTAGGATAAAGACCACTTTTAACCTCATTAAATAAACGGCGGCATTCTTTGCGAGTGTCACCTATTTCGGAGTTCCACCAATGTGGTTTACTCCTTCCTTTGCAGACCTTCGGTCTGCATACTGCAGAAGTCGCTCTGTCAAATGCATTTGTAAGCAATTCTACAGAGGACTCAATTTCCCGCCGATTACAAATAGCCCGGGGGTTCGGGAGGAGTTGGGACAGAATGTTTTGAATCGGTGCTACCTATGGTAAGGGACTTCTATACTAATACATGTAAATGTAAAAAAAATTGACACATCAGTCATACTAAGAAATGAAACAAAAAATCAGATGAGCTTATAACAACACTTTGTTCTGGATACCATGCACTAGATCTTGTTGTGCCTAAAATCAAATTCAAATTCGCTCTCTGAGAGAATTATCTCACGTGTAAATTCAAATATTAGTATTATAAGAAGTATTATGAGACTGTTAGTCCACACAACTAACTTATAAGAAAAAAAATGTATATTTTGTAATTATTGAAAAAAACATTTTTTTTTTCTTTTTGGTAAAATTGTTTTTACGATTGTTTTAAATTTTAAATAATATTTCTATGAAAATTGTGCTAAAAAGTGTGAATTTCATAAAAATAAAAAGGACATGTTTACTCTGTGACTGATTGAAAATAATTATATATTATATGATTTATTAAAATATGTGTAATCCTTATTTAAGATTTAAAATAAATTAAAAAAATGGTTGCTCTCTTCTATCGGCGTTATCTCACATATTATATCAGTGTTAATCTCAGTTGATGGCTCAGTTGGCTGCAACATTTTTTTAGCTGGCGGTTTGTAGTTACTTTTTCCTTTATTGTAAAACATAGGTTTTTTACTTTTACAACTAACTAAATTATCTAAAAAAATTAGGTTAACACTAATCTGGAAATTCTAAAAATCTAAAATCAACGTTTTCCTACAAAAACAAAAAAGTATTGAAATTAATTTTTTTTTCTTCTCAAATTTTTAAATCACATTAACATATATGAAAATGTGCGGAAAAAAATAGATTACAAGTTCTCAAATTCGATTTGAAAATTTGATTTGATGACTCTGGAAAGCATCCAATTTCTCAAAATGAAAATTTTGAAGGAATATATATTAGTTTTACCATGATTAAAACTTGGTAAAAATCTTAAAGAGTAGACGGTTTTTAGCTGTTTTTCAAATACAATCTACTGGCGGCTTCTAGCGACTTTTTGCTTTATTGTAAAAACATGGGTCGGAAACTGACTGATTTACCATAAACCCGGAAAACACTGGAGGGTTATTGTGCAATTCGGCCCAAAAGAAAGCATTTCGAAAACCAATTTACTTAAAATAAAGTTTCGAATGATTTACTTTTCGAATCGAAATATAAAATTTTTGAATATAAAGAATTAATTGCATAGGTGATTTTTCCTGCAAATATTTTATATTGAATAAAATATAAACAAAAAAATATATGTATGCCACAATCTGAGCTATGTGATACGTCTACATACCACAAGTACCGCAACTCAAAAAAAGTTTTATATTTTTTTTTCCAAGTAAAGTTAAGCAAGGTTGAAAAAGGTCATTTATTAAGTTTATAAACTAATTTCATAAACTCTTATCAAAATGTTCGAGGTTATAATAGTAAAAATAAACTACAAAGTAGACTTATTTAATAAAAAAAAATATATGGTAAAATATTTTATTATATACATATGCATAATTAAAATTTAACAAAACACGTGGTTTTCACTTTGAGGTTTGCTTTAAAAAACTAAAACTCATTGAAAATGTTTTAAAATGAAACGAAAAAAAAAAAATGTAATTGCACGCAATTTTCAATGGCATTATTGTAACCTGAAGGTTAAGCTACTTTCCCCCTCACCATAGTAAGATCAAAAACACTAACATTATTTCATATTTTAAATTTTTTATAACCTTTAATAAATTTGCACATACACACACATGCATTTAGCACATATAGCTTTTAGTGGAAATAAAAAGTATACATTCTAAACTTACCCAGATTTGGAGGCTTGCGTTGAGGTTATAGAATGTATACGCAAACGATGGGCAATATCTTTCAATTCTTGAATAGCTTTAGCTTCTGGCTTGTGATAAGACATGATGGTATTGTTTTGCGATATTTCTTACAAGAGTAAAAGCACTTAAAATTGTAATTGTAAAAATTCAAACGTGCACTTTGTTCTAAGACTTAAATTTTTCAGTACTTCTCTCCTTCCTAAACTGTTTCGTTGTTTAGCGACCGGCTGTCGAAACAAAACTGACAATTAATCTTCATAAGTGATGGTAATTGAGTTATTTTCTAGACAAATTAAGTGATTTTGAGCATACTCTACATAGCACAACTAACAAGGTAACATCGTTGGCCCAGCTGTTGATTTTTTAAACTGTCAAACTCCATATAAAATAAAATGAATGCCAAAAAACTTCATATATAAAAAATTGTTTAAAAAATACTCTACGAGACGATGTTATCTTGGTAAATCTGCTTTGATACAATAAGTAACATAGTGTCTACATTAGAGATTTTTTTTATCAAGACAAACGTCAAACTTAACGCGCATTTGTGGTTACCAAGTGTCTACATTAGGCAAATTTATATCAAAACAAACGTCAAAATCAGTGCGAATATATACAAGGTAACCTTAGTTAAACAGTTGATTATTATTTTGGTTGTTATAGTTGTCAAACTGCATATATAAAAAACAATAATGAATACGCCATATTGTTGTTTTTGTGCAACTGTTGTCACCTTCCACATATTCGCGTTAAGTTTGACGTTTGTCTTGATAAAAAAATCTCTAATGTAGACACTATGTTACAGAAATAAAAAAATCTTTTAAATCGGACTTGATTTGTGGAACGTATGATTTTTTAAAAATTTTATATACTCGTGGTGGTCAGGTTTATTTCCAAAAAGTTTGCGATTGGCTTCACTATGCTTACTTTAAAAGTTGAATAAAATTTTAATTTTAATATCAAATAATGGAAAAGGCATTTTCTGTAAATATATAATGCACATTTATGTTAAAACAAAAATATCCATTAAAACTTTTATTTTTGTCTGAAAAAGTTCATGAACTCCTCCTCTTTAAATAAATAAATGTGTAAATAAATAAATAAAAATAAAAAATAAATTATATATATATATATATATATATATATATATATATATATATATATATATATAGAGAGAGAGAGAGAGAGAAAGAGAGAGAGAGAGAGCTAAAAACAAAAGCACAAAGGAATAACGATGACATTTCAAACGAAAGACTTATGCAAATATTTTTTGATGCTGTGGATGCTTTGCAAAGATGTCAGAATAAGTACGAAAAGCTACTAGTTTTGGGTATGATGCTTCAAAATATCATATAATTCAACTTATATACACAATGTTCATATTATGCACTGGAGTGCCCAAAGCATAACTTTTTATTCAACAGCTGCTCAGCTGGAATATGTTTTGTACACAAGCAAATCGATATTCTCCTTTTAAATGAGACTTTTTTTTGCAACCGTAGCACAAATTTCAACTTGGTGGTTATAAAATTTATAGAGAGGATCGATCTACGCATGGCAATAAAAGGTAATATTAAGCATTTATTGTTACCGAATATTAAAACGAGTACTGCAGAGAGCATTTCAATACAAGATATGATTAATATAAGATGTGTTATATCTACTTCAGCTTATAATCCAATTCACTCTTCCAATTTCAAGGTTGATTTGGATAAGCTAACTTTATTTTCAACGATACACATTAGAATTGTAAATTATTATATTCGCATTGGACAAAATATCAACCCTCATGTCTCATTTTTTCAAACCTTGAGCCAATTCTAAATGTTTTACAGTCGGACCATGTACCAATAACTTGTGTTATTTCTGGTCGTATTCAAAATATGACATATTCAGTTCCTTTGTATTATCATGCAGACTGGTCAGCAATCAGAAACTGGATGGAAAACGAAATTAGGAGTCAGAACATTGATCCTCGTGTTTCTAATTCAGGTAATCTAGATTTTTATTTTAACAAATTAATATCTATAGTTAAAGAAGCTTTTAAGAAAATACCTGTAAGTCGTAAAAAATCTTGACATCGAGAAATCTCTGATCCTAGTAAAATGTTAATTAGTCAGAGAATTAAATACAAACGTAAATTTCGAAGATATAGAGATTTAAACTATAAAAATCAATTAAAATATATTTTGATACTATTAAATAAACTTATTGATTTCTACCTTAATTAACATCGAAATGATTCCTGGTCAAAATTTATCTCAAATTTGCCCCCATGCTTTAAAAAGTTTTGGAAGGTAACAAAAGTCCTTAAAGCAATAAGTCATTTACTGATCTTCATGTAAATGGCGAAGTTTTAAAAACTGGCACTTAAAAAGCTAATTCAATAGCAGACCTATGGGTATAACTGTCTCAAGATTCATTCATGATCGTTAAGATAGCATTCTTGACAGATCTAACGTGGAGCTTACCAATTTAGTTGAAGCTAAATCGTTTGAACTATTATTTAAAAATAATAAAGATGGAATTAATGGCATTATCCTTAAAAATATGCACGATTGCTCCATGGAGGTTCTGCTGTCTTTACAAACGGATCGAAGATGGAAAGGGCGGGGGTCTACTTTATGGGAACGGATATCTGACGGTGTTGGAGATTGTCGGATAGTTGCAGCGTTCTTCAGCCACAAATTCTTTGTATTTACAAGGCCTTAAGATTATTGTAGGAGAACGTTGAAAGTCAGGCAGCACTATTGACAATGACAATTCAATTTGTTAGGGCCAAGCTAGTGCTTGAGTGCAGGAAGGAATTGAAAAGGCTAATAGATGCCGGATAAGACTCCGTTGGAAATGAAATAGTTCGCAGTTGTTCGGAGCTGGATAAATCTTTTGTGGAGGCATTAGAGAGGATTCCAATTGGGTTCTAATTTAATGCCATAAGAGATTTTAGACAAAACGAATCATGCATGGAGGAATAGAACGAACTGCAAAGTATCTAGAGCGTTATGGCCTAATCTTAATCTAGCAGGTTCGAAACATCTTCTGGGCATGAGTCAGGGAAGTCTAACGGTCATTGTGGGTACGATTACTGGTCACATAGGAAATATGACGAGTAAGTGGGAGATTGACACGTCAGACATCTATATGATGTGCGATGATGTAGAGGAGCTAGAGATAGTAGAGCATATACTCTGTCATTGTTTAGGGCTTCAGCGCAAAAGGCTGAGTTGGTTTGGGAGCCATACACTGCACAAACTGTAAGATGTTAGTGGCAAAGGACTTTGTAACCTGAGAGGGTTCGTAATGGGAAAAAAGTGGCTTAGGGGTAATCATTCTTGATTCCTAGGTTGAAGGTTCTACGTTTCCTATAGTTTATTTATTTCTTTTTTTTCTTAGTCTTCTGCCATTTTAAAGGGATCACAATGGACCGACTGGTCTCAAGGTGGAAGTGTGAAGACGCCACCTAACCTAAACTAAATTTAAAAAACAAGATCCTTATTTACAAAATGTGTATTCGAAGTCTGGTTTAATAAATCTGATAAAACTTACACAAGAAAATTACAGATAATACAAAATAAAAATCTGAAAATAATTTATAACCTACACCCTATAAAAATGTTTAATTCATTTGCAAAAGAATTAACCCTGTCATTTAATGAAAAATGCAGAACGTCTAAATATGAAATAATAAAAAATTTGCTAAACAATCATTAAAATTCTTTTTTACTTAAAAGTGATAATTAGCGGTAGTTTTTTAAATTTTTTATAACGTTTAAGTGTGTATAAGGTTTTTTCATCAACTCTTCCTTAATATTGTGATATTAGTAGTTTCCTCATTTAATTATTTAGATGTTCATTGTTATAATACTTTTATGTAAATCTTCATAACAATGTTAAATTAATTATTTTATAAAGTTTCAAAGGTTTCAATAAAGTCAATAACAACAATACAACATTACGGTATTTATATTTAAAAACTTTTTAAATCAATTCAGCTGTTTATCTTTTTAGAGATTTTTTTACAACTTTTGCGCTTTTTAACCTAGTGTCTACATTAGGCAAATTTATATCAAAACAAACGTCAAAATCAGTGCGAATATATACAATGTAACCTTAATTAAACAGTTGATTTTTATTTTGGTTGTTACAGTTGTCAAACTGCATATATAAAAAACAATAATGAATACGCCATATTGTTGTTTTTGTGCAACTGTTGCCACCTTCCACAAATTCGCGTTAAGTTTGACTTTTGTCTTGATAAAAAAATTTCTAATGTAGACGCTATGTAAAGTTGCCAACCATCTGTTTTTTTATACAATTATCCGGTAACCATAAGAAAATAATACTACAGCTGACGTTTTGACGTTTTGTTTCTGTAAATATTTATTATTTTTTCCTGGCAGTCTTAAAACTGGAGACACAAGTTTGCGAAAACAAGGCAGTTGTTGAATTATTCTTTCAATAAATGTGTGGTGTTTAAAGTTTATTTAAAATTCTGTTTTTTATGGTTTAAAATTGTGTTTTTTATGATTTAAAATTGTGTTTTTTATGGTTTAAAATTGTGTTTTTTTATGGATAACAATTTGTTAAAAAAAAAAATGAATGAAGAAAAAAAATCTTTAAAATCCTATGACAATTGGGAACTTATTAAATGTTTGGGCGTGGGGGCGTTTGGTGAAGTCCATCACTGGAGAAACCGGCAAACTATGCAAGAGATTGGTAAGTGGTTGCATTTATTCTGTATAAATTTGGTATATTTTTAGCGGAATAATATTGTTTAGTTGTGGTGGTGATTCACAACCAATTCTATGAATTAATTTTAAATACACTCAAACCTCTTTTTATGCGGTTTTTCTAATAGAATTTATAAAATCTGCATTATTCAAAATATTTGTGTCGATTATTTTTTTTAACAACATTGTATTTTAAGTATTTTTTATATAAATATTAGTAACAAAACCTCCAATTTAATTTTACGAACTAAATCTTTATTTTTAATTCTCTCATTGAACTTTAACAGCGTGCGTCAACGATTTTTCAATAAATTAAAAAATAATAATATTTATTGAGGAAAATACAAAAATTCGGTGGTTGTTTATTTTTTTTTTTAAAGTTCATACGTTTAATGCAGGAATTGAAAATCCCAATTCCTTTAAAACTTAACAGGGACGTCAGTAACCTATGTCGGGATATCCCAAACAAAAGAACCAATTTAAAAATTATTACAAATTATTTTAAAAACCGTAAACAAATTATACTTCATAATTTATAACTTTACATTATTTCTTCCTCTGATGAAAATTATAAGTTGTTTATTGTTTTCTCGTCAGATGTGATTGGTTTGGAAAATTTGTAATGCGAAGATTTTAATGTTTTTTTTTTTCAAATTTATGCTGAATAAATTTTATTACCTTTTGTTTCCCTTTTTATATTTTTATAGGTTATTATTGTTTTGAATTTATACTTGTTTCATTTATCCGTTATTCTTTAGAATGCATCTATGGCATAAAAAGGGGTTTGAGTGTAATAAGTGGCGCTTTGGTTTTGTATTTGTATTTTTGTAGTATAATAAATTTATTGAAACTTAATTTTTTTACTGTTTTTTATTTGATACAATTAATGTTGGGTTTGTTTGGCAAAAAAATTTTCCACCTTCATTAGAATTTTGGGTACAGAAAACAAAAACAAAAAACAAGTTAGAGTGCTGTATTCGGCTGTGCCGAATCTTATGTATCCTTCGCCTGTGTTGAGATGTGTTATATGAAAGTGAAATACCTTATATTGGTTATAATATATTTGTATATTTACCTATACTATACCTATATAGACAATAAAAACTTTAAATAATTTGAATTTTCATATAAAGTTGAAAAGAATCAAGATTTTAGAAATCCTTATATTCTTATATATATTATAAAAATGAGGTGCAAGTTTGTTTGTGTATCAATTACGTCTAAACGGGCGAACCGATTTTCAAGAAATTTGACACACAGATAGAACCATTTTCTATCTAATTTTTCTGTTTTACACGTTATTAATGAATTTATTTACATTAAATTTGACTGGATCTTGATCGGAGGTCATACCCATATTTTACGCCCACTTTTTTAAAACTCTCAAACGGATGAACCAATTAGATTAAAATCGGAGCAAGAGTGTAGTACCCGCCATATAGAGCAAATATTCATTATGGCATATCTAAGGAACTATTACAGTGAGAGCCCTCAAATTTCGTGCGAACCTTTATTTTATCATATTGCTCAAATGGAAATAGGACGGATAGGCCCTCATACAAAGAAAATATAAACTTTCTCATCTAAAGAACTATTACAGCGAAAGTCTTAAAAAAAGTAATTTTCATATCAAATTTCGAATAGGGCGAATAGGTCCAGGGGGAGTAGTAGCTTACATATAAATTAAATATTAGTTATCGCATCAAATAGGGTAGCGAAGCGCACCGGTAAAAGGTAGTAAATAACAAATTTAATACTTTGGAGTTTTACAAAAGTTCGCACATATTTAAGGAAGATAGGTGCCCATAGCTTATATAGGAGCTTTAAAAAATCGAATAAAGCGTTTTGGCCTATAACTGGGTTAATACTGGATCTACTTAGTTCATTTTTTCAACACAAAAATTCTTAAAAAAATTTCAGATTTTTATGTGAAAGAACGAAGTCTCTAGCTTACATAGGTGCTTCATAAAGCCGAAAAACCAAATATGCCTTAGTTTATTGTTGTTGTTTTTCAGTACATATGAAAACAATAACTATAACGGAAGCAGAAATAAAATAAATAAGAAAACAGATTTACCAATAACTCGGTTCTTTATGAACCGATTTGGTTAATTAAAAAAAACATATATATATATATATATATATATATATATATATGTATGTATGCATGTATGTATGTATATACTCTTTTACCCTTTAAACCTGTGTTAAAGGGTATAAAAAAAGAAACGTTAAAGCCATGATATAAATATAAGAAGATAGTTCCACTCCGCTGTTTATTTTTTACTTTTAAGCCAATTATTTTATATATGTTCTTTTGTAAATAAATCAAAAAGAGTTGCCACCAAAATAAAAAGGGAAAGCTTTTTTAGGAATATTTTTTATTATGTGTAATTTATATATTGCAAATAACAATATATATGGTATTGTTTGAACTTGAAAAAACGCACATCTGCTTTATAGAATATTTAAAAATATTTATCTAATAAATAAATTTTAAACTAAAAATATCTTTTTTACTCAATGGTTTAAAAATATACTATTTGCATTAGAGAATTGCATGAAACTTTCTTTATAAAATACGATAACTTTAATATTTACCTTTATATCTATTTATTTCCGGAATAACAGTACTTTTATGAACAAACTCAGAAAAAAATAACTATTAGGTATTGCAATTTAAGGGATCAATAAATTGGTTTATTTCGAATATAATTTAATAGATATTTGGAAAGCACTCTCAAACGATATACATCTTATTCCGATCAGTTTACAAATAAAAGATATATAAATGTTTATATGACGAAATTTTGCATCTTTATATCTTTTAAATTAAAAGTTGCTTACCTAAATGTATCACTAGCCTTAGAACACTAGCTTTAGAACAAGAAGCTAGCGTTCTAAAAGTAAGAAAATTTGTCAAGATCGGATATACACATATAATTTTGATAATTTTTAATAATTTTCTCAAGTACCTGAACATAAAAAATGTAAACAAAAAACTCGTATTTTTTTAAATTTGTACAGTAGAACGATTTGAGAGAATGAAATTAGTGTTGGATTAAAAGTCAGATGGTTATCATGGTGACAAAATGAGAGAGCGGCGCTACCTTGTTATTTTTATATCATGGCTAAAGTGTAGAATGTAAATAAAAACTAAACAAAAACAAATACCACTATATTCGGCTGTGCCGAATATTTTATACCCTTCACCACCTTACCGACAAATAATAAAATTTAGGCCTTAAGGTATGCTTTCATATTTTCACATTTATACTTATAAAAATAATCTAGATTTTTTCCAAACCGCAGAAATATAAACACACAATTAAACTATCATAGGATGCGGTTTCCTTAAAAAAAGAAACACCACTGATAGCTTCTGATACATAAGTATACACAAGTATGTAGATACATGCTTGTACAAAAACCAACACTATTTCCAACTAAAAAACGTCCAAACATACATAAAAAATGTGTGTAGGTATATACAATAAACAACTACTGCTTGCTTATACAAAAAACAACACTGAAAGTCATTGTAATGCTTTTTATATATGTTTGTGTGTTTATATTTTTAATATTTTTTCAGATATATAACTCGGTTGTTTATGGACCGATATGGTTAATTCAAAAAACCGAAATTTTACAAAAATATTTACAACAGATATGTATAAAAGTGGATTCCGAAGCTTATATAGAAGTTTCACAAAGTTCAAAAATACGTTTTGGCCGATATCTCAGTTACTAATGAAACGATTTTATGCATTTCTTCAAAAAAAAATATTCCAAAAAACATTCCGAATTTTCTGTGCAAAAACGAAGTCGCTAGCTTATATAGGGGCTTAGAGAAGTCGGAAACATACACATTTTTGGAGGTCTTTTTGGGGTTTTTCGCTATATTTCGGCCCATAATTGACCGATTTTGTTGATTTTTACTAGTGTCATTCTAAGGAATATTCCCTATAATTTGATGTATAAAATATATATATCCGATAACTGGGGCTTTCTAAAAAGTGTTTTCAACAGACAGACATACAGAAGGATATCGTTATATCGACTTTCCTATTGGTAAGGATCCAGGGAATATATACTTTTTGGGGTCTTAGATAAATATTGTGGAAATTACAAACGGAATGACAAACTTATACCCTTCACCACAGGTGTAAAGGGTATTTAAAAGATAGTTTGCTAAAACGGCTATAAAATACATACATATCCGACACATGTAACCAAAATGTAATGCAAACTTTGTGTCAATAAAACATTTCGCAACTTCCGTGACCAATATATATGTATATATATATATATATATATATATATATACCTCCAATTAGAAAACTTTTTCAATTAGAAATTAAAATATTTAAAAAAAAATCTTGGTTTCTCAATTTTGTAATCTTTTTTCGAACATTATATTTAAGTTGATAAAACAGAGTAATTTTGTTATTTTTCACTTTTTTTGAATACTTTATTCTGAGGCGGATAGACTGCCTTGTTGCCTCTCATTATTCTAATAAACACTGATATTTTGATAAATCGCACATTTTCAGTTCTTTTAATTATTTTTTAATTTTTGTGGAATTCGCTAATACTGTAAAATTTTGGTTTTATTTTTCATATTTTTATTGGTTTTTATTATTCTTAATTTTCTTGGTAAGACTGATAATTTGATGTTCATTATCCTTTCGCATTGTAAGTTTTTGTAAAGGCGCAAATAATGGCATAACAAAAATTTCCCTCAGATCCAAATATATTCGACATTTTGTAATTTTTAAACAAAACTTTACAAATTTGAATTTTTTACATAAAAATATTTGATGAATCAAAATGATCTGTTAAAACCTGCACGAATAATGTCATTTTGAAGTCGAAGTTGAAATTTAATTATTTTAATTAATTAATTTATACTAAAAACGCATTTTATAAATTTATGCTATTTGGTATTCTATGAGATTTTTTGTGAACACATTTTCGATATTTATCAATTAGATGTTCACTATATTCAGTAATACCCTCAGGAGACACTAGGAGTCCTTAGTAACAATTTAGGGGGTCCACAAAGAAGTTCGAAATAATAAATATTGTTTTTTTCAGTTTTGTTGGTAAACGTTGTATCTCGATGATTCCCGAGGAGTCTGTGTCAGATTGCGTTCAGGTTGGGCAGCCGCATACCTCCTCCTCCTCTTTTTCCGGGTTTTTGCAGCTACTGCAGTATCTATTTAATGAAAGATCGAGACTACTTGCATGTTTACAGGTCCGATAATACTGAAATTTGTATCGAAATGCTTTACGTTTAAGTTTTAAAGGCTGTGTAGAACGATCTTCATTATACATTTGTTTTAATTTTATTATTATTTTTTTTCGTTTGTATTATTAAAGAATAATGCTTGAAGAAAAGGGAAAACTCCTAAAAGTCCGCAAAGGATTACGTCTGAACTAAAATTTTGAGCTGAGAATATCGACAACTATAGTTTTGGCGCCATTACTTACGTAAATATGTATATGTACGATGAAGTTAGAAAGTAACCTTTTCTCTAAGTATGCAAACAGTTTTTGTCGCTATAACAGTAAAAAATGATTATGATCCTTATGTTGAATGTTCTGTATTTTGTACGGTATCACAGAAATTTTAGAAAATCTTAATTGTAGGCCGGAACCATTACAAAACGACGCCTCACACAAACAGTTATTAATAAGTAAAGAAAGTGGAAATGTTACATTTCAAATTACTCGCGTTTAAAATTTATTGAGTTAATTCAATAATTCTTATATTTTCTTATTTTTTATGCAAACGTATTTTCGTATTATAATTTTAAAATCATAATAATATCCAATGATTTGTTTTTCAAATATAATTACGCAATCGATTTCTATTTTAAATTCTGAAAAATTATTCAAAAAAAAGGCATAGGAAAAATACACAACAGCAAGTTTTATTTTTGAAATATTATATATTCAGTTTTCAGAAGTATTTTTTCTTTTTAACATTACAATAATTCGAAACTAACAAAAAATTTAATAGTATATAATTAAATTATTTTTTACATTTCTTCTTAGTGTTTATTTAATCAATTTCAACTACTCAAATCTTTAGAATTTATTTGTAATATAAAGCCTAAATGGCCGAAATAGCAATAGATCTATACATTTTATTGAAAAAACGTATACATACAAAGAAAATATGAAATAAAAATTATTAAATTGGGAAAAATTACAAAAAATGCTTTATGAATTTCATTGAATTGTAATAACAAATATCTGTCGAGAAAATAATTTTTTGTGTCTTTTTTTTGTTTTATTTTAAAAATTTTGTATTAAATTTCTATTTTCTTTGTAGCTTCTAGCAGTGTTGCCACGACAAAATTTTTTTCTAACTAAAATTATGAAAAAAAAACAAATTTTAAAAATTCATAGTTATTATATAAAAATCTATATAATCTTAATATACGTATTTAGCGTTTAAATAATCATAAAATTTAGTTTATCAAAATGTGGTCCCTGATCCAATTTTGTAGGTGGTCGGGATATAAAGTTTAATAATAAGAATTTAATTATTCTCACGTCCTTATGATATGATGTCGAAAGCAAATCAGATTGTAATAAATATAGAATTGTAAAACATATTTCTGCAGAATTCTGCACAAATAATTTTAATTCTAAAATATTCTAAAAAAAAAAAAAGAATTGTATGTACTTAAAATATGACATTCAGTTTCAAAAGTATCGCTTTAAAATAATTGTAGCTTCTATTTGAGGATCTCCCCCGAAAATCAGTTAAAAGTACTTAAGTCCCACATAAATGTTCGTATGTTAATAAAATTTCGAAGGTGCAATTATTCGTGTCATATTAAATTTAAACTAGTGTAGTTTTGGTTCTAGAGAAGATATTGACTTCAATATTTTTGGATATAATTAAAAATTATGTCAACTAGACAATGGAATTTATTTAAAAGAATGGAGTCAGATTTTTTGAATTAAAGCAAAATTTTTGTAAAAAAATGTTTTTTTCTTTGGAGGAACTATAAATATTTGATCTCCAATAAATCTTTGTTTTTTAAGATATTCTAATAAAATTTTGATGATTGTTGTCTTTATCAATTGAAATGGTAAAGTGTAGAAAAATTTAAGAATTTTGTAAAAGGAATCACATAATTCCCAAAAATTCGGCGAAAATTTCAAAAGTGGAATTTTTTGGAATTTTGCCCATAAAGTCCGCAAAAAAGCCGTTGGCAAACTCTTAGGAATACATTGGAAGTTATAGGTTTATTTCCAAAAAATTTTCATTCTGTCCCACTGTGTATTGTATAGTATTATAAATTATTCTTATTTTTAAGCGGTTTGGTAATTTTAGAGAACAATTAACTCATATTGGATAAGACAAGACTTAAGAACGCTTTAATACATTCCAAAAAGTTTCTTTGAAAAAACTAATTAAAAAAAAAATAAAAAAGTAAACAGCAAAAGTACTTTAAATAAATATGAATTTTATATTATTGCCTGTCCACTATATCGAATCAAAGTGAGTTGAAAAAAAATATGTACTCAGTTTTAGACGATCTCCTCCATAAACATTTTTTTTGACCCACTTTCATCATTTTGGGACTGGCAGTTAATGTAAACAAACAAAAGTAATTTAAATAAATAAACAAAAATAATATAAACTAAGCAAAATTAAACCAGAATCATAATTGCATAATGTTAAGTGCTTTTTAAGAGTAGAGTATAAGTATTATATTTGATTATGAATTTGAATTTGATTATGAATATGAGGAATTTTAAAAATTTCTAAACCCTTTGAAACCGACTTTATGTGTATTGTACTTCTAAAGTTTGTTTTAAAAGAAAGAAACCTGTTGATGCATTTTGGTAGACCTTACTTTCGAATGTTTTTTTTATTTATTTCACTGACAATTTATGTCTTTTAGATTCAAACTTTTAACAAATTCGAAAGACAACACTTAGAAAATTCATATAACAAGCAACCGTTCTGCTCTCTGGTAAAAAGATAGACGGGAATAAAAAAATGAAACCAAAAATTGAAGATATTTTAAATTTTGATAGAAAATTTGCGCGTATAAGTGAAATGAAATTTAGAGAACAGAATTTTAAAGACGAAGTATTCTCTACAGTTTTTTCATAATTTTCACCAAATTTTCAAAAATTTTTTTCTCATTTTTTAAAGATTACTACAGATAGGACTTTAGATAATCGAAAAGTATATGTAAAGAATTATCTTAATGATTAAAATTGATAATGTGAAAAGATATTTAAGAATCAGAATTTATAATACTAAAATTCAGGGGGTGTCAAAATATTTTAAGGACTTATAATTGTATGGATCAAAAAGATGTTCTTAATCTCAAAAATCAGCCCCACATATTTCGCATTAAAGTTCTAATTTTAAAATAACAAAAACTATTTTCGATGTATAACTTATCACTTAATAAGTTACATGTTTAAAATTTTGCGAAAATTCACTTAAAAAAGGCTAAAATCGCGCTTTTTGTAAGGAATATTATCATGAGTAGTAAGGTTTCAAACTAGTACTGATATTCATTTGATTTTTTCAGCAAAATATCCCAAAATATGTCTATTATTATCCACTATTTTTAGAGATTTTTAATTAATAACCAATTTTTGATATATACGAAATTGTGCAAGAAATAAAATTAAAAATGTTTCTTTTCAGTGTACTTCGGTAAATATTAATGATACAGCATTAGTTTTGACATATGCTGATAGTACTTTAGAAATTTTATGAAATTGCGTTATTTTGGTTGCAATAAAACAGTACCTCTATTTTTAAGATTTTTTTAAGTTTCAAGTTTAAACCTTTACAACTTTATTGCGAACATATTTTGCATGCATGAATATTGCTTAATAAAACCACAAATCGACGTTCGTGTCAGAAAAAAAATGTGAGCAAATTTTTACTAAAATTTTAGAAAATTTTTGAAATTCCTCATATGTTTAGGTAGAATTTTACAACAAATGTATACGTGCATATGTGTATAATTATGCCATAAACATTGAATGCCTTTTCTTAAGTATCTGTTAAAAACACATATATATTAATTGAAGTATAAAATCTATACCTCTCTATAAATAATTCAGTGGAAATTAATAAAATTATTTATAATCTATTTCCTAAACGTAAAATATTGATAGTTACTGATAAGGTACATAAATACATACAAACATATATACATACATATATACATACATCCATATGTATGTATAATTGTATCGTAGCTTTTTATTGCAAAATATACAAAGCTGCAATTGTCATGTTGTTGCTTTTATACAATACATACTAAACATGACAGCTTTTTTGCTTTGTTCTGAGGAAAGCCATCGTAACCGAAAAAGCTTGAATTTCAATTTCTTATGTTTAAAATATTTGGAAAATAATGAATGAAAAGTATTTCCTCACCCGCCGTATAGCGTTGCTCCATTTGATTACTTTTTGTTTCGTTCGATTCATAATGCCCCAGCTGGAATATACTTCACATCAGTACAAAATATGAAAAATTGGTTTGATTTGTTTCTAGTCTCAAAAGATGGGAAGTGTTTATGGGATGGAATTCATAAAAATGTCAAAAAGATGGGAAAATGTCATAGCTTCGGATGGACAATACGTTGAATAAAATTCTTTGTACCTTTATCTTGAAAAAAAAAAACATCAATTTTTCATTTCAATACGTGTGAATATTGCATTAGTGGTCAATTTAATGAAGAAATTTGGTTTATTATATACACAGGCTAATTAATGATGAGTAGGGCTGGGTTTTTATGCATTTATTTTTTGAAAATATGCGCCTAGCAAATGCAATTAAAAATTCTAAATATACCCTAAAAATTGAAAACATGTTTTTTTTTTGATTTATATTCGTGGCATTGAGCTTAATACATCCTTAGAGTTAGATATGCTTTTATTAATATAAACAAACATATTTTTTACTAAGTTGGCAAACGGAAACGACTATCTATTTTGGCGTAAACGATTTTTTCAATAGCACTACCATTTGAATTAATTTGTGCACTTAATGAACCGAAACCCTCTAATTTAGTAATGGTTTCAGAAAGAAATCGATAGTCGGAACAAGCAAATGAGAGATTAGTTTTAATATTTATTGACGTTAATACTCGTTTAACATTTTTTACAGCTTTATAGTCATTATCATGCAACTCATTCACAGCGTTTTTGAAATCGTCAAAATATTGTTCGTAATATTTTTCAGCATCAAGTCAAGATGCTGAAGAAGTGTCCAATTGGGATAATTTCCTTTTAATTTTGCAAGGTTTGTAGGGGCTTTAAAATATATCTGTTTTCTATATAAAATAACCGAATTCATATAAGAGAATTTGATTTTTATTAAAGTTCTCCCCCAGCAATTTAACTGACTTATGAAACGTACGGGCAAATGTTTCGTGATTTACACTTTCAAGTTGTACAATATTAATTAAAAATTAATTCAACGTTGTTATCCAAAACTCCAAGAGTTAAATTTACAATTGTCCAATTCACAGCATCTGTCGTATCGTTGTATCATTATACATTGTAAAAATTTTTGAATTAATTTGTATTTGCTTTCAAAATTTTGTTTGAAAAAAATTTACGGTATAAAATGATACAACGATACGACAGAGGTTGTGAATTGGAAAATTATAAATGTAATTGTTGGAGTTTTGGATCACAACGTTGAGTGGATCAAACAAATAAATATATCGGCCAGGTTTCATCCATACTTATCCATACAAATTTGTTTTTAAAAACGATTTTATTTCTTCAAGTTGAATATCGTACACTTTTTCCACATAACCTTCTCTGATCGTTGATTCAGATGGAATGCTTTCGTTTGTGTACGTCTTTAAGAAATTCAATAAAATCGTGTTAGATAATTTCTTGAAAGTACAAGTTGAAATAATTTGTTTGCGAATTTATGGTTAACAATGATTACTTTTCGATTCTAATTCTTTTACAATTTACGTGCTGATAACAAGAAACTTTTTTCATAATTGACTGAATATTTAATAAGCTTTTCTTTATCATTTAATTTACCAAATTTTACTAGGCAAAGATTTTCATAAAAAAACTAGCAACAGTTATTAATAATTTAGAAAATTTTATTTAATAAAATAACTTTTTGCGCGTTTTACCTCAAAATGAAGAATAAAGATTTTAATAAAAAAGTTTAAAAGAGTGAAAAAATGCCAATTAATATGCATTATTAAGAAAATATGCAAAAATATGCACTTAAATATCTATGCCATTTTTTAGCAAAATGTCTGATTCGGATAGATAACTACATAAGATAGTTTTTAAATGCTCAAGAAAAAACATGCATTTGCATTAAAATACATCCCCTAATGATGAGTAATAGATGATTTTTATATTTAGAATATGCAGTTGATAATAAATTATAAACAGAGAACAAACAATGTTTATTGATCCTTATCGAGAGATTTATCTAAGAAAATATAGCTTTAGAATAATATTTCAATTTAACGTTTTTTTTAATCTTAATAAATAAATAGAGTCTCTTTAAAGATACATTTTTTATTCAGGAATATTTCTTAAGCCAACGTTTCAAAACTGTAAATTTTGTGCTGTAGACCCAGTTTTGTTATGAAAGTGGTATATTTTAATTATTTTAACTTAAAAATTTTAACTTTTTTGAAAGTTGGAAGTTTTTATATTGGTATTTTATTTATAAAAAATGTGTTTATTTTTAATTTATTTTGGAAATTTGAACCAATATTAGTCGATGGACTGTGGAATGAAGAGTGCTTCACAACATAGATTGTAAGAATATGAAGGCACAACTAAACATTGTTAAAAGACTCAAAGATTGGACTAGAAATATGATATTAGTTTATTAATCGATATTCAATTGCTTTCAGTCAGATTCAATATTATTGACGAAAATGTGGTGAAACGCGTCAAGCAAACAGTAAAGCGCGGTATGGTCAATATTATGGTATGGAATTTCATTATTTTTATGTTGGGCAACTAAACAAATTTGACTGAATAATGAGGAAGTAATACTATTTGAAAATTTTAAGGAAATTTTTCCCTTTTGTCTGTAAATTATATTTTTATCTATTAATTAAGAATATACCGTGTGATAGCTATTTTCACACACGAAAGAATCGATATATGCATGAAACTAGAGATTATACATAGTAAAATCACGTACTTAGCTTTTTTTCAGGACTTTAGATTTCCTCTTAAAAGCACTTGTAAGTTTTGAAGGATACTCATAAAAAAATTATAAAATATTTTCGAATATTATATCAACCAAGTATGGGTGTCAAATGAAAGCTAAGGATCCCTGCAATTTAGTATTACTTTAAAACTTAAGCAAATATTCTCTTGAAAATGGTACCTTTTACTATTTATTTTCAAATGTATATCAGTCTGCAACAATCATTCCCACACGTGAAAAATCGTTATATGGATACAACTAAAGACTATCCATAGTAAAACTCTCAAATGTACTTCAAAGTACTGAGATAGATGACATTTCAAAAGCAAATAACTTGAAAACTAATAGAGATGAATTTCAGGATTTTCATAGACCTTATCGAGAACTTTAAGAAGATGTAAAAATATTTGAAATCGGATAAGAAAGAGAATTTTGGCAAGCGGTTAAATATTTTCTATGTCATAGATACTCTATTTCAGGTCCCAATAGATCCGCTTAGGAGAAGACTGTAGGGCCCCCCTTTCAAACCTAAAATAGTACACTACTCTGCTACGGCTATGTGAAATTTTATGTAAATCCAACCAGCCGATTAGAAGTTACAGATTTATTTTCAAAAAATTTCAATTCTGCCCCACTGTTCACTGCAGGGAGTTTTAACTTTTTGATATCTATATTCGGTTGATATCATTTTCGTAATTATTTTATATTTTTTTAAAGTTATGTATTTTTTGAAAATTTGAAGTCCTCTTGAGAGAAAATTTTACGTCTTGGATAAAAATTGAGTACGTAGTTTTATTATATATGGGCCCCAGTTTGATGCATATATCAATTTTTTCATGTGTGAAAAAATTTTTGGGAAATTGCTGTACGGTGTAATTATTGTACTTACGATAAATTAGTTGTATTTACGACATAATTTGATTTATATTTTATTTAAATCGTGAATAAAAATTATAAAGTTTCCTATGAATAAAAAATTGTTTAAAAATGGTAAAATCTTTTCTTCCTAATGCCGTTTAAAAACTTAAATTCGATATCAGGTATTCGAGATAAAAAATTTTAAAGCCTAGAAGTCCGAAAAATTGAATTTTTGCAAATAACTCCCGATTTTGGGGGTATATTGAAATTTCTAAAAATGGTGTAATTAATCCACTCACCCATATATATCTATAAACTACACTATGCTACGTTCCAAGTGTATTATTATTTTTTTTTATTTTATAGCACCGTGTTATTAATTAAAGAGTCATTTTTGTCGATAACTAATATGGACATTCTTTCATGAAAATGGTTTATTAACAAATTAATAATAGTTATCATATAATTAATTTTTCTATAAAACAACGCATCGAAAAATGCATCTGCATTGGAAATACATTTTCTAAAAAAATAATTTTTCTTTTATTGTAATATTTCAAGAGGACTACGTTTTCGTTTAAGTCAATGAAATCGGATTCAGCTTCAAAAGATATAGGTAATTAAAAATATAACTTTGTGTCATTTCATATTTGATATCTCATGGAATTAATGATATACATATGAGGAATTTCAAAAATTTTCGAAACTCTTTGAAACCGACTTTATATGTCTTGTATTTCTAAAGTTTCTTTTAAAGGCAGGAAAATTGTTGATACATTTTGGTAGACTTAACAAAATTGCTAAGAAATCCAAAATTTAAGATCATTATGTAATTTTGAATAATTTTTCAGGAAAGCTAAAAACTGTTTAATTTCGCTGTTTTTCGTTGCTTTTCGTTGTACAGAAATCAACGAAAACTTTATATAGGTAATTTTGTAGAACAATTTTTATTAAGATATGTTTACGCTTTTGTAAGTTCTTAAGTTTAATTAAGCACAAGTTTGAAATATGGAAGGAAGTATTATTTGTAATATTTTGGTAAAATCTAAACCTCCTAAGATGTTTTGGAATACGCTACTAAACGGTTATTTTTTAAAGATCCAAGAAGAAATCTGAAAAAAAAAAAAATAAAAAAATTCCCATATATCGAACGATAGCTAAAGAAAAGTTAATTAACCAGTAACTCACGATTTTCATTAAACTGATTTTCAAGAAGAAAAATTTAACGAGTTGCTAAAAATTCGTTAGCTCAATAAAGTGCATCATTTTGTGTGGGAACAAAAAAAAAATGTTGCATATAAAATAATTTAAAATGCAAATAATTTATTAAGTATTGTTGTCATGGCCTAGCATGACTAACACGACTTATATAATCGTTTGGAGAATATATTGACGTCTGAAATATTTTTTTGGAATGGACACTATCCATATCCATCATTGTATATCCCTTTTCCAAAATTAATTGTTCAATTTCAATTATTTTTGTTAAGATGTGGAACAATTATTCTAATATTAAATATTATAATTTTTTTAATATTTTAGAAAATTATAAATAAACAAATTAATACGACTAATTGCGAGCGTTTAAATCCTCATAATATCAAGCCATTATACAGAGTTCGTCCTTAAGGATAAACACATATTTATTTCAAATATTAAATAATAATTTGAAACCGAATGACAGACGGACAAACATCATTAAAGTTTGAGATGACGTAAATATGTATCAGTTAATTCCAATATAACTAGTCTTGTGATGTTCACTTTTAGGTGTCATATCATGAACATAAAATATTAAATATTTTATATTTAAATTTTAATATTACCATTTTCTTTAAGAAAATGAATTAATTTTGTTGAAAAATTAGGTAATTTTGTTGGAGCATTTTATATTACATAAGTAATTTTGTAAATCTTAAACCAGTTGAGATATCGACTGCTTTGATAGGCTTATGTATGACTAGTGCACCAATTAATTGACGATATTTCAAATTTTGCATTTTTATAAAAAATTTGCACGCATTTACAACTAATGCGCTCATTGATAAAAATGATTAACGCGAACATATTTTGGATTCATAAATATTATTTAATAAAACTACAAATCGACGTTCGTATCAGTAGAAAAAAATTTAGAAAAATTTTTACTAAAATTTAAACAAATTTTTGAAATTACTCATATATGTATATTATTACTTTTATCAATATTCATTAAATTAACAATATTTAATAATATATAGTTATAATGTATATAAAATAAAAGTGCACTGAACAACAATCTACTTTCCTGGACGCTATTAAATAATAAATAATGTAAAAAGTTGGAAAAAAATGATTTAGAAAGACCACTTAAACGTTACGTATTTAAGAGCTGAATACTGCAAAAATATTAAAAAAAAAAAATAAAAATTAATCTTCAGTTGCTTATCCGCCTAACAAAAATTTAATAAAATAAAATAATATGTACCTACATATAAAATTTACATCTAATGCACAAATTTTATGATATTATGCGCATATCATTTGTTGCGTACTATTTAATAAAAATAATTCATAGTCAGTGGTTTTGGCAACTAATGGACCTGAGAATGATAAGCAAACGTTATCATGTATAGAGACTCAATTTAAAAGAATTATCAAAACGTGCTAAAAATACAATTTTTTTCTTATTTATATACACATGTACATGTATGTGTAAATACATATGTACATTAGGATGACCCCATTTATATGGAGGAAAAATAAGGTTCTTATGTTTCCAACAATGAAAGTTTACTTCAATTAAAGATACTGTTTCTCAAAATTCAAGTTTTTTTTTTTTATAACTACAATACAAAAAAATGGTGGGTACATTGAGTTTTTCATTCCGCTTGTAACATATCGAAATATTCATATAAGACCACATAAAGTATGTATAGCATATTCCCTTGAAATATTATTTTATCCTGTACAAAAATTGTGAGTTAAGTTATCCTAAAATGTAGTAACCTCTTTTTTGAGGGCCATCCTAATATACATAAATATGAATTGTGTATGACGCTTACAAATTTCCAGAAATTCTGTGTTGCATTTTTTTAAATAAAATAAATAGATATGCAATTCCTGTTTATATTGTCTAACTCATACATAGAAATTTCAGTGGATAATGCATTCATTTTTATTTTATTTTATTCTATTTCCTTTTATTTGATTTGATTTTATTTCATTTTATTTCGAGTTTAAATATTTTTAAGGAAATATCAAAATATATTCAACAATTTCTGAGTCTCTCATGTATTTTTGTATAATTGATGGAAAATAAAATAAATCTATTTATGGGAATATTTTAAAAAGGAAAAAAAGAGATTCTGCAGCATATTTTTTCATTGTGATCAAAAATAATATGTTGCAAAAGGACTAGTAAGTAGTAAAATTCAACACTTGAAATGTATATGTATATATTTATTAAACCATTTTGAAATATGCAAATTGCGTGTGAAAATTCTAAAAGGAATCTCCTTAAAATGTTTTTAATCTTTAAATGCCGTTTAAAATTAATTACCGTAACCGATACCGTTACCGAAATTAATATTTTCCAAATATAACGGTATTCAAATACCATTTCCCTCAATACCGGTATTTTATTTTCGGTATTTTAAAATAATACTATTTTCTATGTAATATGTTTTGTAAAAATTATTTCTCATATAATTTATGTACTTGCTTTAAGAAAGATGAAATTATATTTTGTAATAAGAGGTTATTTAATTTAATATTAATGGAATCTTGTTTTAAAGTTCATTTATTGTTTGTTCTTTGTTTCAATAGATTTTCTAAAAAGATCCATATTGATAAGCTTAATACAGGAAGAATATTAAAAAAAAAATAATAATAATATTAAAAAATAAATAAATAAAAATTTATCTTCCTTCAATTAAAAATAAAGCACTTAGTATATTTCGCCCAAAAGATGTTAAGGTTTTTTTTTAGGTTTCTAAAAATTCTTAACACAAGTGAACAAAGTGGTAGAGAAAAATTATATCACAACTGCTAGATATTGTAGGTGTGTTCGTCGAACTTACCGAAGTTAGCCAAAGTAACCCAAATATGTTCAAAACAGAAAGACCTCATTTTGAAATGTTTTTGGGTCATATTTTTTTTTTGGTTACTCCATCTTCTGATAATTTTTAACGGTTTGAGAGAGTAAATTTGTGAATACTCTCATTTGTCCAAATTTTCCCAAAAGTTAGTCGGATACAGCGAGTGTATAGGGAAATAAAAATTTTTTCTTGACGTCACTGCTTTATGACACAACGAACTTTAATTTTCATATTTTTTTTAACAAATTTTATGCATAAATTTTAACTACTTATATTAGGCTTAAAAATATTACGTTATTCTGGCTTCTTTTCCTATATTTATATTTGGTTCTTTTTTATATATTCTCTGAGAGAATAAAACGTTTTGTTCAGAAAGTTACAGTCAGCGCTATCCAAGCTGCATTTATATATCTTTTAAATGTAAACGTTAATTTTCAATAACGCAGGGTAGGACGTGTGGTCTCAAAAATGTTACCAAAACATTCTTCACGAACTACCCATTCTTATACCTCCTTTATAAATTTAAATTAATTTTTTTTTAACAATTATTTTAAAACATTACTTGTAATTACGTCTTAAATACAGCAATGTTTTTGTTGTGTGATCTTCAAGAATTTAGAGTCTTATTCTCGCATTTGCTAAGTATGTAGCTGCCGCCTAACTCTACCGCGTTACAGTTTTACATTTGTAGCATGCAATCAATTTTAACCTTAGTTTTAGTGGAGTACTTTATATTGTAGTAAAAGTATTGATATTGATATCGGCGGAGACCATAAAAATAGTGGACGACCTGGCAATATGATTGCAGATAGCTACGCCATTTAAATTTCGTGTATTTAAAATCAGAAAAAAGTGAACTTTGAATCGCCACCAAAATCAAAATGCAAAGAATGTTCATGTTTTAAAGTGATATAAAATATAAAAATAAGCTATTCAGAGTTTTATTTAATGAATTTTAATTAAAAATTAATAAAAGATGTAACTTTTAAATGTTTTTGTTATGTCTTTAATAATAACGGTACATACCGGTATTTTAGTTTCGGTACCGGTATACCGATACCGATATAATTTTAAATGCCGTTACCGAAATTAAAATAAATTAAATACCGATACTGTTACCGATAGCGTCATTCGTTTCGGTTTCCAACCTTGGATAAATTACAAAAAGTTCACTTATAATACCTTGCAATTTAAACGGTCGAATTATTCCCAGAATTGAATATGATGTAAATTAATTCTTGAATTCAGGTTTTCCTTAGCTATGGAGTCTAGCATGAAAATGGAAGGGACTTAATTATGTTTTTGTAGGAGAAAAATCATTATTCATAAAAATGTGTTATAAACGTAAAATGAATAGGGGTTCTGAAATCTGCAATTTTTTTGGGACTTTCTTAACAACAAAGATTATTTCCGTAAAAAATTATGATAACCAAAGTAATGATTCGACTTTCTGATGTTTTTATTTAATTTTCAAAATATAACTATTTTTAAAACAACTGAACCATTTTATCGTTTTATGATTACATAATTAAGTTATTTTAACATTTTTTAGCCTTCATTTAATTGAATTATTTTGTAAATATTTTTAAATTTGTAATTTTAATTTGTTTTTGGCGGGAATTCCCTAGATCTCGAGAAATTTAAAAATCAATTCCGATTTTCCGGGAGCGGTAAAAGGACGAGAAAAGAAAGACTCTAAAAATAAACAAAATGCAACTTGTTAATTATTCATGTCACGCGTTTTCATTGTTGATGCTATTATACTTTTTTTTGTGAGTTAACATTAAAGATCAATATTGTGTGAATATAGGCGATTTTTTTCAACCGTTTATGAGATATTGGAATATTACGTTGACAACCACAAGAAACTTAGTTTATTCTAATATCACCCTTTATTTGAATAGCAAAACACGTTCATATTCAATTAATTGTTATTGTGTTTGTATTGAGTTTTATTTTTTCGAAATGTAAATAAGATAATTTGTAATTAATTTTACACAAATAAAAATTTAATAATGGTTAAAGCTTGACACCTCCTAACTGACGGACAATGAAATTTTTTTGTGAAGGGGGCAGCTGTTTTTTAAAAATCAATAGTTCGGAAGTTAAAGATTAATGTGTAGAGCTTAGATAATATTGTTTGTTTAATATAAAGGGGTTTCCAAAGAAAAGATTATATGCTACAATTTAATGGAAAAAGTTGTATGAGAAATACTAACGACATTACGTGTGGAGGTCTACGCAAAAATTTGGCAGAATTTAAGCAATGAAACGTGTATGTTTACTTTGAAAGCACCTGTTGTTTGTTATTCCCTGGTTGAGGTATTATGCATTTGAGCAGAATTTTGTATCGCCAAAAAATTTCTTAGGACCCACACAATTGGTGTTGCCATTTTAACACTTTCAGTGCTAGATTTAGCATTTGAACAGATTAAAATGCATTGATAATTTATAAAAATGTGCTAAATGCTTCTTAGCACTTTTTTACAGTATTATTTAAATCAATAATTTTTGGTTTTTTTAATGAAAAGATTTGATGGTATTAGTTGTCAGTTTTAAAGTATAAGCCCTATTTTTACTTTATTTCCCATTATTGCAAATAACTCTGAACAAAAATTATTTTAAGTTGTCATTTCAACTATATCTTACCAGAAACTGGGCAACAGAAATATGAATTTTTCTTTACAAAACAATTTAGCAATGTCATTAGCTGCTGTAGAACAATTTAGCATAACTTTTTGACGATTTAGCACTTTACAAATTACATTTTCTGGCAACACTGCAGACAGCTTCTAGCGTATTTAAATTGTTCGGTTTTTGTATAGTTCGAATAAAACCACATATTTTATATTATTCGAATTATTTAAATAATTAAAAAAATAATAAAGTAAAATATTTATAATTTTGTTTTTTTTTTTTAATTTAGTTGTAAAGCAATAACAAATTAAAAGTTAAAAAAAGCATTCTCAATATAAATGTAGATATGTGTATTATGTAGTCCATTCCATGAGAGATTTAAAAAAGTGATATTTTTGACCGAGTCACCAGATTTTGTTTCTTTGTTTTCTTCTTCATTCAAGACCTTATTTTTTATACAAGTTAAAAATCAATAGAAAATGTAGGAAGAGTCTTTTTAAATTAGGGATATTTGGTTTTGAAGTTGTTTCGAATAACCTTCTACGTTTTCATATTTAAGTTTTTATTGTGAAACTTCTAACAAAATTTAAAAAAAAGGTACAAAAAAAAAAAATAAATAAATCAAAAAACCAATCAAATTTCTATCTTCGCTTTGAATAACTTGTTAAAACTCAGAAAAAAATTTTTAGTTTTACAATTAGTCCCAGAATGCTTGAATATAGCCAGTACTCATTCTAGCTTGGCGTTACTACTAATGATTTTTGTTCGCAATTTTCACCCGCAGAACTAGTTCGGTGGAAGAGTACCCATCCAGGATCTTAGAACTAGTTCTTCAATCAATGATTTTTGTTCAAAATTGTCACAATCAGAACTAGTTTTATAGAAGTGTTAGAGAATGGTTCAAGAACTACATACTAAAATCAATATTTTTTTTTAAATTTTATGTTTCATTCTAATCCATTTAGTTTTGTTAAACTGTTTTTTTATTTTTAAAGTGTCAAATTAAAGTGCCAGAATTGGTGGCAGCATCACTAGTTCTAAGAATGTTATTAGAAATTCTGAAGTGGTTCTGATTACACCAGTTTTAGAAGTAATGATTTTAGAACAAGTTCAAAAAATTTTCCTGAGAAGTTTCATTTTATTCATTTAATTTTATTTTTTTTAATAATGTTTGGAAAAGAACATTTTTAAATTCTTCCAATAATTATTCGTAATAAATTGTTCGATTAATTTGATCGACCATTATTCGAATGAATTCCCTAATAGCTTCTTATCGGACTGAAAACGATTGAACTTCAATTCATCGGAACAAATTACACGTTTCCGTCGTTTACAGTTCATTACTTGTTTTTTTTTTAAGCTAAATTTAACAATGCAAGTTTTTCTTCACGGCAGTTTATCGACTAATAGGGCTATTAATTACTAAAATTTTCTGGCATTAAAAACCTGTTTGTCTTAATAACCCTCACGATAAAAATTTTGGGGGATCCCTCAATTGTTTGTTATTGCGACATTTTCCTCACTGATTGACTTATATAAAGTTTTTTTTTTTTTTTGTTTTCAACTGTTGACTAAAGATGAGCCATTCTCTGTAATGGATACATTTTTATCCTCAAAATATTGTGATACTTTTTTCACAATTGATAGCAATAATGATTAATTCAAAATTTATACTAATTTTGGAATCTGGATAAATTTTACAGGCTGAAATTATTATGACGTTATAGATGATGACATTTTGATAACATCATAAATCAGTTTTAAAAATTTCCAAAACAGCCTAAAGATTTTGAGTTATGCTCTGTTAATCTTTTGTTGATTTTTTATGTTTTGGGAAGTAGAAAAATCAAAAATCCAACAGTATACATTTGCTTATGATTTGGTCAAATATTAACAGTAATTGTTGAAACATAATTTAAAAAATAACTACCTTCAATATATGCACTTTGAATATATATATATGTAAGGAAAATGTATAAGAAATAGGGTATTCATTTTAGTCGACTGTTTCATTATTCGTTTAATCAAATAACTCGAAAATGCTGGTTATATATATACATATATATATATCATTATTAACTCTAACAAAAAATATTATTCATATAAACTTCCAAATTTTTTATACATAAAAATTGATAAAGAAATACCCTGCTGTTCCAAAAGGGCATTTGGAAATATGATCCTTCTGTATTGGTTAGTGTTGGGAAATTAATTATATGTTTTTTGTGTTAAATAATCATTGCTCCACATAACTATTTTATTATAGGTTCTTATAAAGACGAAAGAACGTTGGAATATGAAAAATATACTATGGGAACATACAAGTAATGGGAATAAAACTATTAAAAATCGCAATTTAAAAAGCTGTATCATAGGAAATGATAGTAAAGACCTTACACCAAATACCTCCATTGAGTGTTCACCTTTTGATGAGGAAGAATACCACAATGATGAAAATTATACAATATCAAGTGACCAGGAAACAGTATTTATTTTTTCGGATGAAGAAAATAGCGAGAAATTATTTGTCATTGAAGAGAATCGTGAATGTTTTTTGTCCAACAACCTATATATGATATCGATGTGAGTGATGATGATAGTACATTATGTAGTCTTATTGACATAGATTCAGAATGTAAAGATAAAGAAACATTATTTCTCACACAACCTTTATACGAAAACAGTAAAATAACGGTGGATGAAACAATTAAAGTGTTATTGGATATGTTCATAATACATAATATAACGAAATCTGCATTTAAATGGCAACTACATTTAATAAATAAAATGCTGCTTTCTGGACATATTATGGCCAAAACGTTGTACCAATTTTTCAAATATTTTGAAACTGAAGCTGCATTGTGTAACACTATAAAGTATTTTTTTTTTGCAAAAATTTTAAAGTATATATGGCAGATGAGGGAATTATATGTAAATATTATGAGGAAAGTAAGAAATATTTTACTTTTATGAAATAGATATCATAGAACAATTAGTACTTTTATTCGAGGTAGATCGCATTTATAAATGTCTAACGACAATATCATTTAAAGAAGATACTATTAGCGACATTTGTGATGAATCCGAATAGCGTCGAGTTAATCATGGCAGAGGAAAATATGATTCAACTCTTGTATTATATACTGATGGAATTTCTTTGATAAAAAGTTCCACAAGCCATTGTTGGCCGTTAATGTATATTATAGCTGAACTACCACCACAAATAAGATACATTATAATTATAATTATATACATTATAATTGCTGATATTTTGTACGACAAAACCTTGAAACCCCCCATGAACCTTTTCCTAATGAAGGTTTTGCAAAAAAATATCACAAAATAAAGTAATTTACCGCACAGATCCATCTTCAAATGAAAATAATTTAAATATATATATATATATATATATATATATATAAATATATATAATATACATATTTTTTTTATAGCTGATGCTCCAACTAGAGCACAAATTCAAAATATTCTCTGTTAATCAATAAATATATCATACACTGAATGGATGTCAAAGATAGAACAATAATATCTTCTTTACCTGAGATAAACATTTCCACATGTTTGCTTCTTAAACGTATGGTTAAATAAAAAGGGCGATTGGAGGATAAAAAAAATATATATTAAGCATATTGATAATTTTTTAATGAATATTAAAATCACCCAAGCGATTCTTTATTTTTTAGAATTATTTCATTTTTTAAAGCATGAGAATTGTTTAATTGAGTTATTAACTATTCACTACCTACTTTCGATAATAATATGAATGATATATATTTTCAAAAGTCAACAAAATATTATTATAAGCAAACACATTAAAGAAGCTGAAGACTTTTTAGATTTATTTGTTAGAGAAATCCCTCTATACTGAGAACGAGAGATTTCCATTTAAAAATTAAAATGGATTAATCGCCAAAAGTATTCATGATACCCGAAATCAAGAAATAACAAACTACATTAAAATAGCGCAAAGAGCGGATGTAATGAAAAACCGTATTGATTCTATGATATCTATCTCTGAGATAAACATGCAAGTTCTTGGAAAGCATAAAACTTTTTACCCAAATACATCGCAAATTAAAACAATCTATGGTTCTATTTCCAAATGAATCCTTATTTTTTGATAGAGCAAGATTTAAAAATACAATCTATACTTTTACTTTGTATAAAAAAACAAAATTTAACAATTATACCATTGTAGTTAAGAGTGCTAATTTTGAAAAATATTATTAATTGTTTCATAAAAAACAATATTTATTTATTGGTTCAAAACCTGGAGTTCAAATACAAAAGTTAAACATCTCATACCTTTCAAAATTTTAAACACTTTTAATGTTATAAGTAGTGAAAAATATTCAAAATATGTTTTCCGTAATCCAAATTGAAAATTATATTTGTAAAATTTTTTGGAAGTTTTTTGAAAATTTTTACGAACAATCAGTATACCGTATTGAGATTAATATTTTTCACATTTATGTGTGAATATATGTTAATAAGCTTCATATGTGACATATAAATAAAATATATAATCCCATATATTGTAAAATTGTTTAATATATGACTATACACATTTCCATATACACTGCCTGCCACTTGAATAAGGAATCACATTTTTTAACTTTAATTAAGTATATCTCCTAAACTAAAGTTCAGAAAAAAATAATTTTTGGGCAACCAAATTTCAAAGTTTTGGCTTTTGTTTCCTGAAGAAATAAAAAATATATATTTTGTTATACTAAAATTATGCATTTATTTAAAGACATGTATTTCTGTGGTACAATTTCGTGTGTTACTTAAATAAGGAATATTTTAAAACTAAGCAAACTGTAATTTATTTTTAAATTTTAGGTTATAAAAATGAAAGTTATTATCTTCTAGCATTCAATCAGTAATGAGTACTGCCATCATTTTTAGAAATAACCTCAAAAATGCGATTTGGCATTTACGATTATGTGTTATCTCACCAATTTTTTGAGACATGCTGCGGTTTAACTCATATTTGGTCAGCTTCCATCCATGTTTTTCACCATATTCAACGCTGAAATCTGAAAACATTGAAAAATAATTATTGTCGTATATGAAATACAGTAATATGGCTTTTCGAGCTTGAATATTTAGGCAATCGTAATGTCACCGTCATATATTCTTTTGATGCAATATATATTGTATTTCAATCCATCTGAAATAACAATTCTTTAGATTTTAAAGATTTTGTTTACAAATAACTGTTTTTAAAAATTTCACAAATAAATGACTGATAACTTTAGATAATTGTTATTATAAGTTTTACTTTAACAAAAAAACTATAAAAACGAAAACACATAAAATTCGCGGAAATAAAAAAAAAATGCAAAAGTGTTAGTAGGTTACAAAAAATGTTATTTTTTTCATAGACTCACATTTTCTGTATAAGTTTGACCATATAGTTGATAAATCTGAGATTCCACCGCATCATTTACATTTATATGACACATATATTACCGTATTTACCTCAGTAATTAATTATTGCTTTATTCAATTTCAAATTTAGTAGTACAAATCCCAATAGTACATTGAAAAAGTCATGGAATTTGTACAGTCCGAAAGTTTTGTCTGAAACTATGGGTATTTGAATATTGTTTTGTGGTATAGTTCCTTCGCGTGATGCTGTTTTAATTGAAGTGGTGGGGGTTTTCAAGTTTTTGATAAATTGCGGTGGACAATGTCAATTAATATAATATAGTGAAATTCGACATAGAAAATTTCTGTAGAATATTTTAACCCGTTAAACCCAAGTTTTAATCGGCTTTTATGTCATTTCTTAAAAATGGACTAGAAATGACCCCTTATAATGAGAGATAGATGAATTGAAAGTTCTAAAAAAACACTTAAATGATCTAACTATTTATGAGAAAATAATTGAGCTTCGAACTATATTTATATTATTATTTTTTTTCGATTTATCTGAAACTACTTTGGTTTAAAAAAAGAACAGTTTAAAAGGTCATAAAACAAAAATTTTTCCTACCAACCAAAATCCTTTGAAAGGTTTATTAAACTCATCAATTGATATCAATTCCATATGGAATGATATCCTTAATTTCTCGCATAATGTAATTGGTCTTAGGCTTCCAATTATTTCTTCTTTCTTTTTTAAGATGTTGGTCGGTCTGTTGATTTAAGTTTTTTCCTTTTCTTCACTCAAGAATTCTGATTGAAATAATTCATGGATAGCTTCTTCCATTGTTTGGGGTTTTAGTGCACATAACTCTGTTCGCACATGTACGGGCAAACGTGTTATGAATATTCTTAGTGCTGTTTGGATTTTTCTTCCGATATCCAGCATGTTTCCTTGTTTCTTGGCGCTTTTTCTGTTTTAACGTTGCTAATTGGTGCAAGATGAAGTTGTAAAAGTCGATCGTATTGCCCCTGCATTGGGTTGCCCCCATTTCTTTATATATTTGATTTTCTGTTTGGAGTCCTCGAAAGTTAGTTTCAAGCATGTCTTTAGTTTCCGTTCTGTTATTTAAATGTGGATGAATTTCCATAGCTCTGCGAACCAGTCAATTTACCTTTGACTATATTAATGCACATTATTTGTGCTTGTTCGTTGTAAGACAGCAAAGTGGGTATGATGTCGCCAAGTTTTGTGCAAAAGGTAGATAAATCTTCCTTTTTTCCATTAAATCCTTGTATCTTTTTCAGATATGTTAATGGATTGATATCCAACAACAGTGCACTTTGCCTAAGTGCCTTTGTCTAAGTAACTTTATTAATTTCGTAGGTTTTTATTTGCAGGGATAACAATTTATATTTGTTTTCCTATGTATGTACGTATGTATACTATATAGAATTACCAAACAGCCAATTAAATAATTTTTTATTTATTTTAGGTTTGTAAAACCAACTTTATTGTTTGGTAGTTTATTTAAGACTAAAACTTTTATATACAAGCCGAATGCAAAATGTATTGCATGTTTATATTCCATTAATAAAAAAAATTTAAGAAAACGTAAAAATCCAGCTTTGTCCAGTTATTTTCAAAAGCCAATGCTTCCCGTAATGCTTCTTTTATTAAAACTTAATTTTTGTCGAAATATTAAAAATAGTGCAAAAAAACTGCAATATTTTCGCCAATATGCAATTAATTTGTATCTTATAGTTCCTTCCGTCTTAAAACTCATCTATATTTAAAAATTCATTCTGCGGTTTAGCAGTGCTTGAGTCACAAACAAACAAATAAACAAACACACACTTGATTTTATAGAATTAATATGGATAACAAATCTTAAATTACACTTTCTTGTTTATTTATTCAACCATTGCCACCCATGCAGTTTTTATATTTATGAGAAATATGAGTACGATATCGATTAGTGTGTGTGTTATTCTTAATTATTTCTTATGCTTACATATTTTTATGTGTTTTATGTTTCAATATTTTTTATGTTAACTTGCAATAGTAATAATCAGTTTTATGAAATTAAGCAAAAGGAAGCTTTTGCATATATATATATATATATATATATATATATATATATAACAGTACTTCGACATTTTTGGTTTGGGAAACGCGAAATAATCAACTAGCGTTCCCGGGGAAATTTTGCTTATATTCCCGGGAAAATGAGAAGTTAAAATTATAAACGTTTTAAACATTTATTACATTTTAGTTTGAAATTTTATTTCATTATTATTTAAAAAAAAAACTAGTTCATTGAAAATGTCTAATATCACTATCTTTGTACTAGCCAAAAAATATCAAAGAAAATATTGAAATAAAACACACATAATTTTAATCCGATTATTATCAAAAAATAATAATTATGTGAAATGTAACAGTACTCGAAGGAATGTCCATTCGAAAATTACATGTATGTATATCCAATAAAAATTTTTTAACAACCAAATAATCAATATTTATATATAAATATAAAGGAGCAGAATAACTTGTCAGAAAATAGTAAATATAGTAAATTCTTTTATTGAAACTCTCTGTGAGTAGTTTTGCAAAATTAAGTATCCACTTTTTAAAACGATCTGCCTGTAAAACAAAATAAATAATTATTTAAAATCGCAAAGTTTATCCAGAACAAATGTTAAATTAAAATTCAAAGTAAGGCGGTTGTAAAAAATTTTAAGCAAAAAAAATCATTACATATCATTACTGATCTGATGAAAAGTCTTATACACTGGCGGATAAAATAAAGTGTGGATCCCTACTTTTGCTGTATGCTTCATAATAATTGTCTTCTAGGTGCATTATGGGATACTTTTTTGGTATCCAGGTATTTTATTTTATATTATTCAATTTAATAAACAAAAGAAGTTTTTGAATTATTTGCATTTCGTGTTTGGGGGAAAAATATTATGTTGGTCGTGGATTTTGTGCGACAAAATAAAATGACACTTTACTAAATTTTTTGATTGGGCTTCCAATTTCCAATTTTTTGTTTTGTTGCAAAACGGAAGGTAGATACTCAATTTTAATTATTATTACATTTGAAAAATAAGGATATGTTCGTCAATATTATTGTGAAGTCTTCGACCACAATACATATAGATTTCTTCATTCAAACCCTGGAAAATGAAGTGATATTAATATATTTGTCTTGAAAATGCAAAATTTTAGAATATTAGGCTAAAAAACTATTTCGTTATACAAAATAACAATTAAGAATGAAATTTAGAAGAAACTGATGGGGCAGAAACCTTAAGACTACGAAGTAAAATCGTAACTATATCGCGAAAACCAAAATTTTATAATGAAATCCGTAGCTTAAACAAGAGCTTCAAAAGGTCAAAAATACGTTTTTGCCCGATATCTCTGTTACTAACATATGGTCTACACGAGAATTTTCTATCATAACAAACGTCAAATTTTTAACATGTCAAGAATTTATCAAGTGTACACCAAATTTATTTATATTATTGCAGCGCTGTTATATAATTTTTAGAGCTCAAACGAAGATAAATTTGTTTTCTTATCAAATGTCATTTTGTTGTTGTTTTAAATTTTTTTTTAAGAAGAAACACATTTCTTCATGGCAATCTCAATTATTTGGAACAAAAATAACACAAAATACAATAAAATAACAAAAGAAAGAAAAATTTACTATTAAATTTTGACAACATACCTCGACGAAAAACGAAAAAAGTGCTTTATTATAATAAAATATTTTATACATCTTCCCATATATGCAGTAGCTCTGCCGAAATCGAAATCTTCGATTTCGACCAGTTTAAACTCCTTCTCGAAAGGATTTATAAATGTAAATAATATAAAATACAAACTTTTTTGCTCTCCGACGAAATTTGTGGAAATTATAAACGGAATTACAAACTTATATATACCCTTTACACCTGTGGTGAAGGATAATAAAAGGGTATGGTGGACGATTTGACTGATTAAAAAAAGACTCGAATTTCGGTGTTTTTTAAATATTTATGATAGAATTGTGCAAAAACGAGGTCCATAGCTCATATAGGAGCTTCAAAAAGTTTAATAACGCGTTTTGACCTACAACTCGGTTAATACTGGATCTACTTAGTTAATTTTGAAGTTAATTTTCAACACAAAAATTCAAACAATTTTTCTGTAAAAGAACGAAGTCTTTAGCTTTTCAGTACCCATGAAAACAACAACAGACATTATATATATGGGCCATTATCAAAAATTTTTGATTTCTTGAAAAAAGAAAATTAAATTTTTTGATAGCACAATTAAAATCCATTTCTATAAATATAAAGTGAAAGCATGATGAAAGTTATAGCGGTTTTAAGTTTAAAATATAAATTTTTTTACAAACTAGAAGTTTATGTATAATTCGGGCAAAATTACGCGCAATATCAGAATCTACAGTGCCATTCTAATAAAATGATGTGTTCAATGTTTGTTGGTATTAGTGTAGGATATTTTAGTGTTTCTTAGTAAAATTAAAAAAAATTTTTATACTAAAAATCGCGATTTTTAAAAATTTTGCGAAAAAATGGTGTTCGAATCTAAGTTTTTTCTCCATATATTATACGAAAATATATTTTATTAGAGTATATTATAAAGAAATGTTATTTAATATTGTGATACATTTTTAAGCCAAGAACATTTTTTTCGGTCCATAAATTTTTTATATTTTTTGATGCGCCTCTACATTGCCGTTAAGCATTATAAAAGCAAATTATGATCAAATTCGTGCTGTCCGTGCAACATTTGACTTAAATTTATGGCCCCAATCAATGTTATTTATTGCCATCTTTATATCTATATATCCAAGATTTGTACAAATTCCAAATTACTCTATAAAAATTTAAAAAAAAAACAAAAAGAGCAATTTTTGCATAATTTTCAAAAAGTGCATAATATTTTTTCATTAAATTTATTTTTAACGCTCCTCCGATTTTATTTTGTAAAATAACAAAAAAGTAAGTTCACGCAGTAATCCATGCTATTCTATATGAAATTGTGAATGTGCCTCCCGAAAAATTGATCTTTCGCTCTTGTGTTACAAATTTTGACACTATCTACTGCGGGCACATTAACGAGATATAACGCAAAATACGCACAATTACAACAAGAATCAATCTCTATTTCAATATTTGTATTCCATTGAGGGGCGCACAAACCTCGCCCAAAAAATAAAAAAATTTAAAAATTTTGTCATCAACACTCCACTACAACAAGATGGTCAGATTAGCTTATATATTAAAAAATTAAAAAGTGTAAACACGCAAACAAAAAGTGTAGAATAATGTTAAAAGTTAAGTAATTTTAAGCTCTTTTTCTAAGTTTTTGAACTTTGAACAATAATTATGATTATAAAATGAGTTTGAAGTCTTGTGAGTCCTGATCTGTAACCAGTTTGTTTAAAATAGTCAGTCAGTTTCTTAAGCCGAAAAAAATTCAATTTTTTAGACAAAGCTCCGACAATTTATGAATTTCAAAAGGAACATTTTTGAAGGAAGTTATGACTGTTATCGGATCCAGAAAATATAAACTTTTTTACTCTCCGACGAAAATTGTGGAAATTACAAACGGAATGACAAACGTATATATATCCTTTACACTTGTGGTGAAGGGTACAATATGTAATTTGTTTTTGCTATTTTGAAAAACACAACATAATTTAGAACATTTCATCGTCGCCCGATATGTATTTATTAATAGTACTTTTTTACTTCAATACTTCAATCAAAACGCTTGAATGAAATGTGAATTTTGTAATTTATTAAGGTAGAATTTGTTTCGAAGTATCGTAAAGTTTTGTGCCGACTGTCATTTTTTAATGTAATAATAAAATTGATTTGTTTTTATGTAAGGTATCGTTGCGTTGTATATTTTCTATAGAAAATAGAATTTGTTACGTTTTTACGTGACAATAAAAAATTTTAAATTTTAAAAGCAATTTAATTAATAAAAATTCTGTTGAAAAATTAAAAAACTCAACAAAAAGGGGAACAAAGAAAATTAAATAAAGAAAAAATTCCCGTGCGATTGTCAGAGGTAAGAGGATAAATGGATACGTTTTTACGTTTTGAATAACTTTCATAAATTTACAGGCAACTTTACGATATATCAATGTTACCTTACACATACACTACTGAGGCCTTTAGTTGTACTTATTTTGTACTATATTGTATATAACACTATAACAAGACGGTGTATATTCTTTAAAAACATGTGGTTTAAGTTAAGTTAAAATTTTCCCCGCAAAACCGGGAATTCCTGTTAAACAGATTTTTTCATTCCCGTTTCCCGGGAAGTTGAAAAGTCCAGGAATAACAAACTCTACAACCCACATTAGGTCGATTTTAGAGTGAAAATAAAAAGTGTCATCTTGTAGCAGAGTGCTATAATGTGTTATATTTCAAATAAAAAAGAGGTCCTTAAGAATGTTACTTAAATTAGTTTATTTTCCATTATTGTAAATATTTTCTTTCTAATAATTTATAATATAGTCAATTTTAAAATCAATCACAAATTTTACTTTGTATTTCAATCGTAATATGCATTTGCAAATGGAAGTTCAATATTAAAAAAAAAAAAAAAAACACATTTAGCAATTCTTTACGATTAGAACCGTAAAAATATTTTAAAGCACAAATCGCGTCTTTGTTTTAAATCGTGTACATACATATATTCTTGTAGACTCGTTGTAAATTTTTAGATTATGTTATAATTTTAACAAATTTGTTGATTTGAGATTTGTTAAATATGTTATTTATTGATTTTAATTTATTTTTCAATTAACACAGTTGTTTCATTTTACAATGAAATTTTAATTAATATATTCAAGCAGAAATAAAAGAAATAGTAAAAATAACAGTCAAGTAAGTATTTTTCTCATTTAAATTTTTAATTCATCCAAGCATTGATTTATTTAAATTTTTTAATTGGAAAAATTTTTCTGTTTTTCATTTTTTACAGTTATTAGTAATTTTTTATACTATATATATATATATATATATATATATATATATATATATATATATATATATATATATATATATATATGTATATATATATTTTAATTTAAACAATTTTTAATTGAATGAATTATTTTGGTGATGACTTTTTTCTGTGATTAAATAATTCATTCAATTAAAATAATTCATTCAATTAAAAATTGTTTAAATTAATGTATATATATATTTAATAAAACGAAAATAATAAACATCTGACAGCTTTTGCTTATTTATTTTATTCTACAATATTTGTGTTAAATCAGAAACAAGTTCCTGTATTTTTGGGTTTCCGAGTTATAAAGAGAAAGCGTTTGTTCTATATAGAGTAGGCAATTTCCCACTTATTTACATTTCCCGGGAAAGCAAGAAAAAAATTTCGACAGATCGGGATTTCCGGGATCCTACATTAAAAAAGGCAGATTTCTAAAAATATTTTTTGGCGTCAACATCTTTAGATTTGTATTCTTTATCAGTTTTATCAATTTTGAAAACAAAAGTTAATTCAAATACAGTGTTTTCTCATTTTCATTTTTGAGCTATCTAAAAAACATATGTATATAATTAAACCTTTACTAACCTACCCTTCAGTAGTTTGGTGGACATCCATAGATAAGAAATGTAAAGTCCTTTTAAAGTTTCAATGAACGTGCAGCCTGGAAATAAGCGGATTCTATTTGTCCAATCGCTAGAAATTCGAGTGCGAGAGCCGCTTCACCCTTACTTTTTGGAAATTTTTTTATGAAAAATTCGGGATTTTAATTATTAAAAATATGTTGATTTATCCAATATAAAACTTTTAGAGAATATATTTTTAATTGAATTGTTGAGTTATGAAAATTGTATATTTCTATCTCCCAAAAACTCGATATTTTACATCAATTTTTCTATTTTTTGAAATACAAAAAAAAGCTTTTTAAAAGAAATATTTCTGGGAATAGATTTAATAGATTTTAATGGTTTAAATTGCATTGTTATTATTTTACTGTTATCCTCTTAAGAATTTCTAATTAAATTATTAAAAAAAAATCCATATATTTAATATCTAAAATTACTGATTTAAAATTTGAAACTAGTCAGATAAAGGATTTAAAATTATGAAAATAATACAACTTTTTTGACATTAAAAAAAAAAAAAAATTCTAATTTGCAGTCCGAAATTTTGTAAAATTTATAAAATTTTTTTTTAATAAAATAAGTTACTTTCATTGATTTCAAACATAATTTTTTTCAAATTTAATAAAATCATCAAGGCTTGAATAAAAATTATTTAAATATTTCGCTATACAGACGAAAAGTTTTTCAACATGCGAAAACACAGTTTATATTTATATGAAAGCCACACAAAATTATATACATAAGTTTTAATCCTTTTGATTACTTTGGAACTAATCCAGATTTTTGAAAATAGATTAAAAAAGAAAATCGATGATCAATAAGTAAATAACTCGGAAAATTACCTTTCAATTTTTAAAGCAATGTTTGTCATTTTCTTGGGAATATTTTTAGTTTTTAATGTTTTTTAGCCATATAATAGGGACAGAACGATGATTTTTAAATGATGTAATTATGTGCTGTAGAATTTTTGAAATACAACTAGAAACTCTCAGGTCCAAGTTATTTTATGAGCAGGTCAAATGAACACTTTCTAAAATCTGTAATTTCTAGTTGACTAGTCCGATTTACACACAAATTTATACAATCGTAGCAAATAATTTTCGCATTTTATATGTGATGACACTTTCCTGCCTTTATCTGATGACACTTTCCTGCCAAAAATTATTATTTCTCAAATTTAGAATTGTTAATGACGTGAGGTTTTTTTCTACATAATTTGAAGGAAATCGAATTGGATCCATGTTTTATTAAAATTTGAAATTTCTATTTTCAGACTACGAATAGTGAGAGAAAATACACTAATCTTTGAAAGCGGAGAAGAAATCGGACTAGTTGACCACAATTTACAAAAATTGGCGGAAAAACTAAATTTAATGTGTCCAGTTACCAAAGTTTCTAAGTTTTTATTTTATTGTAGTTATCCTTAAGGATTTTAAACGTTTATTTTTTACCGCTATCTTTCAAGCTAAGAGACTTATTAATTTATATTCCAAGAATTCCTCATTACCATAAGAATAATTTTAATTTCCTTTGATCCTTCGGTCAAGCCCGACAACATGATACCCTACATTACTGCGTTTGTGCCTTAAAACAATGTTTGGGCTTTTCGGAAATAGACCTAATCTAGGGCCTATGGCCAATTATGGACCGATCTTTATGAAATTGGATACTGTGATAATATTAAACATACACTGGTGCATATTTCTATAAATGCACATCAATTTTTTTTATCAACTTACCAAAAATACGGCTAAGAAATAATTAAGGTGCTGCAAATTAATTTTTAAATTCTTTATTAATTTCACTTGAAAAATAAAAAGAAAAAAATTAAAATGTACATTAAATTTTTTATATTGTAATTTTAGTAGTTTAATGTCATTTTTTGTTTTTTCGCACTTAAACTAATGAACCAATTTAGCATTATTAATGTGTTGATGAACCTTTGTTTTGGATAACTTCAAAAATTCGGTGTGGCATTGTTTCGACTAATTTTTAAAGAAAATCACCGTCAATTTAATTTTTAGTTTTAACTCCTTTATTGTTATTATGGTTTCATTTTGTGCACAGATCCTCGCTAGTCCAATAGTGGAATACTATGTTATACTATTAAACCACGATTTAGATTGGTTCGAGACATGGATTGCAGCGTTATCCTGTTGGAATATGCAACCTTCATAAATTTTTTCATCCATAAATGAGAGAAGAGTATCTTATAACAGTTTATTATAAATTGCACTGTTCATTTTAGTTGGAACAAAACATATTTTTGATTTTTCTGCAGCAGAAAAGATGGCCCAAACCATAACACAGCCTCCATCGAAATTACGTTTCGACATACGAATTTTTGGACCTCAAATCATGCCAATAGTAAGAATATGAATCTAGACATTCCAAACTGAACCTCTTTTCGTCAGAAAAGATTACTTTATTCCACTCATCTGTCCATTTCATGTATTTGTGCGCAAATTATGAACGATTTTCCTTATGATTCTGTTTTTAATATTTTTCTGCCGGCCAGTGTTATTAAATAAAATCATTTTTCCAAAAGTACTATTTATCAAAAAAGACTATTTATCAAAATATAATAATATACTGACGGATATGTGTTTTTTAGCTTTGGATATTTTCTGGGGTATATTTTTTACAATAAATTTAATATAAAACCTCATAATTTTACAAGTTATTTTGATAAATACGTATGTACTACATATATATATAATAAAATATACGTGTTTGTATTACACATTTAACTAAATCCGGATAAACAAATGCTGACTAACAAGTGTTTAACTATATAGTATGGGATAAGTGTTGCCACGGCAAAAATTTTTTTCTCTCCAAAATTTTCACATATATTAAATTTTAATAAGTTAATTTAAGAATTGTATAAAAAATTGTGGTCCAATTAAAAATACATGATAAAACACTTATTTCAGTTTGTAAAATAATGTGTTTCAATTTGTATTATCATTTTATTATGTTGTTTTTAACAGTTTTAATAACTAAACAAGTTACTTTTTTTATTCCATACAGCACCATATTGGGGAACCCCCTAAAGTATACCAATCGACTCAGAATTTCTTTAACTGGTCGAAATTAGTTCATTATTTCATCTAGTCCCCAAATAAATGCTCTCTTGGGGTAATATTTTGAAGATCAAATATATTAAATATATATAAGCTTATTTCTACAGAATTCTGCAAACAATTTGTATGTACGTACATAAAATATGGTATTCAGTTTCAAAAGGATCGCTTTAAAATTAATTGTAGTTTCTATATAGGGTGCTCTTTCGAAAATCAGTTAAAAGTGCTTAAATCGCACATAAATGTTAATATATTAATAAAATTTGCTTTAAATAAAATTAACCATAGCACCCATAGTGTAGGATATCATATAGTCGGTCTTCACCGAATATATATTTTTTAATAGTAAATTATTTTTTAATTACAAGTATTTGGGTTGTTTGTTACATCCAGTTGACACCACCACACTCACTAAATAACAGTTGAGTTCTAACATGGATGTCAAGTGCGCAATTAGCAGCTCGCGCGCGATAACAATATGTTATAAAACGTAAGATACGTAGGAAAATCGTGGGTTCGATTCGAGGTGCCGCCATTGACATGGCGTAAAAATAAAAAATAAAATAAAAAAACTATTTGAAAAGTAAACAATTTTTATAAAATTTTTATTATATTAATCGATTCTGAACATGTCCTCTTTTGACCAGTACTGTGACCTGTCCTAAGACTTGTCGCTAGGTGCTAATTAGCCACCTTCAATGACAACCCCATGTAAAAGTGACAGGTTCCTCCCATATAAAATTCCGGAACTGGAACTGGTCACTAACCCTGAAAACCTGTCACTTGACTAGTTTTGGACCGGTTCTCTTTCCTCTAGAGAAGTTATAGGAACCTTTAGTTTTTAAATGTATGATGAATCTTTAACACATTCTCTTTTTATTTTTAAAACTAATAAAATTAAAATTTTTATTTTACAATAAATAACTAAAATAACAAAGTCATAATCTCCACATTGGAAATCAAATAACCAATTTTGGTTAAAAAATAATCAAAACGGCAACACTGTATGGGATTCTACAAATAATAATAAAAGATAAATAGTTTATACTCGTAATTGTTAATCAGTAATTATTTTTTCGTTATGAAATAAGCTTTTAAATTTTTATAACTAAAGCAGTTTTACTAATACAAATTTGTTGTAGGAGCTTATGTAGTATGTGCTGTTGGGAAAACACGAGATATATTAAAAATTTTAAATAATAATTAAAATTATTTTTGTTGAATCATAATAAAAAAAATATTGACAAACACTAAAGAAAATATAATTTGTTGATATTTAATCTTTGTTTAAATTAAACGTCATAGAATTAAAAATAAAATGTACATATGTATATCCCACGTACACACATCTATATAAAGACGTGCTAAAAAAATATGTGAAGAAAACGGTAAAATTTGTGCTAATTTTTGTTGTTTTTTTTTCGTTTTTGTTATTATTATGAAAAATAGTGATGAAATAGTCAAAAAATATCCTCTGGAAATTTGAGAAACCTATAGGGGAATCACGTTCGCATTAATATTTTTTAGAAACATATTAAAATTTTATGTCAATCCATAAGTGAATAAATAAATGATTAAATTATTTTTAATTTTTATTCATCTTTTGTTTAACAAAGTATTATTGAATATATTTATGTATAAGATTGTATATTTGTGTGAAATTATTTGTTTATTTAGGCCCGGTTTTATATTGTTTCTTTAGTGTATACTTAAGTGACAAAAATAATCATAAATATCACTTACTTTTTTTTTTGCAAAAAATTTTTTGATGCCACTATACTGTGGCACTAAAATAAATAAAAAAGCAAAAAAATTAAAATATTTGAAATAACTTGAGAGATGAACAGAAATCTTAGGCTTATATGGGATGTAAAATTAAAAAGCTGTTGATACAAAATACATAACCATAAAGAAAATAAAAATTAGAGCGTATTTTGAAATCTTTTTATTAAAATTTAAAATAAGTTTATTAGATTTTGTATTTTTATTTATTTTTGTTTATTTTTAAATAAGTATTTTTTAAGACGTCAAACAATTTTAATACTTAGGGAAAAACTTAAGGGATGGAAAAAGAATACTTAAGTTTTCAATCATAAAAGAATTTTAAAAACTTAAGTACGATTTTTGCCACTAAGCGAGCAGTATAATTCCGGGCCTTAGTTTTTATAAATACGTAGCGAAAAAAACACACGTTTAGAGCTATGTACAGTTGTGAATAAAATAATAAAATGATTAATAATTTAGAGATTAACAATTGACAAATTAAAAGTTACAGTTGATTATTTATTTAATTTAAAAATTATTTATTTGTTGTAATATGTAAGATTCCCAAAAGTTGAGAGAACTGTAGCTCTAGAAACAGTAAATTTTATACGTATTTAGTGTCCTTATCAACCGATTATTGAAAAAAATTATATAAATAAATTTCTTGGGACGTAAAAGTGATATTAACAATATATATTTTTATAGTGTTATTGTAAAAGCCAAAAATTACCAACAGTATTTCGAGAACTAGTTTATCCATAAATAAAAACTGGGCAATTTTGTTTTATGAGATTTAAAAACCTCTTCTACTATTTTACTCATAAGTCTATATATTTCTATATGTATGAATGTAAGTACATACAATGTATTTATATTTATACTTATGGCGTTGGTTATAAAGCAAATTGATATACAATGTTTGCTAATAATTACAACAAAAGTCAATTAATCAAATTATTTAACTTTAAATAATCAACAACAACAATTTTATGAAATAGACTCCTGATGATTATATGAGGCACAAAAGTGTTTTCTTATTTTAAAAAAAGTTTTGATTATGATGAGATTTCTCAACACAACTGATTTGCAAGATGAACTTATTTTATGAACTACATTTTTTTATCTATATTTTTATATAAAAATATATATTAATTTCATATTTCTACGTTCAATATTATAGAAAATTCGAAAAGTACCATCAGAAAAACAAAGAAGTTCCACAAAGTCTCCCCTTGTGAATTCTTATCCAAATACTACCATGTATCTTTGATTTCATATTTCTAAGTTAATTATTACAAAAAATTCAAAAAGTGCCATTAGAAGAACGAAAAAGTACCACAAAGTCTCCTTTTGTGAATTATCACTCACTTAGTACTACATAAGTTCATTTTTGTACTACTATAGAAAATTAATCAATCAGATTGAATGAAGAGTAATTTCCCGCTTTTACCCCTTTTTGGTACTTTTTTCCCCCATGGATGTAACAGAAATTGTGTTCCAATGAATTTCTAAATTGCAGTGGGATTCCATATAAAAATACTGATATATACATATATATTTCAATATATATATAAAAAAATGTTTTATGAAAAAAGTACCAAAAATAGTTACGATTTTTAATCCTTAAAAGGTCGAATTTCCAAAAACTACAAAATTTGTATTTGTCATTTTTCGATAAGTTACGAATACGATATACATTTCTATGTTTACTGGTTTAAAAGATACGTATAGTTTCAAAAAATTACCAAAATATATGTAGTTTTTGCACGTTTTCTCCCTATGAGGGCCGACTTTCAAAAATAACTTCTGTAGAATACACGTCATTTTCGATGACCTGATTTTGTGAAATGTTAAACTTTTTAGTTTATCGACAAAAATCAAATTTTGTCCTTAAACTTACTTAAAAATTAACATAAGTTTTATAAAACTGAAAATAATCATTATTTTTTTATTTTTAAAATAAAAAATAATTCCGATTTTTGAGCCAAAAAAAAAAAAATCAAATTAATAAAAGACATAATTGTTAGGTTCCCTGCATAACATTAAATCACATTTTTCATTTGATTAATATTGCTTTTGTTAAATACTCTCATAAGCAAAAATTTCTCAAAAATAACACGACATATTTTGTTTTTGTTTCATCGTTTCAATTTAACTCATTTGTTTTATTATAGTTTGCTTTGTATTGTTTTGTTTTATATTTCAGCAGCAATGTGACATGTATTACAAACATTACCGTGAATTGAAAAACAAATGTATTGATGCAGATGCCCAGCAAAAACTTTTTGGTTTTCGGTAATGGCAACTACTTATTAAAGTAGTTTCTTGGTAATAATGCGTCATTATTATCTGCCTACTCTGTATTACATAAATAAGTACTCAATAGTATAAAATAGCAAAGTAATATTGCAATCACGTGGATGAGTTCGCTAGAGCGCTGGATTAACAATCAGAATGTTGTTGATTCAACCCCATTCTGATGCTGTTAGTTTTTATAACAAAATGTCTAAAAAGATATTTTATACTAAAAAAGTTTTTGTCACTTAGAAAATTAAAAACGAATAGTTAATTTCTGTCCAAGTTCAAACCTAACGGCAAAATTTGTTTGGTTTTTTTATTTTTATTTTCGTTTAGGTACACATTTTTTAGTACCCCTAGAGTCTAAAAATAACTACATGAATTTGTGGATAACTTGAACAAAAATACTTAGTTATTCAGACAAAAAATAAGTAGTTTATTTTTGTTTCCAATTATAATTGCTAGCTTACCAGGAAAGCAAAGTTTTCACTGGGTGTCTAGTATAAACACCCAAAAGTCTCCTAATCACATAGTACATACATACATATGTACAAAGTTTAGCTTTTTCATATAAACTTGTTAATCCATAAATTTTTATCAAATTTTTTAATATTATTTTTTTTCTATATCTTTTTTTATTCAAAAGCTTTTTGTTGATTCTAAAAATAAAAATTACATCGTTCTTTAATTTTTTGTAATAAATGTTCAAGTTTACTTTAAAATAAAATACGGTTAAATTCTTGGAAATTTGATAATATAATAATGCATACTTACAATATTTGCTGTAAAATAAAAAAAAAAAAACAAATAAATATTGTTGATAGTTTTTAATGCCTATTTTTTTGTTTTTGTTTTTAGTATTTTTTTTTTATTAATTTATTTTATTTGTATATTTTTATTTAATTAACAGCTACTAAGCGTTTAAAACATAATGCAAAGTTAATGCCAGATGAAACGAACATTTTGTGCCAACGTTGGATACAAGAAGAAAAATGGATGAAAAGCCTTAAAACTCCTTACATTGTAGGTGCTGCCGATATTTCTGATCAAGATTTCCTAATGTATCTAGTAAACCAAAATCCCCCAAATGGCTATACATTACCTGTCATTGTAATGGAGTATTGTAACGGTGGCGATCTAAGAAATGAGTTAAATAAAGTTGTTAATTTAAATGGTTTGATAGAGTATGAAGTACGAAATATTTTTCGTGCACTAGTTGAAGCCATAAAATATTTACATGAAACGTGTCAAATTGAACATCGCGACATTAAACCGGAAAATATTGTTTGTCATACTGAGGGGAAGAAAAAAATATATAAGGTAAATTTAGATTTAACGATTTATCAAAATATTCAACGAAATTGTTATACCTAAAGTAGAAGTGAAAATAAAAATGTTATTTAATTATTTGGAGGTTGTATTAATTTTATCATTGCTTTTGTAACCCGTTGAAATGTTGTTTTAAGGCCATATTTATGAGATGATGTTCGCAGTATCCACGGTAATTATTTTATTCATTGATAGTGTTTAAACACATGGCTCTAGGTAAATGAAATTTGATTTATTGTTTTTATTTTAAGTAAGCATGTAGTCGAATGAAAGTTTTTGATAAGCTTGGTAACCAAATATAGTTGTGAACCGACCACTTTGATGCTTTGCTCCCATATACATACCTAAGTGTAATTTTAATTGATAGAATTGTACCCTTCAAGAGTACATACATATGGGTCATCAAAAATTTTTGATTTTAGGCCATATTTTTTTTTATGGCATATTAAGATCCATTTATATAAATAAAAAGTGATTCGAATGCATGTATAATCAGTTCGCGTTAATCATTTATTGCAAAGTTGATCATATAACATTTCTTACAAACTAGAAGTTTATGTTTAATTCTGCTGAACATTTTGCGCAATATCAAAACCTACTGAGTTATTCAAATAAAATTTATGATATTTTCAATGTTTGATGGTATTAGTGTTGCATGTTTTAGCGTTTCCTAGTAAAAAAAAAAGAAAATTCTTTATACTAAAAATCACTACTTTTAAAAATTTTCCGAAAAATGTGGTTCGAATTTAAGTTATTTCTTCATATATTATACGAAAATATACTTTATTAGAGTTTATTACAAAGAAGTGTTATTTAATATTGTGATCCTTTTTAATTCGAGAAAAATTTTTTTTTTTTGGTCTATAGAATTTTTATCTTTCGTAATTTTTTGATGCGCCACTACATTTCCGTTAAGCAGTAAAAACACCACCTAATTATATTAATTATGATCAATATCGTGCTGTCCATGCGATGTGCGTTACCAAAATCTGTTTTGACAAAAGCGTCCCGTATTCAACTAGCAACTACATTTGACTTAAATTTATGGTCCCGATCAATTATATCTATCGCTGTTTTTATATCTATATATCCTAGATTTTTTTCAAAAAATTCATAAACATTTTTTAATAAATTTATTTTTCATGCTCATTCGATTTTATTGGGCAAAATAGAAAAAACTAAGTTCACACAATAATCCATGCTATCCCATTAGAAACTGTGAATGTGCCTTCCGTTTGAGGGGCGCACATATCTCGCCCAAAAAACCAACAAATTTAAAAAAGAAATAAAAAATTTTGTCATCAAAATTTGACTACCCTGTATTTAACTATTAGAGTTCTATGCAATAACAAAGGAATTTATCCACAAAGTTCGATTAGTTTGTATAAGATCGAATGAGATAAAAAAGTATAAACACGCGAACAAGAAGTGTAGAAGAATGGGAAAAAGTTAAGTAATTTTAAGCCTTTTTTCAACGTGTAGAAACTTTCCTAAAGTTTTGTACTCGGTCTTGGGAGTTCAGATCTGTAACCCGTTTGTTTAAAATAGTATTACCACAAAACTTAACTTATTAAGAATTTAAGTCAGTTTCACCCAGGTTAAAAATTTTTGATAATGGCCTATATAAGTTTGTCATGTTGTTCGTTATTATATATATATATATATATATATATATATATAAGTTTAACGCAGACCTAATTGGTGCTAAGTTTTTGTAGCTCCGTCTTTCATCTACAAAACATAATTCACATATTTATTTGGTCTAACTTTATCATAGAAAATTATATAACCTATGGGTTGTGTTTGAGACGTGATCCTACGAAATCCGTAATACATTTTTCACACACATATGTTTTGTGGCTCCGTTATGTTACGGATTTCGTAGGATCACGTCTCAAACATAATCCATTGATGACCAAAAAAATAAGCTTCCTAAAGGAGTTTATAGGTTATATAATTTTCTACGATAGAGTTAGAGCAAATAAATATGTGAATCATGTTTTGTAGATGAAAGACGGAGCTTCAAAAATTTAATAGCAATTAGGTCTGCAACTTATACCATTTGCCCCCTATAAAATTTAAAAGATAAAAAAATTCCCTCCCGCCCGAAGGTATAGAGGAAGAATAGCATAGAATATAACTAACAAATGATCGTAGATTATATAAAACAATCAAAAAACTATTATTTTTAAAACCAGTTTTTTGCGTTTAAAAGGGTTTAAAAAACCGGTCTATTCGACATTCGAAAAATGGACATTTTGAAAAAACCGACAGTAAATAAACCGAAAAACCCGATTTTAAATCCGAATCGATCACCCTAACTAATATATATTTGTAAATGGGCAGTATTTAGGATTTTTTAATATGTACCCGCAAAAAATTATATGACAAAGATAAGATATAATTTTCTACGATAGAGTTAGAGCAAATAAATATGTGAATCATGTTTTGTAGATGAAAGACGGAGCTTCAAAAATTTAATACCAATTAGGTCTGCAACTTATACCATTTGCCCCCTATAAAATTTAAAAGATCAAAAAATTCCCTCCCGCCCGAAGGTATAGAGGAAGAATAGCATAGAATATAACTAACAAATGATCGTAGATTATATAAAACAATCAAAAAACTATTATTTTTAAAACCAGTTTTTTGCGTTTAAAAGGGTTTAAAAAACCGGTCTATTCGACATTCGAAAAATGGACATTTTGTAAAAACCGACAGTAAATAAACCGAAAAACCCGATTTTAAAACCGAATCGATCACCCTAACTAATATATATTTGTAAATGGGCAGTATTTAGGATTTTTTAATATGTACCCGCAAAAAATTATATGACAAAGATGGAGTTGAATCATGGGTTCAAGTAATGATGATCTGGTTCAGTTTAGGTCAAACACGCATGATTTTTACATTAGCCTGTCATTGGAGTTCATGTGTTAATACGAAATTTAAATGATTTCCAAATATAAAAAAAAATTTGTATTAAGAATCTTATTTTTGGATTTCGAAATCAATATTTTCATGAGACTAAAAAACTAATTTATTATTTTAATAAAAATTATATTTATTATTGTGAAAATAAGTGACATATAACAACTTTTAGATCACAGTTAAATTATATATTTGGGTGTTTATTTTAATCACTTCTATAAAGAGAATTTATTAAGAATGAATTTGACTGCACTATTGATTTAGAAGTCCTGAAAATGGCAATCAATTTGAACCACTTCATGTTATTTTTGCTGGGGTATTAATGATTATAATATATATGGGAAAAGTATTTTTTTTACATCCATCAGTCATTTGACAAGTGGCAAATTGAGATTAATTATATTTTTTTTAATAATTCAATATTTTCATTTATTGCCGAGGTTTTGAAATTTACATGTTTTGAAATCTTTACTCTTTGAGGAATTGCGATTTTCTAATATTTAATTTTTAATCCTCTCATAATTTCAGTTTTATTTTTAGTTATTTTCGATAAAAGTGTATGCTTTATGTTAAAAAAAGTTAACAACTATAATTTTAAAAATTCTCTTTTATTTGTGCGGTGATTTAAATTAATGAAAATTATTTCCATTTGTCCAATAATTTAAATTTAAATGAATAAAAGTTATTTATTTATTTATTTATTTTGAAATGTGCAATTTTATTTATCTGAAACTAGTACTTGTGGGAGTTCGTTATAAACATAGTTATTTGTATGGAAAATTTCGGTAAACTCAATGGGACCGAAGAAAAGTGTTCGCTATAGTTCATAGTTCGTTATAACCGTGTTCAACCATATTTTTATTTTTAAAATAAACTTTTAAAGTACTACATGAGAACATTGTAAAAAACCATAATAATACCGTCTAAGAGCATTATGAAAGCGCTATAATTACCTTCATCATAGCACTATAAGCAAACATCATAGGACCGTCGAACAGGGTTATCATTTGCCTTGTTCTAATAGCACTATATCAGCGCTCTCATGTCATTGTTACCATCATGAAGAGCAATTTCATCATCTCAAGCCTTAAATGATGTTAAAAAACCTAATTTAACATATATAGTATATTATTTTTATCAAATTTCAAAGAAAAAATACCAAATAAAACATGAATTTAAGAAATATACATAATTTTAACTATTATACATTGTAATAATTTTAATATATATATATATATATATATATATATATATATATATATATATATATATATATTACTTTTCCCATCCATAATTAAATATTAAATTAATATATGTTACATATTATTTTTTGTACTTTCAGCTCTCTGACTTTGGTTATGCACGTGAAATACCAGATGAGACTATTGCACAAAGTGTTGTTGGTACTCGGAATTATGTAGCACCAGAAGTAATTGATGGTGGTATTTATACAGAAACCGTTGATTATTTTTCCGTTGGTAATGTTATTTACGAAATAATATGTGGCACTCAACCATTTATACCACATCAAAATATATACACTCGCATAAAGTATATTCAAGACAAACCACCAGATTGTATTGCTATAGTACAAAAAATAAACGATCAAAATGAAGATAAATTTGAGTTCGTAAATTATATACTGCCTCAAAATCATTCGAGTTATATTTTTATAAAATATATGGAAGAATGGTTACGTTCAGTATTAATGAATGATTACAAGGCAAGAGGTTGTAATAAAAACAATGAACTAATATTCTATACTGGCGCTGACAATATATTGACCACAAAGATTGTTTCTGTATTTTCGTTGAAAACATACAAAAAATACTATTATAATATCGAATCATTCGCTAATTTACAACAATTTCTTATTACAATTTGTAATGACAATAAAATTGAAGAAGGTAATATATTTGTTATTCTTCCACCATTACATCCCAAGAAACTTGTACAAAATCCAGCGGATTATTTTGTGCAAGATTGGTGTGATACAAGCGATCCTGATAATCCACCAGTTATGTTATTTGTAGATGAATTTAAAAAAGAAAATAACTTTGACATACTTATTGATCAAAATAGCTATATAACTGAAACGATCAAAAAATGTATGTCATTGTCTCCAAAATTTGATGATATTCCAGATTGGTTATTGCAACAGTTTGAGAAAGAAATTCATTTCATATTAACCAATGAAGAACATATGTTACAATGCTATCTAATGGGTCTTCACAACTTTGTATTAGAAATCGAACATCATGTGCTTACGTATAATTCTGAAATGTATAAATTAAACAAAATTCTGGAGATATATGGTAGTCTTAAGCATTTCAATGTAGTTTTGAATGAACTTATAAAAAATGTACAGGTATATAAATAACAGTAATTATTAAATACTCTTCTTTTCTTTTAAACTGAAAATTTAAAAGCCATAAATTTTGATTAATTAAAATAAAAATCCACTTACTAACAATTCGTACATTTATCTGCTTTAGGTATCAAATTATGCGAAAAATATGGGAAATAGGTTTACAAATAAATTTCAAGTCTTGTGGAGAGAAATAAACGACTTAAAAACCAATTACCAAATAATCTCACAAAATTGCAGAGAGATGGCTACAAATAAAATTTGTGAAGAATATGCTGCAAAAGATATTTTTCAACTGTAAGTATGAGCAGCCAAATTGTAACATTTATAAATTTGCATTAATATTTTTTATATTTTAGTTCAGATTATCGTAAATTTCTTTCTAAAGAATCTACCAAAGAAGTGCGCCTTGAGCGAGGTCAAAGTGCTGTGGAAAAATGGTGTGTAGAAGCTACAAAATTCCCCAAGAATAGTGAATGCTATCAAATTCGTATGAAATTAAATAAGCAAATAGTAGAATACATTTCATTAAGTCAACGTGTTGGACTTGTTATAAATGAAATGAATCGATTGGAGATCGAAATTAATGAATGTACACGTTCTCTTTTGAAAGATATAAGAAGTGATTCTGATGCATTGCCTATGAAAATGAATTCTCTGCATTTAGATGGTTCAACGTCAAAGAGTTTAGTTAACAGTAGTACCGTTTTGAATGTTTTCGATAATGAAACTGAACCGCTGTTGAATGATTTTAATTCAACGTAAGTATACAATTAGTTAAGTGCTTTTTATCCATCGTGAATATTGTAGAAATTACAAACGGAATAACAAATTTTTACATTAGAGTATCTATCCCATTAAAAAAACATTTGTAGGAAGATCATTTGATAAGTTAAATCAGGAAAAATATAAAAAATTGCAATAATCTTCAGTTCACTACGAGTCATTAAAAATTACTAGTTTAGTACATTTTGCAGGGTTTGAATTTCTTCTCGAAATACTACTTAAAAAATTCGTAATTTTTAAGTTACTATGAAAAGCTTTTTTTCACAAACAGATTACTAAAAAATTCTTAAATTGAATACTATTATTTCAAATTTCTTATCCCCATGAGAAGAGTATAAAAGAATGGGAAAATATTACGAATTTTTTTCGACAAATTTCGAAAAAAATCGTTTTTTTTTTTTGAAAAAAAATTTTAAAGTTCTTTTCTCTCTATAAGAATTTAAAATTAATGATCACAAGTGACCACTGCTGGGGCCTTCTTAAATTCGCTTTTAACTTGGATCCAATTCCTTTACAATTGCCAAAATTCTGGGTAGTTTAAATAACTAATACTCTAGATGTTTCTACTGTAATGACAAAATTATAAATATGACCAGAAAATTTTAAAAACACTGTTGCATGTCACGAGTTTCATCAATGTCTTTTTATGACACTCTTTGTTATGATTATTCGAATTTATTCAGATCAGAATATAATAACAGAAGGTAGAATCATTAGAGAGATTTTTCAATTTAAATTCTTGTTAAATCAAAAAGCTGAAATATGAAAACTAATGAAAAAGAAAAAACAAAAATACGTTTGAAAAAATATAAAATATAAAAAATTTACATTGGTTTGAAATGCTTTCTGCCTTCCATGAAAGGCAGAACTCCATTTTGTGGACGTTTTATGGACGTTCTATAAGTATATTTGATCAAATGGACAACATATGTATTTATGGGCGGATCAATAAGTCCGTGACTTTTTGAATGACACAGTTTTTTTTTGCAAGACAAAAAGTTATTTTTCAACATAATCTCCTTTCAACTCAATACACTTAGTCCAACGTCTCTCCAGTTTTTGCATTCCTTCCAAAAAATAGGATTTTTCGAGATCCTTAAAATAGGCATTTGTTTGATCAATAATTTCATCACTGGAGCTGAATTTCTTTCCACCGAGCCATTTCTTAGGTACAAATTCGTAGCCCAATTCATAGAGTATTGCCATTGAGACTGCACACGTGTGCACCCGCGCATTGTCTTGTACTTGATGGGAATAGAACAAACTTTCTAATGACCTTAAGTAATTGTATCATGATTCAGACACAACAAGCACGGTCAGGAAATTTACATACAAATTTGTATGAAAAATGCGCAATGTGGCTTGATTAAAAAATAAATTTTATTTTAAATTCTCTCTGGAATTTTTGTTGTTTTTATTTTTTCTCAAAAATATTACCATATTTTTTAAAAATTTATATGAATTGTTTAATTTAAAAATGCGGGTTATGTAAAGGAATTCGAACATGTTGTGCTTATACATTAAGGAAACAAAACAATCGCATATCTTGTCGCATTTTCAGTAAACTTGTCAAACGATATATTGTTTTGTAAATTTTTATTATTTTAAATTCGATACTATTCAAGAGCATTTTCTCGATTATACTTTATACAAAACTTGCACCTTAAAATATGAGATTTTATCTTTTTCTGAACCAAGTTCCATCTCATTCTATAGGTCCTTCTTAAGCTTTTTAATTACCTTGAAATGTAATACTTTTATCAAAAAAATGTGTACAAATTTTTATATTGTAAATTTTTTTTTGAATGGCATCTGTATGCGGATAAATAACCGGATTTCAAGAATTTGATCTGTCGTTAAATCTGACATGTCTTTGGAAGATATTGTAATCAAGAAAGATATTTAAAATGAACAGCAGTAAGAGTTAATGCGAAAATATTGTATTCTGTTTTATTTGAGCGCACACTATGTTCAACTCTCTTTAATTTGAGGGCAAATAATGTGACATATTTTTCAAAATTAAGGGGAACATTATTAGAAAAGAACATTCGAGCCACTTACAGTATTACATTTTTTTCAGAATAGAAAACATGGCAAAGGGCAGAACAAAGGCAAATTTTAACCAGAATTATTAGGCATTAATAAATTACATTTCTAATTTTAATAGTTATTCATTTTGATAAAGTTATAGGTCCTAATTAGTTTTATCATTGATCATTACTAGGAGGTGTCAAAGTATAACTGGCCTAAGATTAAAGTACAAATACTAGAAAGGGAATCCTGGAAGATAAATTAAAATAATTATATTTTCTATACATATTTTAAGATATTTCTTTGCTTACTAACATAATTTACTTATATTATTTATTTTTTTACGTTACAGCCTTAAATCCATGGTGGAACTTATGGATATGAATTAGTGCATACAATTATTATTTTTCATTTTTTAATACATTTTATTTATAATAAATAGTTTTAGTTTTAATGTTGTTTTAAGTGGAAAATCAGAATTTGCATATGTTCATTTTGAATATGATTCTTATAGTTTTTATATTGTTTTAAATCGTCGTATTGTTTAACCATAGGAATGGTGGCATTGTGTTAAGTTCTTGTTAAGTTATCAATATAAGAATTTCAAAATGTTATGTAAAGTCCAGTCTTATGTTTAGTTAGATTTAATCCAATTTTTATGTTATGTGTCATATGAAAATAAATTTAAAAAAATCGAATATAAATTAGTTATTGATCTAACACTGTTCCTGTGGTTATAAAAACTTAAAATGTTTTATGTAAATATGTATAAATACACATATATATGTATATATACATATATATATATATATATATATATATATATATATATATATATATATATATATATATATATATATATATAATTTTTTACTTTTACTTTTATATAATTTTACTTTAACCTTTTTTGTGATAAAATTTATGTATATCGCTGTGTTAATGTAGAAAGGATCTAAATGATCTCAATTTACCTATTATTCTTTACAATATCAACACTTTTTCGCTGAATTTTTTCCTTAATTTGTTAGTATACATTTTTGAAAAATTGGTTTTTAAGAAAAGAATACAGGTTTTTACTATTTTTGCTCTCTAAAAGAAATAAATTGCTTGATTTTATCAGAACACAATCCATTGTAGTATCACTGATCACTGATACGCGCTACCTCTTGTTATTAGGTCCGGATCATATACATAGTTTGGTTTTTTTAGTAAAAAAACTCAATAATTATTACCGGCAATTAAAATAATAAATTTGATACAATTTCTTCAATGCCTTGGAAGTAGATTTACCATTTTAGTTTCGCTAGTCTTCCATAAAGTTAGTTATTTTGCAAAGTTTTGGAATGGTATATAAATTAAAATAAACCATTCAAAAGAGTTAATCAAAATTTAGTTACATCCTTTCTACAATAAAAATTAACGATATATATTTACATATTTTATAATATATAGTATAGTATATACATGTAAATAAAATGCATAAAACTCAGTTGGAAATTTTCTATCTTTGTTGATTTTTTAGCCTGCGTATTCATTACTGATGTTACCTGACTTTCTCATACATTTTATTAATGCAATGAATTTTCCAACTGGGTATTTATTGTTAAATTGTGTTATATAAAAATAAAAATATAACTAAAAGACAAATTTTTGTTGTTTTATTATTATATAATTAAAAAAAGAAAATGCTTACTTTGCAATGTCAAAAATATTTCTTATAGTCAGCAAAAATTTTACTTTATAAATCATATCTGCAAAAGAAATTATTCACAGTTAATTAAAATCATTCATAGTTAACAACAGCTATCAAAGAAAATGATAAATTTGAAATCATTATATTGTTTAATATGGACTCTAGGATTCTTGGGGAGTTTAGTTATAGCAGCTGTTCCCTCAAAAACGGAACGTTCCAAACTGCGTAAGTATTTAAGAGAAGATTTTTTAATATGACAATATTTTTATGTTGTTAATCCCAACTTGTTGTTCTGAATATTTAACATTTAACTTATTATTTTCCTTCGATTAGCATCATTTGTCAAAATCTGTCGTCGTAATGATCCTCAATTAAATAAATGTGCCCGTACAGCTTTAAACTCGCTTAAGGATCGTTTACAGGATGGTATACCCGAATTGCATATACCGGCTCTAGAACCTTTAGTAATACCTGAAATTAAAATGAATCAAGATACTGGTGCAGTTTATGTGAAATCAACCTATAAAAATATACACATTTATGGTTTGTCAAATTTTACCATTAAGTCATTAAATATTGAACCATCTAAAATGAAATTCACTACAAATTTGATGTTTTCCAACATCACCATTAATGCTGATTATGAAATCGATGGTAAAATAATGATGATGCCTTTAACGGGTTCGGGACCATGCAATGCAAATTTCAGTAAGTATTCAATTAAGTGTTGAAAACAAACAAAAATTTTTATTTATTTTAAATTCCTTAGCTGATGTTGCTTTAACTACGGTCATTTTGGGTGAACGTCAAAAGAAAAATGGTCGCAATTATTTAAAAATTAAGGACATTAAGGTGGATTATAATGTGGGTAAAGTGAAATTGAATCTAAATGATTTATTCAATGGTGATAATAATTTGGGTGATCGTATGAATTCATTTTTGAATGAAAATTGGGATTCTTTGTCGGAAGAATTGAAACCTTTACTGGAGAAGGCCTTAACTGAGGTAGTACAATCATCGACTGATAAATTATTTAAAACTTATAGTTATGATGAATTGTTGCCAATATAAAAAATTATATATTTAAATTAATAAGAAAAACGTAAAAAATTACTAAGTTTATAAATGTTCTAATAATGAAATATTTAAATTATTTTTAAAATCATAAGTTAACAAAGTTCATTAACATGTTTATTTCACAAAAAATTGTTAATTCCATTGTTATTTCTTGTAACATCTTACAAAAGCAAACAATTTTCTTTAACATTTATAATTTTAAAAATTATTAAAAATTTATTTATTTTATACAATTAGTCTATTCTATATATATGTATATATATATAAATTTACACAACTAAAATAAATAAAATAACAAAATATTAAATACAAATTTTTAACATTAATTCAATTAAACTAACCACAATTTGAGTGGCATTTTTGAGAAGACATTATTCCATAAGCCATGGAATATATCAGCCAAACCTTTTTCTAAATCTGGTCTCAGTTCAGATATAACCTCATTGCCATTTTGATTAAGAAAGGCATTAATGGACGCGGCCAAAATGTCATTGCCATTAAAAAGATTCTTTAGGTGAATGCGCATAGAGCCCACATTAAAAGTAACTTTCATATCGTCAATATGTATGATTTCCTAAAAATTTTCATTATATCAAAATTATACATGCAGTAATTTTATGTTAAATTAAATACTCACTTCTGGAGAATTTCTCAAACTAATACGGGTATAAACCGCCGTCTTAACATCTTTTAAGGCTAAATTAACATCACCATTACCAATTAGGGGTAATAATAAAATATGACCATTTAAATTATATTTGGCTTTGATACGCAGTATTGGTATTTCCAATTCAAAATTAAGGATTTTCTTCTCCAGATCTAAACTGTGAGAGAGAAGAAATATAATTTTGTTTCATTTATTTTAAGATAATTTAAAGTTAATAAAAAATTAACTTACATTGCTCTTTTAACGGTAGCATTAGATGGACCACTTATGATTAAATTTTGAAATCCTCCAGCCAATATTAAATTTCCACTGCCTTTTTGTACTGACACCTGATCGATGTGCAGTGGTTCAAAACCTTTGACACCAATTTCTGGTATACCACTGGCCAGCGCCGGAAAACAACCCTCAAACATTTTTCGAAAACATTTATTTTCATTTGGTTTATCACGTGGGCAGATTTTTAACCAAGCAGCTAGAAAGAAGAAAAAAAAATATATATTTAAAATTTCATTATTAAATATTCTCTAAATGTATAATTTTTTATTGAGACAACTTAACGCTATAAATCCGTGCATAAATCACAAAAAAACAGAGTTTTTATCGTAAATACATATGTGTCCTTTAGTGAATAAATTAATTTTTCCTTTTGTTATAAATTATTTAATTTTTGCAACCATAAGATTTACTGAAATTTCAAGTATAAATAAAACTAGTAAGATTTTTAAATACTCGGTTTATAAACAGTAATTTTTTCTCTTTACTGGATTTTGGGTACGCGAACGGAAATCTAGTAAAAGTTTTTACTGGATAGTAAACATTTTTTGAATAAACGATGCACTTATTATTTATTTTTTTAAATATACTTTGGATATAAAATGTTGAAATTCTTGCTTCAAAATTTTTGCTCAGTATTTAGAAATTATCCACAATCAGTGGGCTAAGATCAGGTTTGTTTTTTTTTTTTTTATTTTAAGTAACGATACATATTATTTGGAAAAATGTGCATCCGTAAAGAAAATTTTCAGGGAAATAAGTATCAAATTCTGTATTAATAATAGAGATTGTTAAATATTAATTACATGTATTCTTGCCATAATATGTATACACAAAACCAGATATTGTTAAAAATTGCTTCTGATTTTGGATTTTATTATAAAGCATCAAAGTTCATTCATTTCAAAAATGTTTATATTTTAGTGGAAATTTTTGTTATAAATTTGATGTCGATCGAGCTGGACCAAAAGTTCTGTATGTGAATATTCAAAAGCAACCATCCTAATACTTTTTGGAAGGTTGATATTTGTAAAAAAAAATGTTGTTACTTTGTAAAAATTGGTACTTTTTAAGAATTTATATATTCTTTTAAGTTGGCAATTTTGTAAAGCTGGTACTTTTTCTTGAAAAATTGTGAAAATTGTTTTTTTTTTTAACTTGTACTTTTTTGAAATTGCGTTTTAATATTTTGATAATTATACTTTTTTTAAAATTGATTTATTTTTAAAAAAAGCAAGATTTCCGTTATCAAGGGTACTTTTTGAAAAGTTATTTTTTTAAATTAGTACTTGAAAAATGGTACTTAAAAATATTTTATTGAGCTGAAAAATTATTATATTTTTTTAATTTTTACATTTTCAAAATTGGGACCTTTTATTCAAAAAAATCCCATATTTGTGATTTTCGCCGCTTTTTTGGGGAATTGTGGGATTCTTTTACAAAAACCTATTCAATGATAAAGGCAACAATCACCGAAAATTTCGTTAGGATATCTTAATTAACAAAGATTTTATTAGACATAAAATATTTATAGATTCTCCATAAACCATTTTTTTTTTCAAAAATTTTACTTTAATTCTAAAAATCAGAAAAACTGTGTGCTGCAATTTTTTCAAATAACTTCGCATATCTTGCTAACGTAATTATTAATAATATACAAAAAGACTAAAGTCAATATTTTTTACCGAAACAAAACTAACGTTTATTTTAGGACTCAGAAAAGATATCGACTTAAATATTTTGTATTCGATAGATAATTTTCTTTTTTAACTAATTACAGAGAAACCTAGCTAAATCTGTCGGAAGTGTTGGGCTTTATATAGAAAAAATTGGACAAAGATCATGCAAAATTGAGACTGTTGAAATTTAAAATGCAAATAACTCGAAAACTATAAGAGATAAATAGCACATGCATTTATTTTTATAGAATTTATCAAGAGATTCAAGAAGATATAAAAATCGGGTAAGAAACAAATTGTTAGAGGCACCCTACTTTGAGCCCCCTTTGCTCCGCTCCTTAGGTGTGAAATTTTATGTAAATTCAACCAGCCGACAGGAAGTTACAGATTTATCTCCAGAAATTTTCGATTTTGCCCCATTGAGCATTATACTCATTACAAGCATGTAATTTTTTTGACTCTAATAATGATATCAAACACTATTTAGGTCATTACCAGGTAAACCACAAATATTCAATTCCAAATTTTTTTCTGGACGTTGAATGAAGCCATCGATAAAATATTTATGCGTTTCAGAAAAAATAAAGCATTTTGGCACCCATTTGAAAGTACATATTTTTGTATATTTTATCCTTAAAGGTATATTTTTGCATTTAGCGATTTTTATAGCAAATTTTGTTATTTTTAAGGCACATTAACCCTTTTAGAGCATATTTTGAAATTTGAGGATATTTTTTATACTTCAAGGGAATTTGTTTTAAAATTAATTTTATAAAAAAAAAGAAATCCAAAAATATTTAGTAATTAAAATTAACTTTAATGGATAATATTTTATCGCTGAGGAGCTTGACTTGTAGCAACAATATTGTAGATTTAAAACAGATCAATTGATCTTATTTAAGCCATTTTTAATAAATTTTCATTTAAGATATTTTTGAAATGTAATATAGGGGATATATTAGCTTTAAACTTGCCCGAAAGGCATCTGTTAATTTTGTTATCAAGGCATCTGTTAATTTTGTAAAAGCAATATTTTTTTTGCAATGAAAGCATATGATAATTTTAAATATATTTCAAAACGTAATGATATTTACAATTACATGGGTAAGTAAATAGAAGATCAATTATGTGTTTATGTCATACAATAAAAAAAATGGGGAATCCAATTTTTTTTTCTTTTTGACACAGTTGATAAATTTCAGTTTTGCCTTATTTTATAACATTAAAATATTAATAAAGACTTTGTTTTAATAAAAAAAAACATAATTTTTGTTAACAAATTACAAACATTTCTTGTTTTTAAGCGCAAATGTTTTGAATTTTTTAACGCATATTTTTCGTTTTTTACTGCATACTTAATGCGCATAAAACCCTATTTTTAGAGCATATTTGTGGTTTTCCTGGTAATTACCAACAAGTAATTTTTTTGTACTTTAAAATAATTGGATAGACAAGTACCACTCATTACTTTGTAACGTATAAAGTAACTACTATCAATTGCCGAAATTTCAAACATTTTTGCTGGGATTTTTAACATTATATTCCGATATCTGCAATCTTCAATTTTGTCCGACATATCTGAGTGTAAATAACATATTTTAAAAAAAAATTCTTGAATCTTTTGACGCTTTTTTATTTTTATTTTCAAGAATTGACATTTCAAGTCTTTAGAAAATAGAAAATTTAGAAAATGTATAAATTTAAATAACAGACTAACAAAGCTTATTTATATAATTGAACTAAATTTTTGGTTCAAAATATATTTATTTTGAGTTCGGAGAATGTTTTGTACATAAGGTGTGCATTCAAATTAAACGTAACTGTCTTTTTTTTTATTTTATTTTTTTTTTTTTAATAAGTGATGAACGGAACAAGTTAGTATTAAAACTAAATCAGATTTTTCTGATATATAAATATATAAAAATTAATTGCTAACTAGATTATTTAACGAAATTTTTCGCGGTATCTCTCTATAAGAATTTAAAACTAATAACCACTGCTGAGGCCTTCTTAAATTCGCAATTCCTATACAATTGCCAAATTAACATTCCCAATTCTGGGTGCTTCTACTGTAACGACAATATTTTAAATCTGGTCAGAAAATTTTAAAAACACTGTTACATGTCACGAGTGTTATCAATGTATTTTTGTGGCATTCATTGTAAAGATTATTCGAGTTTATTGAGACTAAAGAAGCAAAAGAATTACATATTTAGTCACATTTTGAGTAAACTTGTCATACGACAAATTGTTTTGTAAATTTTTATTGTTTTTATTTCGATACTATTCAGTACCATTTTCTCGATTATTCAGTATACAAAACTTGTACCTTGAACATGAGAAAAGTCAGCAATAACGTCTGTTTTCCAGGCTAATGCAAAATATTGAAAATGTGTACTTTTTTTTATTATTGAGAGTTTTAATCATTCTTTGCCTCAGAGTTCTTCTCAGCTGTGTTATCTAAATTTTTAAAATTTTTTTTTTTGAACACAACGTGCCATTACGCAATCAAACATGTTTGGCATAGCTTTTAGAAGCTTCTTTATTTTTTGGGATTGGAGTTCATTCTTTTGACTGTTTTCTGTTTCATCTCATTCCTTAGGTCCTTGCTAAGGTTTTTTTATTACCCTAAAATGTAATAATTTTGTCAAAATTTACTCAATCAACATTTTAATTATTTCATGGATATTTAAAGGATTTTTGAAGAAACTGTAAAATTTCTTTTTGATTTAAACTTTCCATTTTTTATTAAAGCTAACGAATTTTACTTTGGCAAAATTATACAATTACTAGACACTTTAAAAAACAATATTTTGTACTAAAATTGCACAATCATTGATTATTTTCTAAAATATTTAAAAGTAAAATAAAATTTTTGACATAAATTTCAGTAATTGCAAGGAATTTTAATTCTTCGATTCATTTTCAATTTAAGACAGGATCAAAAAATTTTAAAAATTGGTGCTTAGTAAACAATGCCTTTAAAAATTTTATAAACTATTTCATTTCGGTGACAACTGCATTTAACTTTTTAAAATTAAACACACATTAATTTCTGGAATAAATATTCCAAATGTTTTTCATATTTCTTAAAGTATTTTTATTGAAATTGAATTCCTCTTCATGTTTTTCCTGCGAGTATCCTTTAATATTTTCATTAATGCTTTTTAAACATTTTCTTCTTACGTTTTTCTTTTAATTGTGGTTTATCATTTACAATTTCGCGTGTATAAGCCGTTACAGTTGTTACGGAAATTGCAGCTAAACAAAACAATTTATAAGAAAACAACATTTTACTAACACTTTAAAGGACTTTTACTAAAAATTTTGCTATAAGGATATTTTTATTTTAAAATTTAACCGACACTTTAAACCGTTGACTTTAACGTTTCAAAACCAAATGTTTTCTGCAGTTTATTTAATAAAAATATCTTTACACAGTTAATAAAGATAGCAATCGCAAAACCAGTCAAAAACTCTTTAAACCAAAGAGTTTTGATTAAAAGTCTTTAATCTGACTCTCTGCGTCAATGATGTTAATATGCAATAACAATAATAATGTTTTTGTTTGTTAGTGTATTTATGGTAATTATGTAGTTGATTTGCGTGTTTGTATCTTTTTCTTTTATTTTTTTTTAATTTTATTTTTTTTTGCACTATCCATTCATGTAATATTTATTTGGTCATTATGTATGATGGATGTAAAAGCAAATGGTATGAAAATAAGTTAGTTACAGCAACTAAAAAAAACTGAATAGAAATATAAACCATGACATTAAGTCAGTCGGTATTTTTATAGAAAAAAAAAAAAAAAAAATATAGCAAAAGAAAACAATGAAAGTGGGTTTGTTGCATATTAAATATACATAAGTTGTTGTATAAAGGCTGTTAGCATACAGGTTGAGGAGTTTAATATATTTGTTGTAATCTAAAACATACCAATCACCCTACCTACATAAGAAATAGGCATAATAATAGTATTAGTAATAATTTTACTTTTCTGTTGCATTTATGTATATCACTATTACTAGGCCAATTGCCACTCCAGAGATTACAGTTAATTGTTGTCGAAAATTTTTACTGCATACATTATACAAAGGGATAGTAGATAACATACACGTCCCTGTATTACACAGGACATATAAGTACCAAATAACCGTAAAATAAATAATTTGAATAGCGTCAATTTGTACGATATTAGTCAAATGGAGTACGTTCTTTCGAGCTTCTTAAAATGGCCACAGTGGGCAGAATCGAAAATTTTTAGACATAAATCTGTAACATCTAATCGGCTGGTAGGATTTACATAAAATTTTACGTAGGCGTAGAAGAGGAGTGTACTATTTTAAGTTTGGAAAGGGAGCGCTAATAGTGTACCTCTAACATATATAGAATATATTTGACTACCTACTTATCTCTTATAGATTTCAAGTTATTGCATTTAAAATTTCAACTAACCTTTTAGAGTTCGCAACCTCAGCTATAACTGCATTTGATTCCGGTTTACAGACAGACACAATATATATAGATTTTAGTAAAGCTTTCGATCTCCTATTATTCAAATTGGATAAACTTGGATTCCATTTTCTTAAATGGATTTCTATATATCTTAAAAATAAATGCCAATGTTTATTATTTGGAGAATGCATATCGAAAACCGTTCGAGTTTTATCCTGTGTTCCGCAAGGTAGTCATCTCGGCCCCTTATTATTCCTAATATTTATAAATGATTTAAGAATAATAAATGCTTTAATCATTAAGAATTCTATAATATTAATGTATGCTGATGATGTAAAGCAGTTCAATAGTTTTAACTATTCCTATCAATGTTTCTTAATCCAATCAGATCTTGACAATCTTTATGATTGGTGTATGATGAATCTACTTGATCTGAATTTGAGAAAGTGTAAACACATGATGTTCTACAGAACAAGTCAAGTATTCTGTAGATACACAATAAATAAATATCAACTTGATCTATTCGAAGAATTTATTGATCTGGGTGTGTTACTTGATTATAAACTATCCTTTAAATTCCACGTTTCGCAAATCGTTAATAAGGCAAAAGAGTTCTAGGTTTCCCAAAGCGCTGGGGAAGAGAGTTTAATAATCCTTAAGTTTTCAAGCAATTAATCACATCTTCCGTAAGACCAATCCTGGAATATGCTTCCGTGGTCTGGGATCCTCAATACGAAGTTCATATAAAGAAAATTGAATCGGTCCAGAAACAATTTCTCTTATTTTGTCTTCGTAATTTTCTATGGAATCCTAATATTAATTTACCATCATATGAAAGTCGATTACAGCTTATGATCTCTCTACTCTTGAAAGTAGAAGAAAATATATGAATATTTATTTGTAATTAATTTAGTAAACAGTTCAATTAATTCTGAGTTCCTGCTTCGTAAGATCGAATTCGTAACTCCAAATCGTCCAACTAGAAATTATACTCATTAAAAAATCAAATATTTTCGAACCAATTATGCCAACTTTTTTCCCATGAGACGTATATGCAATAAATTCAACAGTTTTTATCCATATTGTGTTTTCTCAGTAAATCCAGTCCGCATAAAGAGGAGTTTTTTAACTTAGTTAAATAATAAGTCTTTATTATTGAATGATTTACATTTTATTGTAAATAGCCTTAAGAATAATATGTAAGCTAGCCTGTAAGAAATTGTAATTTCATGGGCTCTTGAATAAATATAATAAATAAATAAATATATACGAGGGCGGATCAATAAGTCCGTGACTTTTCGAACTTTCCTCGTAGTTATATGAAATGAAACACTATTCCCATCAAGTAACACCTGTTAATAGCCTACTGTCAAATTTTGAGCAAGTGTCGTCATTTACTTTGCGTTAAAAATAGGATTTTTCGAGGTCCTTAAAATAGGCATTTGTTTGGTCAATAATTTCATCGTTGGAGCTGAATCTCTTTCAACCGAGCCATTTCTTTAGGTTTGAAAATAGGAAGTAGTCACTAGGAGCAAAATCCGGAGAATATGGCAGATGAGGTACCAATTCGTAGCCCAATTTATAGAGTTTTGCCATTGAGACTGCACACGTGTGCACCTGTGCATTATCTTGATGAAAAAGAACTTTTTTCTTGGTCATATGGGGTTGTTTTCTTTTTAAATCCTCATTAAATCGGCCTAATAAGTTGGCATAATATTCACCGTTTATTGTTTTTCCTTTTTGAAGGTAATCGAAGTGGATTATCCCGCGTGCATCCCAAAAAACTGTTGCCATCACCTTATTGGCCGACAAACTTACCTTGGCCTACTTCGGAGTAGGTTAACTCGGAGAAACCTATTGTTTAGACTGCTGCTTGGTCTCCGGAGTACAGTAATGGATCCATGTTTCATCCACAGTTACAAAACGCCGCAAAAACTCATTCGGATGCGGTTAAACAACCCCAAATAATCCTTCGAAATTGTCACACGTTTACGTTTATGGTCAATTGAGAGCAAACGCGGCACCCATCTTGCAGACAACTTTCTTAAACCCAGATGATTATTTAAAATCGAAACCACACTGCCATATGAAATGCCTATGGCATCAACAATCTCACGCACTTTTACCCTTCGGTCGACCAACACCATATCGTGGATTTTTTCGACATTTTCGGGTGTACTGACTTCAATTGGCCGTCCAGAACGTTCAGCGTCATTTGTACTTGTGCGACCACTACGAAAGTCATTAAACCACTTTTTTACCATTGAAATCGATGGTGCAGAGTCCCCATAGTATTTATCGAGTTTTTCCTTGGTTTGATTGACGGTTTTTTTTCGCAAAAAATAATGTTTAATGAGCACTCGAAATTCACTTTTTTCCATTTTTAGAAAAATACACGAGGTTGTATGTTTTGAACAACTATTAAACGCAAAGTAAATGACAACACTTGCTCAAAATTTGACAGTAGTCTATTAACTGGTGGTACTTGATGGGAATAGTATTGCAATTCATATAACCACGAGGGAAGTTCGAAAAGTAACGGACTTATTGATTCGCCCTCGTAAATAAACTATCTCAATTTTGCAAGATCTTGGTTCAGTTTATTCCATACATAGTCAAACATTTTCGACCAATTTTGTAAGAGTTTTTTAATTAGTTAAAGAACAAAAGCTATCTATCAAATAAATAAAATTTATTTGAAGAAATTGGAGTCCACGGTTTTTTCGCTTTTTAGAATTAAAATAAAATTTTGGTAAAAACTGGTTTTTGAAGAATAATGAAGAGGAAGAAAAATAATGAATATTGTATGTAAAAAAAACTTTGTTAGTTAAGACATCCTAATGAAAGAAAAGAAAAGAAATTAAAGGTTCAGTAAATTACGCCTGCAAACTCTTAAGAACACATCAGTGTTTCTGAAATTGCATTTTGTTTGTAGATTCATACTATGAGATTTTAGGAAATATAGACTAAAATCAAAATTTTTATACAAAATAGGTCAAATTAGAATTAAATGGGATTGTTATGTCAGAAAAATATAAATTATTACATGCTGTTATGGAAAATTTTATCTTATAGGAAAAAGTGTGTATACACTTTTTCAACAACAAAAAAACAAACTTCAGGGTCGATGCGGCACATGTTAGTGACATCCCATCACTCTTAACATTTTGCGCACTATATTTCTACATAAAAAAAGAACAATCCTAGGGGGAGTTACGGTCCAAAGTCGGCTTTTTTGGAGCAGTTTATTGTATATCCATATATTAGTTAAACAATTATTTTTAAAACACGCTAGGGCGATAATTTTGATAAAAAAGGAATATTTTTCAAACACGTTTTGCTTGGATTGAGATTCTCTGATTTTGGGATAAAATTTATCTATATTATTTTAGCGGTCCAAATATTAACATTATTTGAAAAAAATACTTAAAATCTATATTTTAAGTTTTTCTTGTCATGGTCTGAAGAAATTTGACCACATTTAATTTCATGGGAAAAAATGTAATACATTTTTTTAATTTTTTTTAATTACTTTAATGATCAACTCAAGAATTTGTTCATAATTAATCACTGACATTCATACATAGAAGGAAATATTAAATAAAATATTTCAATTATTTAGTTAATTGGTGCTATATTAAAGTTCATTGGTTCTATATTAAAGTTTAATTAAATTAACCTTTTTTTCTTTAGCTTTGAAGCGTAAAATTGAATATCAAATTATTTGGTCATTAATGTTTAGAGAAATTGTAAAGCTATAAGGTTTAGCATTTTTATATAATGATAATTAATTTTAAAAATTGAACAATTAATATTTTAATTAATTTTAAGCATAAATTCAGTCAGAATGCTTATTGACAATTATTTTCGGTTAAATTATAAGATTAAGATTTATTAAAATGAATTGTTGTCAACAATTTTTATAATTTTTCTGTACATTAGATGATATTAGGGAAGATAATTAACAGAATAAAAATAATAATAATTTAGTTTTTGATTTTATTTTTGCAAACTTCAAATCACAGTTAAAATTAATTTAAGATAATAATAAAATTATATTCTTTTTACTTTTTATTTTAAATTTTTAATAATTTTGAATTAAGATTTTAAAATTAAAATAACTTAGTTTTTCCTGGAACCTCCAAAGAAAATAATTTTGCCAAATACATACTTTGTTGCAGCATATTTTTTGTCATAGGAAATACATATATGTAAAAAACAACATTTTTATGCTAAATAATAATATTTCCTTCCGATCTTATAAACTTGCCTAACAACATGCGGACCAACTAAAATACTTACATTCAGTTGTAATACATTTTAAGACAATTCCAAACACAAAATAAACGAGATTTTAGTTGGTAGTAGTAATCTTCCTCCTTGGATTATAGTTGAGATGGCGCCACAATATAAACAAAAATTATGCAATTTTAAATAAATACACCCATATTTTGTTACACTTAATGAACCTGTAAACTGGTTAAATAATTTTGTTGCAAAACAATTTCAAGTCACGTTTGTTTAAAAACAGAAGAAAATAAAAATAAATAAAAAATAAAAAAATTAATACAGGTTGTTAGTATTATTTCACGTTTTTTCATAAAATTGTCGCGTGTTAATTAAATGTTGGGTATGCTGTATTGTAGAAAACTGGTACAGTGGGTGTAATTGAAGAAAATGAAGAGGAAAAGAAAACTCATTTAAATAGTTTGGAAAAGATGTTAATTTAAATAATATTTCAAACCATAGTGGTCATTTTGCTAATATTTATAATAAACAAAAGACTTAAACAACAAACCTGTATCCATCATAACATTGTATACATACGTAATAAATTTTTTATTTTTTACTTATCATTATTATATGTATATTATATTATAATTTATTTAAATTTTTTGCGTTTCTTATTTTTACAATTTGTGCACAAAATATGTTATCGTTTTTAATGTCATTAAGATAAAATGTACTACGCATATAAATTGCCTTTATAAAAATGCATTTTTAAAGTTTGTTTATGAACATTATGAGTTCATTGATATTGAATGACCTTAACCCCAAAAAATATATGCATAAATAAATAAAATATACATGAACCGTTAGATTTGAAATATTTATAAAATAAAAAAGAAAAAAATATTTGGGTTAACATTATTTTGGCAACCGTTTGTATTTTTGAAATGCTTATAAATTTTTTATAGTTTAAATCACCAAATAAATTTGTACAATATTAAGCCTTCAGTGAGATTTCTTCATCAGCTAACAAATGGGTTTTTAATCTGCTTGTAATAAATAATTTACTAATATATACGTATTATATATTGTATATTTTTTTGGCTTTAGTTTAAGACGCGTGCCACACGATATAACTAGTTGTAATGAATTTAAAAATCAACAAAAAAGTGGTTATGGACAGAGATGATTTAAAATCATCATACACGCAGAGAAAAAACATGGTACCGGCATGGTCACCACAATAATATAATGTTCTCGTAGTTATATTTTATTGACCTTAATAATACTGTGTTCATGATAAAAACGCTTCTCTTTATGTTTAATAATTAAATGTTTACCCTCAATCAAAATTTTAATATGGTTGACTATAAAAGTAATATATTTGGAGAACATTTTCACCAGAATCGCATATTTATAAACAAAAATTTAGTTATTTCTACAACCATTAAGTGTAGCTAATATTTTTATTAATATTTTGTTTTGTACTACTGTAAAATATTTGTTTTTAGAAATGTTATGTTATCCTCAAAGATATATGGCCTGATTCAGTGCGACAATCAAATTGTTTGAAAATAAAATTTGTATGAAAATTACTCATTTCTTCAAATATTTTTTGAGTATTTTTCATACAAATTTTAATTCTAAACAATTTTCTTGTTGTACTGAATCAGACCCATAATGTTTGCTTTAAGGTACGTTCAGACTTGTCAATTATATGACCAAAATGACATAACCACTATATAAAATATTTCCTAATTTCTCTTTTTTAATGGGAAATGATTTTTTACTTATCATTAATCATAGCTGACATTTTGCCGAATTTTGTTTGATGCTGTTTTCTCTTACAAAACATTTGCAAGATCAAACAACGGCGAACAATATTTTTATAAAACTATTGGTCACGCTATTTTGAAAAAATGTTTGCCAAATGTGGACATATCTTTAGCTTTAGACCATTTTTTGTTTTCCACAACCATTGAGCGTTTGCTTCTAAAAAATATTTTTTTCACAACTATTGGATACACATTTTTGTGTAGTCTGTCAGTAAGCAGTTTTTTTGTGTGTGTTTATGTATTTATTAAAAATTCGTGATAAAATAGTGAATATTTGTGAAAAAATTAAATAAAACCAAATAAATGCAAACAAAAAGAGTAAAAATATAAAACCTAAAAGTTAAGAAAATATATAACATGCATCCGAGGATGTTTATTTTTCGGTTTATTTAATTGTATTGTATTTCAAATTTTATTGTATTTCAAAAGAAAACGTAGACTTATCGAACTAAGTTCATATATAAATATTTTTATGTAAATAATTACTAATTATTACTTATTCTAATTAATGCGTAAATTATAAAAATATTAATTAATTTTAATATCTAATAAAGATTTGTTTCTATTATTTTGTAAAATTTGTAATAGACTCAATAAAAAAATAATAATTTCGAATCATAAAACGATAAAAATACACTTTATTATAAAATCGGACATAATATGATAAAATAGGTTAAATCATACATTTAAATCATAAAATTATAAAACCGGACAAACATATGCTAAAAAAAATTGGAATCATAATAATTATTATTTATAATCATTAAAATTTTTAACTCTAGTCATACATCCCAATCATAATATAGTCACCACAACCATATTTTTTTATCGCATTGTGCATAAGTCGAAAGAAGTACTGACTATACGACTTAATAAGATAACAAGAGTGGTATATACAGTTGTACTGAATCTTATATACGAGTACCTTCATCTCAATATGATGAACATATTTGGTTTTTGAGTGCAAAACCGATTTTTTAGTTACTAATTTATTTATTTTTGCAATATTTTGTTTATTTTGATAAAAATGTAGTCTTGTAGTGAAAACCTATTTTATTTTTATTTATTATTATTTTTTTTTGTCCAAAAACAGATTTGTTGAATGAATGAGTGAATGAAAGAAGTAGCATTTATTCTGGGTGCTTCAAAAAGAAGAAAAACAATATGAAGAACTAAGCAAAATCACTTAAGATACACCCATCGGTCGGTTGATCGCCTGATATCATTATTTAGTTATTTTCTCAAAAAATATTCACTAAAGTGAGTAAGTGCATATATATACTGATAAAAACATGATACACACGCATAGCCCAAAAGTCTACCATTAGGTAGATCCACTAAGACGGGATTTTTTTTAATTTTTAGGAGGTAAAAAACGTTAAATTCGGTAAGCTTATATCAGCTAAACTAATATATATATATATATATATATATATATATACTGGTACTATTTTGAAATTCCTGTTTTCTAGGGAGAAAACGGGTAAAAATGTATTTTTTGTAATTTTTTGGTACCATACATATCTTCTAAACCAGCAAATATGCGAATAAAATTAACATCATATTCGTAACTTGTCAATAAATTGCAAATACAAATTTTGTACTTTTTCGAAATTTTAACTCTTAAAGGGTAAAAATCGTACTTATTTTTGGCATATGCACATATGAATATTTTATTACGGGATCGCATTAAAATTTTGAAATTTTTGTTACATTCTTGAGGAAAAAAGTACTATAAAGGGGGTAAAAAGGGAAATGATAAAATTCTAAGGATTGTTTTTTTCATTTAGTCATACAAAATAATCTAATGAGATGTTATTTGGAATTCGGGTGCCAAGACGTACATAGAACCAAATTCTGGTAAATAGTTTGTTACTTTTTTTAAAACATAATTTTTCTTAAGTAATTGAGTTATATTTGTGTCATGCAAATTTATACACATTGATCATTTTGAAAATCTAAGTGTAACGGATCTGTTCTACAGCGGAAATGGAACTTGGTACTTTTTTGCTTATAATGGTGCTTTTCGAATTTTCTATAATATTAAACCTAGAAACATGAAATTAAAGATATATGTCAATAGGAATTCACAAGGATGACTTTGTAGTACTTTTATGTTCTTCTAATGGTACTTAGACGTAACGTAAATAGTCCCGAGTAAATAAGATCATATATTAAGGGATTTTTTGGTACTTTTTGCATTTTATATTAATCTGAACCTAGAAACATGAAATTAAAAATATATTGTTCTAAGTAAAAGAAAAATCTATAAGAGGCGATTTTGGTGTACTTTTTCGTTCTTAAATTTCTATAATACTGAACGTAGAAGCATGAAATTAAACATAAATGATTCTAAGTGAATGAGATGCTATATGAAGGATCAAATAATACTTTTTGAATTTTTTGTGACAATTAGCCTAGAAAAAATAAATTAGACTAAATTAGTGAGAATACACAAGAGGGGACTTTGTGGTACTTTTCTGTTTTTCAAATGGTACTTTTAAAATTTTTTTAAATATAAAATTAAAGATATATGGTCCTATTTTAATAAAAATCTACAAGCATGTACTTTGTGGTTCTTTTTTGTTCTTCTAATGATACTTTTGGAATTTTATGTAACAGTTAAACGAGAAACATGAATTCACAAGAGTGGACTTTGTAGTACTTTTCTTTTTATCAAGTGGATTTTTTGTAATAATTAACCTAGAATCCTGAAATTAATATTATATGGTCCTATGTGGGTGCCCACAAACACAGGGATAAAATAAATCATATTATTCTCTACTAAAATAAAATAATTTCGTACTTTTTGAACCTTCGAACATTTAAAGTGTAAAAATTATATTTTTGTACTTTATCTCTACTCTACTAATCTTCTAAACCAAACAGCATAGAAATAAATTTTGAAATCGTATTCTTTTCTTATCACAAATATGTTAATCCATCAACATGGTGCTTTTTGGGGTGAAAAGTTTTACTTTTTGGTTCTATATTAAACAAATTACTTGAAAAGTTTATTGTTGTTAACGCCTGTAAAAATTGTATCAAATATGTTTATAAATTTGGAGTTTTGGCGTCTTGGTAACTTTATGTCTTCCACCTTTTCTACATAAAAAATGAACAGATAATTGTTTTTGGATATTGGAACATTTATGGTATAAAAAAAATTATTTTGGTCCTTTTTTGGTACTTTAAACCATTAAAGATGTGAATAAAATTTGTATCCTAAGCTACTTTTATGAAAATGTATTAGATACGTCTTTGGAAATTCGAAATAAGTTAAAAATTGTTTAAAAATGTACTTTCTGGAAATTTAAACGTTTAAAATCGGTACGGTGGTAACTATTCGTTACTCTAAACATTTCCTAAAC